>QEPC01000879.1:782774-853736 GCA_003113815.1 Sphenodon punctatus
TTAAATACTTCCTGTGGCCAATCAGGAAGCTGGGAGGCAGGGCTAAGGTAATTGACTACAGCTGGGAAGGGGCATGACACACAAGGAACAAGCATACAAAGGAGACAGAAGGGAGACAACCCAACACCCTTACAAGGCCACCAGGTGGCGCAGGGCACTGGACAGGTTCTCCAGCACGCCATGGGTTTGAGGCCCATCCCTGACACAGTGGTAGATCTTTTTCCCCCTCCCAAAGACAAGGACTTTGGTTTTCTTATAATTAATGGACAGCTTATCGAGAGAACAATACTCAAAAAGCATGGATAACTGCCTACTCAGACGCAACCTCGTCTGGGAAAGGACAACCATGTCATCTGCATAAAGGAGACAGCCCACATGATGCGAAGCCAGCTTGGGGGGGGGGAAATTCGGGACGGGACATCCAAGGGACCATGTCATTTAAGAACATGTTGAATAATGTGGGGGCGAATATACAGCCCTGCCTAACTCCTGAAAAGATGGAAAGCCATGGGGTCAGATGGCCATGGTTTGAGAGTCTGACTGCCAAAGAGGAGTCCCTGTGCAATAGACGGATCAGAATGAGGAGCCTTCGATCGATTAACAGGCTGGCCAGTTTTTCCCATAGCAGGCCCCTGTCAACCGTGTCGAAGGCTGCCCTCAGATCCACAAAGGCACAAAAAAGCTTAGAATTTGCCTGAATATATTTCTCTGCTAGATGGAATAAAACGAGACAGTGGTTGAGAGTCGACCTGTTGACCTGAAACCCGGCCTGTACCCTGTGCAATACTCGGGACTCAGCCAGCCAATTATTTAAGATGGCAAATGCTTGGCATAAAGCTTGGCTATAACACTTAAAAGACTTATAGGCCTGAAATTGCCAGGATCAGACCTTGAACCACCCTTGTAGATCGGAACAATCACCGCCCTTCCCCGATCCACCAGAAAAGCACCAGTCCTTTCCAAGAAAGTGAAAAAGGCTGCCAAAAAAGGAACCCACCATTTGGTATGGCTCTTAACAAGCTCAGCCGGTACACAATCATAACCAGGGGCCTTCCCTGTCTTAAGAGATTTAATAAGATTGGCCACCTCAATCTCCGGAACCGGGGGCCAGAGGGGCAAATCCAACAACTGGGGGGAAAGATCCTCCATGGATTCCCCACCTGGAAAGAGAGTCCGGAAATGAGACAGCCAGGCCCCGCTGGAAATTGGGATAAACCAAGAAACTCGAGGTTTACCCATAGGGGAATGTTAATAATTTTGTTATTGTCTATCAGGTGTTTTTTGGAGGGAAATGTGGAGAGGGAAAGAGGGAGCAGACATCTTGGAGCCAGAAACTGAGTTGAACTCTTGAATTCGGTCTATGATGGGAGAGGAAGGACCTGATGGATGTCATCACTGGCCAATGAGCAGTGCAAGCAGGACCGATGCAGTTGAATGGCATCTTGTGATTGCTCACTGCCTCCTGCCTCCCTTTATGTTGCAGGGCCAGGCTGTTTGACTCTTGTTCTTTGTTAGTTCTTGATGTATCAGGTTGCCTTTACAGAACTCTGGTGCTGCCTGCACTAAAAATCTTCCCCAGCCCTCAGTGTTATACCTTACCTTTCCTTATACCCTTTATTTTACTTTTTACCTTCCTCTGTCTGTCTCCCCCTGTACAGATAGATAGATAGATAGATAGATAGATAGACCCTCTAGTTTTTTCCTTTCCCCTTCACTGTCTATCTCCCCCTGTCCATATTTAGATAGATAGATAGATAGATAGATACTTAACTTTATATATATACTTCTATCTGCTATGTGTTCTATTTAAGTGTCTATCTATCCTATTCCTATTCTATAATGCTAATATATATATATAGTAGTAATAATAAGTGCACAATGACAATATGAAAAATTACTAATGTGTATATCTAATCTAAACCTACATTATATATATATATATAATTTATTGCATATAGTCTAGGTTATTAGGTGTAGGTTTAGATTAGATATACACATTAGTAATTTTTCATATTGTCATTGTGCACTTATTATTCCTACTGCATTATAATGAGAAAGGGAGGAAGGAGTTCAACTTCTGAGAAGTCTGGGGCAGGTGTTTGGTGGCACTTCTGCCACTGGTGGCAACCCACAATGGAAACGATACCCAAAAGAAAATCTTTGCTATCGCTCAAAATCAATACTGATAATGATACCGATAACGAAAAATGAAATTTCATTAACAACAATAACAAAAATGACAGTTTTTAATAATAAAAAATGAAAACAAAAAACGACATGGGTCCTTGCTGCACACTCGGTCCTTCAGGTGATAAAGCAGCTTGATCCAGGAGTTAGACTGTGAATTTATTTGCCCAGGAGGTCTAATCACTCAGTGGGGCAGCTGGAAGGAGGGCGAACTCCAGAATATTCTTTTACAATGCATGTCATTTTGCAAGGACATAGAGATGTTAAATGGGTTACATACACAGAAAAATGAATTGATGTGTCCCAGGTCACACAAGTAGCTGCTAGCAAAGCTAGGAAGAGATATCACTTCTCACGTTCAGTCCCTTGCATACCAAACACCAAAATACTGACGTGACCAAAATAAAGCAAAACCAAAACATCCCATAATAAAGGAAATACATACCCAACAGAACATAAAGGGATATCAGTACTTATTTCAGCTCTAATTTTAAACAGCAAACAATGGGTGTTTTCAAACATAATGGCCACCGCAGTGACAATGGACTGTTCTGGGCCATGGTGGGAGCCGTCCCTCCAGCCAGGATTTGGCCTGGTCACCGAAAACACATTGCGGCGGCTGGGCCAGGGAGGGGACAGGATGCCCCGTTTGTGGGGTATGCCGAGCGGTCCACCCCTCTGGCTCATGGGAAACCATGGTGACCAATGATGGCCATAATGGCACCTGGCACCCACCACCACCCTAGACCGTGGTGTGTAAAGTGACCGAACACACATTACAGCACACATTACACTCAATGGTTGGGCAGTCATTCCTAGGCGGTGTTCGCACTTAGCCCAGGCTGTGAGTTTGCACAGCCTGGGCTAAGTGCCAATGCCACCCGAGGAATCTGGTGGTGGTTTTCAGCATTCCAATAGCCTGCCTTCCCACACGGGTCAAAGCGTGGAAATGTGGGCTATCATGACGTCTGAAAACACCCAATGCTGAAAGTGCATACTAATTCCCATTCAGATTTGAATCGACCAAATGTGTCAAATTTGGTATTCATTTCATTCCTAATCAGTTCCAACAGAACAAGGCACTAGTTCTTTCATGAGTCCCATTGAAAGTAATATGGCTTCTTAGAAGGAATTTGTGGGTTTTGTCATTTTATTTTGTGTCAAGAGTGGCAATAATGTGTATATTTGATATATAATACTCTGGCAATGAAGAATATGCATGTTTTTGTGTGCACATGGTCAATAAATATTAGGCATTCAAATTTCAGAACAGATGGTTCATTCAAGATACATGATTAAAAAAACAATACTATTTGAAGCCAGGTCTTTCCGCAGAAGGCAGCAACTCCCAAGTTTTAAAATGCACCTATGGAAAGTAACAACTAAAGCTCAGTTTTTCACCCTATGGAATCTAGTTTTCTCATGAGCAGATGAAACAATAAGCCAACTCAGTCTTCTAGCTTATTAATTTTCCTTTGAAGATAAAGTTCACTTTAATACAATAGGAAAAGGGAGGGGGAAATGTAGACTTAAATTATTTAAGAAGAAAAAGTAACCCTCCTAAAAGCTAGCTTTGACAAAGCCTGCAAACCTATGGCCAAGTTCTTTGCTGGTATAAACAAGAACAGCTTTATGGACTTTAATATAGTTTTGACCATTTATACCAGCAGAGAGTTTAAGCCCCGGTCTAACAACTCTTGTATTATCTCCTGTTTGCTGTATCTACTTGTGTTATGCTAGCTGGGAAAGAGAAAGGAAACCTGACAATCACTTGCTTCCAGACTGTTCCAATTATTTAGTCACTTGATTTGAAGCATGAACAGTGTGAAGATTATATTAGAAATGTGCTGGGATGGAAATAGCTGTTGACAGGTTTCCACCTATGGGAAACAGGAAACATATCTACTATTTGAGGGTATTGTCATGAAACAGCCAGCCGAGCCTCTAGAGTCTGTTTTAGAATTCCAAAGAAATAGTCTGAGGCAAAAACTTTCTGTTCTCCCAGGTTTTTATTAAAAACAAATTTCATTCAAAGACAAACACTTCAATAAACAAACAAGCAGGTAGAGTTAGTTATAAGTCCACAAGGCATCCACAGACAGGCTAGATTTCAGTGTCCCTCAAGATTGTTAGACCTAATGCTAGCATGGATTTATTCGCTACTGCTACTTAACTCCTCTTACTTTAAAAGCCCTCGTTTCTCACTGAGATTGTGGTGATTTACTTCAGATTTAACATATTTATCCAAAACACAGCATACATATATATAGTTTTGAAAAAGAATTTCTCTTCAAAAGCCTCTTCAGTACAATACGTTCACTACAACCACACCACTTACAAAACCCAAGCACTTAAAAACAAGGGGCTGATTAGTTAAGCACATAATAAATCAAACACAGCCCACATAATGAACAAACATGTTAGAGTAGTCAAAGTTTTATGTAATGGAAACTTGTAGAAATTTGCTGCTCTTGAAAATCATGCCATTTATTTTACCTACTGGAAGGCCCCTGTTTTGGGTTATTACTTCTATCAGGAAGGATTTTCAATCTGACATATTGGGGAAAAAAATGCTTCAATTTTCTAGGTGACAGATTGCTAGAACTGAAGCGAGTAGTGAATTTTTACCTGTGACTAATATCTGAATTTTTGGGTAGCCCTTTCAGTACCTGACCCTATACTTGCAATGGAAACAAGTACTTGCCTACCTGTTTTTGACTTAAAATTGAGCAAAGGAGTGTGTGTGTGAATGCCCACTTATTTTATAAGCCTGCTGATTGAAGGGGGCTTTGGCAAGCAGAGGGCAGCACAGAACCTAGGATTTGGGGGCACAGCTATCCCAAAGCAGAGCAGCTGAGCCACACCAAAAATGCCCTTTTAAGGTACTAACTGTAAACTCTTTATATGACCAATACAGTGCCCATTCCCATGACTAAAGTAGATAGGCATAGCTAGCAGTTATTCTGCTAACTCTTCTTGTAGAACTTCAAAAAAGAAGTTGGAAGGTTCAAGACTCCTATAGGCAATGAAACTGCATGTAACCATTTGAGTATCCACCAAACAGGAGACTCCTATAGGCAGAGATTCCTGGACTGTTGCTGATTAAGTGTTTAGATATATTATTTCATTGGGTACAGCCACACAAGATGGTACCACAATTTGGGCAGCCTTATCCCAATTTAGGCACCATTGCCATGTGATGCAGTGGCTCGGGTGCCCGGCAGCCAACAGATGTTCATCTGGGGCAGGTTGGGCAGCTAGCTACTACACCTTGCATCCTCCAAAAAAGTCCTGGGATGCAGGGCATAGTAGCCTTAACCAAAGTGAGGTAAGACTGCCCAAATCACAGTATTGTGTTGCCGCTCCTGGGCCCAGTCCTCGTCTTTCCCATGGCGAAGTCTGCTATGGGGGCTTTGAGCAGTGATAACTGTCGCCATTCCCGTGCAACAGTCAGGGGCGGAATAGTGGGTGGGCTGGGGGAGGGTGGAAGGGGTGGGGCTCTGCACCTGTGCACATTGCCGGTGCCTGGCTCAGACCATCCCAGGACTTGTTGAGATGTCTGACAGCATATGTGTTGTACAGAATGCTCCTTCTCCCCCTCCCCCGCATGTGACTGCTAATGTATCCACAGGACTCCGTTCTATCAATTTCCCCTTCCCCACAGGAGAAGTGAGGCAGTCACGTGGTTTTTTGAGGGCCACAAACTTCTGTGGGAACCTCAGCCACTTGGTCACACACCTGCCCAGATACTTTCATCCTGTTTACTCCAGTGCAATGAGGAGATAAAAGCATCTGAGTAGGCAGGCAGTTGAGGACCCTGTTGGGGTGGGAGGGGGTGCCAACACTTGACCTCCGTATTACTCAGCTACTATTATGGGGGAAATAGTAGTTTGGTAAATAGTAATATGCAGTATTACAGTAAATCAGTAATCTGGCATACTAGATAAGCTTTATTTAATTAAATTATTTATTTATTTATTTATTTATAAAAGATTTCTATCATGCCCCTCCTGCCCATAGGGCAGCCCGGGGCGGAGAACAACAAATATAAAACAATAAAACAATTTTAAAAGTTTAAAATTTATTTTATATGCAGGAAAACAACCCAAGGCCTGCAGTCTCCTGAGCCTCGACCCACAACCTACCCAAATAGGGCAATGAGAGGGGAACAGGCACAAGGCACCACTCCCTCCTCATTGATGGAACACACCTCCCCTTTGGACCATATCTCCGCTGACCCATAACAACCCAGATGGCTGTGGAAGCCCTCCCATCCTCAGAGAACCCCTTTAGACACCCACCCTCTATAGACTGCCCCGACAGTCCAGCGAGAGGGACCCCAGCCCTAACCCCCCCGCCTGCCTCTGCCACTGGTGGGCAACCCTCCCCCCTGGAGGGTCGCCTCCGCTCACACCAGGGGTTCCCCTCCACACCTCCCCCCACCTCCCTCTCCTGCCACAAGGGGGAGGCCACCAATCCCACCACCACACCAAAAATCACCCCAACAGCACACGCCTAACCCCCCGCCAACCCCCACCTCAACCAACCCCAAGCCACCCAACACACTACCCAAATTATACCCCCACACACACTCACAATTCCCCACACAACAAATATAACACCCCACCCCTCAGTCCCTCCCTGCGGCCCTTTGACACGTGGCACATGGAGCGTGGCACCGGCTGGAGCTGGGGCTACTCTTCTAAGGGCAGGCCCAGGTATAGGATATCCCTGGTCCCACCCCCTCTCAACGTATTCCAGAGGGCGAGATCACCAACAGCGGCGGTGGTAGTGGCAAAGGTGAAACAGAGCCCTCCCAAGTGTCTTCACCTCCCTGCTCCCAGTCAGGCAGGGGGAGGTGAAGACGCACTCAGGGCAGCTGTGGCTGTGCTGGGGCCGTTTTGCAGAGTATAGATGATAGCCGAATACTAACCAGATATCATTTGGTATCCAGGCCTTTCCAAATACTAGTAGATACCGGATCTGGCCCAGACACTGAATAGTGGTGGTTTTTCATTTGAGCTCTATTCCTGGCCCTGCTTTGACTCCTTTGTTCCTTGACTCCCTTGTTCCTCTACTTTGCTGTGCCCTTGTTTTCCCCAGTCGCACTCCCTTTCTTTCCCCTACTCAGACTGACTCCCCAGCTTGACCTTTGCTCCAGGGCTTGACTCTAGTTCTAGATTGTGCTTTAATTCTGGCATCCAGCTTCCAATTCCCCATCCCTGTCCTGACCCTATGCTTCAACCCATCCCATCTGCCCATGTCCCAGATGCCTCTATGCTCTGTTCCTTGTCATAGACCCACTGCCTTCCCTTCTTTTACTCAGTTGCTCTATTTTCTCAGCCTTGGCAAGGGCAACAACAGTAGCAGCATTGCAAAGACTCCTCTTCAGACATCTGTGCGAGCTCCATGACTTCCTCCACCTGGAAAAAAAAATCACTGGAGAAATGACTAACTACTTGTTCCAAATGTAGGAGGTAATCTGCATGACTGTGGCACAGCTGTAACTATCATGTGTAAATTCACTCTACCAAAAAATCCCCAAATGGAAAAAGTGGATATTTTACATATTTTATAAGAAAACCTTTTTGAAAGAATGGCTCCCAGGACACAAAGTCAGGCTTTTTCATCATCAGTCAGTCCTTTTCTCTTATGTATTGTACAATTCTTAGTTGTTACCAGTTAGCAGAGCTAATCACTTCCACTCACCCCAAATGAGCTTGGGAGATATATTTCTGTAACAGACTCCTGAGGAGCAGAAGGGAGGGTAGGTTGGATGATACACATGTAGAATGGTGTTTTTGCAAGCTGTCAGGTAGACTGGGATTACCAGGCAGGCCAGTATTTTTAAAATTGCCAAACAGCCAAGCATGCATGTATGTCCTGTAAATGAATGCACTGACCTTAAATGTGGCCATATGCTCTATTCCAATCTTTGGAGTCTCCAGAGCAGCAGACTTTGTTTTTCTAAATCGGGAGTGAACTGCACAGATATCAGTCTGCCAAGCCATGGAAATGTACCATTGTTTATTTAGCTGTGCATAAACTGTGAAATGTATGGGAGCTGGTCTACAGCAGACTAAATCGTTTCTCAGAGAGTGTATGATAAGAGCAAAAAGAAAACAATTCTGGACAGTAGTTCATTTTCACCAAAGTGAGACTCAGGGATATATTTTGTAATTTCTGCTGACAATCATTAAATGGTGTCATATTTCTGAAAAAAGGCCTCAGCAATCTCCAGAGGAACCCCAGTGGCTAACAGACCTGCCAGTCAAGTGACCCCTAGTTCAAGAAGGAGGAAGAGTTCCCAGTTCTCATGGCCGTTGGAGACCATCACAGGACTGACACTCCGACTCTCGGGGCTTGCCTGGAGACTGCATTGTAACTTTGGTTTGTCTCATTGTCACGGACTCTGGAGGGAGTCATTCATCTGCCCTGCTGGCTAGAGGCATCGGAACTGCAATATCACCCAACTGTGACCAGGACTGGAGGAAATAAAATCAAGTTAAAGAAGCTTGGAATGTAAAATAATATGTGTGTGAGTGTGTGTGTGTGAGAGAGAGAAAACAAACACCAGTAAAGCAACTCTGTGGACGTTTTCAGACAAGACACTCTCCACCCACTACCCACCCACCACCCACTCACTATACATGTTGCAGGGCTGTAGTGTTGCCCTATGGGTGCCCTGTAACATGTATAGTGGGTGGGCAGTGGGTGGGGAGTGGGTGGGAAGAGTCTTGTGTGAAAATGCCCTGTATTCGGCAGGGCAGCAAGTTTAAGGACACTTCAGTGACAGAACTTTTTAAAAAAAACACAACATGGCATGTCACAGAGAGAAACTCTAGCTTCCATTATCGCAGGATAAACTAATGTAACCAGGTTCTGACAGAGACCCCAGTAAAAAGGAATCTTCCAATGATACATTGCCGCCTCAGAGATTTCTAGGACACTTATAGTCTGTTATTGATACGAGTCCCGTAATTAATAGTAGAATTTGTGTCTGCAGATATTGGGGCTGATCCTAATGTTCACATACATGAGCGCAAGCTGTGTGCACTCCTAGCATGGGGGCTACAGCACGTGTGCACTGGGGCTTGGGATGAGCCCCATTAGCTGCATTTTTGGATAGCCATACAAATATCCAAATGATATCCACAACTCAATTGAGAATTCACATATCCCTTTATTCAGTTATTTTGGTTGAGATACTTGGTTATTTGGGTAGTTCAATTATTTCAGTCTGGTTATTTCAGTCATTTTGGCATTTCAGTTACATCATTTTTGCTATTGCAATCAAAATACCAAAATGACCAAACTGAAATAACCAAAAAAAAAAGAATCCAACTGAAATATTCAAAGTGCATATCTTGTGAAGCAGGACTGGATATCTATTTCCTCAGATCCGAACTGAAATGGCCGAATTTGTTAGATAAAGCATTCACTGTAGATGATTTTTTATGCCATCGCCAGGTGTTTGAATTGTTCACTGGGACCCGCAGAATGCTCAGTATCAATAAAGTTACTGTGTCTCAAGGATCAGTCAGAAAGTCACTGTCAGGCTGGACTAAAGTAGGGCTGAAATTGTAATTTCTCCCAGTTCTGAAATTTAAAACAAAAAACAAAAACCTGACCATTTTGCACATGCACAGATACCCAAAATGGTGATCATGCTGGCATTACCATTTTGGTTATGGGTGGTGCTACTTTTTATGTATGGTCTTTTAAAAAACATATTTTATTTTGACTGAGATACTGGGTCCACTGCCATTCTGAGTATGGGCAGTGCCATTTTGCACATGTGCAATGGCCTTTTAAAAAATGATTTTATTTTGACCGGGATTCCAATCAGAATGTTTTCCAATCAGAAATCTGGTCAAAATACCAAACAACTGTTCTGTTTTCATGGAAATGTCTGCGAAAATGCCAAGATTGTGGCAAGGGGTGGTAACCATTTTCATGACTCACTGGGACTGATCCCATGCCCTATGCATCCAGCCACACACACCCACAACAGCACAGTTTGTGCAGGCGCCACAGGCCCCATGCCAGGGGTGCGCTCAGTTTGCGTATACATCTGTGAGCACTGCGATTCCTCCATGCAGCACTCCATAAGGCATGGGATTGGCCCCACTGTCCACATCTAGCGACAAAGATCCACAAGACTCACTTTATTCCTGTTGGTTTTTCCCACCAAGTATCAGAACTCTGCAGGAGATCCTCTTCTGCTTATTTGCCGAAGGGGAAGAACCATGACTGTCATGTGGTTCCACACCCGTCTTCTATGTGAACTCAAGAAAAGAAAACTCCTCTGCCCAGCCACCTCGGGTCAGAGACTCAGACACAGACAGTGCTGTACTGGGAACCTCCCACATTGATCAAATCAAGCAATTACTTAGGGGTTACTATTACTAAAAATACCCAAAATGTATATAGGGAAAATTTATTGACTGCCATAACCGAGCTGCAGAATAAGTTTGAGGAATGGAAGAATTTACAGTGTTCATGGTTGGGCAGGGTAAATGTATTTAAAATTATGTTAATGCCTAAATTATTGTACCTTACCTTGGCCTTGCCCATTAAACTTCCCTCAGACTTCATGTTCTATTCATGTTCTATTAAACATTTTATGTTAAAGAGAACATAAAAAATGTGTTACATTAACATTTTCCTTTTTCTAGTGGGTGAGTCAGTTGTGTGCGTCCATCAAACATTCTTATGTTAAAAACTCACGTGATACCCCAACTTCCATGGCTTTAACAGTCTCTTTATCTATACTTGTATAGCACCCAGCATAATGTGGTCTGGCACTTGGTTGCCCCTATTGCACACTATCTTAATTCAACAGATAAGAAAAAATTACTGCAGACAGTAGCAAGAGATATGGCATTATATTTATCAGTAAGTAAAAAGACATTCCCATTCTCCCAGTCTTGGGAGACTTCTCTTACCTAGGTATTAAGAGGGATACCCACATTATCCACTCTTTAAATCTTTATGCATTTCTAGGAAGATGGAAGAAACTATTTATGGAGAAATAATAATGATTTAATGCAAAGTATTTCATCTGAGGATCTCAAAGTGTGCTTTTACAATAGATAGATGGGATGCCAGCCTGCTTCACCCCCAGATGCCCCGTCCATTTAAAGGCACCAGATGTACAGGTGGAGCAAGTGTGGTGCAGAACATCTGAGAGTGCCACCAACAGAGCAGACCAGCCAAACCTCGGGCCACAGCCTGAAGTGGACCAGGGGTCCATCTGATGAGTGAACTGACATTGCTGCTCTGTTTCCAGCCAGCCATTGCCCTGGGCAACACTACAGCATTGTGGATGCACTAGCCCGCAACTACATGGTGTGGGGAGAGGAGGCGCCCTATCGGCGGACCGTGGACTGGGGAACCTGCCAGGTCCATCTGATCCCAACCCAGCTGGGTCTAGGAATGGGTGGACTTAGGGGTGCACCCCTGGAGCAGCTCCAGGCGTAGGCATCCCCACATTCATCTGGAAACACTCAAAATGTCTGAAAAAATGGTTAAGACTGAAAACACAATAACAAGTTAAAAGAAGCTGGAATTAATATTCCCATTGTAAATGAAGGCACATTTCCCCAGCTCACAGCACAGTTGGAAACTGAGTTAAAGAGTTCTGTTTAAACCACTGGACAACGCTGCGTTCCATTAAAACATCTGTGTGGCCAAAACCTTCAAAAATGCATTTATTTATCAGTCCTGGGGAAAATAAATGTCCTACTTGAAATCAAGCTAAATTGCTGGAAAACAAAAGTGATCATATGCTATTGAGTATTCAGAGAGTCGTGTTCTTTGTTTACCATTTTCATAAAAGAAGCAAGTTAAAAATACTTCAACTGAGGCTTGTTTTTTTGGTATTTCATTTAATGTGTCTACTAATTAATTAATGGGGGGAGGTGAATTAAATTACTACGTTTCTGGCCTTAAGTCATCAATCAAACACCATACACCCTGAAAATGTCCTTTTTGAAAGAACTTAATTAGGTAAAACAGTTTTGTGAATCACTCTTTGCCTTATTCATTTTAATTAAATGAATATTTATATATTCACACTGGGAAATATAGATGGATCTACATAAAATCTCTTACTGGGGAGGATAATGCTTCAATTTGGGACAACTCACAGACAGTTTAAATTAACAGGGAGGTGAAATGGAGCCAACGTAGATGTGGATGTGCATTAGTATACAAAGACTGATATGGGAATAATAAGCATTTCAATAGTGTGTGAGTGACATATACTCTGAATAAGAGGGTAAGCCCGGTGGGGAAATGGTTGGAACCATAACTTTGACAAGGTGCCATTTGGAAGGCAGAGGAAACCAGCAATGCAAAATGATAAAGGCAAAGATAGCCATTAGTGCCTCCTTGGACTTCTATGAAAGCAAGTGTGTCTTTGCAGGAATATTTGGAGGGCAGGAGCAAAGTTGCATCAGTGGAGAAAGGCTGATGGAAGGATCATGCTGCTAGGATCATGCTGCTAAGAGACCCATTTCTCCCCTGAAAGAGGGAGAAGCCAGAATAGGCCCTTTTCACACAGACACTCTAACACTGATAAAATTGGTGTTTCATTTTATTATACATGTTGCAGGGCACACCGAGCACACCTGAAGCATGTATAATAAAATGTAACGCACATTTTATCAGTGTTAGAGTGTCTGTGTGAAAAGGGCTGCTGTCTTGAAAAAGTTATCAGATTTTGTATTCATTAATATTATTTACATTTTTGGATAGCTATCTAAATAATATCCTCTCCCAAAATGAATATGCATATATCCACTAATCTTCTTGTTTGATTATTCGGCTATTCAGAAGTTTAGTTACTTTATTTCAGCTACTATGCACGTGTAATGGCACTAGTAGTACCTAAAACAACCAAATAACTAAACCATAATATCCAAAGCTGGTACCCAGTCAAGGAGGAACCGAATAGCAGTTATCTGCGTTGACAAATATGTTTCAGAGTGGGTGAAATAGGATATTCACCACAGATATTAATGTCAGTTCTCACCAGGAACAATGCAAAGCAACTGCTGCAAGGCTGAAACTCGCCTCACAATTCTCAAAAACTCGGTGACAACCTTTGAGAATGAGAATGGTTTGAGAATCAGCTGATTGTCAACCCATTCTCGCATGGCCTAAAACCAGCTCTGTGCATGCACAGAATGGCTGCTGTGGCCATTCTGCATAGGTGTGGTCCCCAGTGGCCATTTTGCAGAGCTTCGTGAGAAACCTCAAAAAAAGCTCTATACATGTGTGAAATTGCTGCGGTGGTCATTGTGCATGCAGAGAGCATTTTATGAAGTTTCTTGAGAATCAAACTGCAAACTCTTGTTGGGGTTGTGAGAATCTTGTGCATTCTTGTGAGAATGGAAATCCATTCTTGTTTCACTCCTAGGCTGCTGTTGGTTTCACAGTCAGGCTGAAATGAGATTTTGTTAAAATGGGAAATCTCATAGAAATCCTGGTTCTCGATACCATCTTGGTTGAATTGAGAACTTTTTGGTACTCGACAATGTGTTGATCTAGATTTCAATTCTTGATCTACCAAAAATTTGCTTACCGGGATCTTGCTTACTGACTTTCCTCTTACTTTTTATCACATACCACTCATTTAACACCAGGGCTGGTCCCAGGCATGTGCCACATGTGTGGCTTCACATGGCCCCGTGACCAGCTGGGGTCCCGCACTTGCCTGGCTGGGTGGCAGGCTGCAGCCAACTTCTCCCCCAATAAGTTCTTCTGTCTCCCCTCTATGGCTCTGGTCCCCATCCCTCACCTGCCTCTCCCTCCTAGTAGCGCTGCAGCAGCAGCAGCACACAACAATCTGAGAGATAAAGCCGTTTGTTTACAAACAACTCCCCATGTGAGTGATCAGAAGGTTATTACCTCATAAAGAAGGTTCTTTGAGATGTCTACCAACATTCTCACAACTGGGTTCTGCATGCTCACCCTATTCAAATAATAGACCACATGATGGTCTCGAGCTCCTCTAGTATAAAAAGCACTCTTCCCCTCAGATTGATAGTCCCTTCCAACCCTTTCTAGGCATATAAGAAAAAAATTCCATGCTCGACTGGAAAGGTGGGTGTTGTGAGAGTGTTTGGAGTCATCTCAAAGGACCTTGTTTACAAGGTAGTAACCTTCTGTTCTTTTTCTACTGGCTCCTCACAGGCCATTTTTACATGACTACACCACGTGGGGGATCCGTGGCCGTGCTGGTGTGTGGGCGGGATGTGCACACGGCCACACACACATCCCAGATCATCCCACCACTCATCCACACCCATGAAGAAACTGCTGTTTCCCCTGGTTGCTCCATGTGTGGGGACAAGTGGGGGGTGAGTGAGGATGCATGTTAGGCAGGCACGCATGCACTGCCACTCACCATGGGTGCATGCAACATGTCGTTCACACGGATAAAATCTGTGTGTTCATGGGTGGGAGAGGCCCATGTAAAAAGGGCCACATTTTCACAACTGTGGGTATTTTCAGACGTGACGTTGACACGGTGAACCACGGTGAATACCCACCTGTGGTTACCGTGTCCCGTACGTCTGTTTGCGGCGCGCCAGATGTTGGCCACGGTCAATCGGCACATGGGGTTCGTTTGAACCACGCTTCCCGGGCTAGCCGGGGGAAGGTCCCGGGAAGCGTGGTCAAACGGACCCCGGGCCGTGGCCAAGGAAAAGTAACGTCTGGCCGCGTGCCACGGCCCGGGATCCCCGGCGGGATCCCGGGCCGTGGCACGATCGGCCGGACGCGGCGGCCGCATTGGCCCCGCCGCCCGCCCGTCTCCTCGGAGGGCGGGCGGCGGGGTGCGTGGAGGGGGCGGGGCCGTGCGGCCGCACGTTGCGCCGCGCGGCCCCGGCCCCTCCCACTTTCCCCGCCAGGATCCCCCCGGCACGTCTGTTGGGCCGTTACGGGGTGACCCCGGCGGGGAACGAAGCCGGTGGTGCCAGTACGGGGCCAAAGGGCCCCGTATCGTCTGAAAGTACCCTGTCTTACTTATATTACTGTAGGTAGGAATTTAGGATGTAAAGCAATATCTATTCTATGTTGGAAAATCTGCAAATATGGTTCTGAGATTATTATGGCTGCTATTGCACTAGCTTTTCTTAATGAAGTTATTGATACCCCCCCATATAATCAATTCACGTTGTCCCCCACCCATAACCATTTAATTTGTGCCCCCGGGGAAGCATGAATTGATTATATTCTCTTGTCTCTCAGATTGTAAGCCCTAGGGCCAGGGATCGTGTTTATTTTATTACTTTGTAAAGTGCCAGGTAGATTTCTGGCGCTATATAAATGTTTGTTAATAATAATAATAGTAATAATAATAATAATAATATTGGGGAGGGGGGAGCGAGAGAGAGAGAGATGAATTGTGGGTGTCGTGTGTTTGATAGCAGCATCTCTGGACTAGACACATCATGTGCGTGCACAAGGCACAGGCAACACCAGCAGCAAGAAGCAACAGGCCCTGGAGGCCAGGCTGGCTAAGCTCACCCCAATAAGGAAGTGGACACAGTCAGTTTCTCTCTGCCTGCCTCACTGCCTGCCTGGCTGCCTCTGCAGTGGAACCACTCCTGGGGAGTAGGGATGTGTGAACAGTAGGGGTGGGAATTCTGGTTCTCCCGAGATCCAGTATTGCTGGTATTTGGGTGTATCAACTTAATCCGATAAATCTGATATTTACCTGTGCCAGCATACCGGATTTTTAACATTGGCCGTGGTACCGGATTTTTTACATTGCGGTCATTGAAGTCAATAGCCGCAATGTAAAAAATCTGGTACCGCGGCCAATGTTAAAAATCCAGTATGCTGGTACAGATAAATCCGGTATCAGGGAGATCCGATACCGGTACATCCGGTATCTGGTATTCTCCCCGGTGTCCCACCCCTAGCAAAGATAACTGAGTTCAGAAATTCAGTTCAGTTTGGTTCAAAAATGGAGTTTGGTTTGAAAGTTCAGTTCAGTCGACAGAACTATTTGAGTTCAGTCGAATTCTGAACTTCTGAACTGAATTTGTACATTCAAAACCATTTATTTTTTTGGGCCTTCCGAACTGGTTCGGATTCAACCGAATAGTTCAGTTGAATTCGAGTTCAGTTCGAAAGTTCGGTTTGGTCGACTGAACTATTTAAGTTCGGTCCAAACTCCGAACTTCCGAACCGCGTTCGCACATCCCTACTAGGGAATGGTGGTAGACGCTTGGCTGGAGAGGTGTTAGAGGAAAGCATTGGAGGCCATGCTTGTCTATGTCCACTCAGAGAGGTGGAGAATGGGAATCCTTCCTGTCCAGAGGGAGTAAATTTTATGTAAACTTACACATTTACATAAGTAGGTGGAGCCAAATGATACAAATCAGGCCCCACACCAAGACTTCGCACATGGCCTCACAAACCCTGGGGTTAGCGCTGTTTACCACTTACCTACCACATTGCCAAGGGTACTGTTTTACTTCCAGGTTTGTTGTTTCTGCATTTCTGAGACAATCACTGTGCAAATAGTCCACCCCTTTACCTTAACTCCAGTGCAAATAGCCCACCCCTTTACCTCAACTCCAGTGCAAATAGCCCACCCATTTATCTCAACTCCCCACAAAATAGCTGTTCTATGTTGTTCCTTTTGCTTTGACCAATCTGCAACTGCTTACCAGATTCCTTCACAAGTCTCCAATCCATTTGCAGATTCATCATAGAATGTCAAAACATACATCATCATCATCATAGAACATCAATTCTTACTAGAGGTACTGGAGTGGAGAGGGGCACTGGGAGCAGCTTATGGGTCGGGCTATGTGGAAACGACGAACCTGGAAGTAAAACAGAACCCTCAACAATGTGGTTAAGTGGTAAATGAATGGTACGTGGTAAACAGTAAGCAGAATGTCAGTAAGTTGGGGTGGTATTTCACAGTATTGTGAGAACTGAAAAACCACATTGGTATTGGGAAATGGTTGAAAAATCGATCCCTATTCCTGATTTGGCAAAATCTCTAACAAATATAAACAATTTTGTTGCTTGTTCAGCCCTAGTTCACCAAAGGGAGATAGGAAGGATTTTTTTAGTCCCCTGGCTCAGCGACACCTTTTCTTCCATGCGGCAGCATATATCCCAAGCAGCAACAGGGAGCCTGATGCTGTTGGAAGAGGAAGTGGGAACAGTGTATGCAAGATGTTTCCCTCCTGTCTCAGATTCCAGGACATCAATATAGATGTTCTTTTGAGGGTAAGTCAAGCTCTTGGTGGAATAAAATAAGGTTTGTTGGGAGAGGTTGCTCTCCATCCACCCCCAACCTTATCATCATCAATCATCATCATCATATCATATCATATCATATCATCATCATCATCATCATCATCATCATCAATGTTTATTGGCGTAGCACAAGGCCATTGCCTAAGAATCAACATACAACATACATTACACCCTGGAAGACCAGGGGGGAAACGTCATTCAATACATAATAATATCGATAATTAAAATAAGATAGCAACAGGCAAACGGTCAGTTAGTCTGGGGGGACTCCACCAAACCAGCCGACCATCACTGTATAGACAGCCCGTGCTGCACTAATATATTATGAAAAGTACTAAAATTAATAAGACAAATTAGGCTAAAATAAACCTTACCAATGATACATAACCAACATTTTACATACTCAGACAGGTACGAGTATTGGACATATCGAATATATTAAATGGGCTCCAAAACAAAATGCTGGCTGAAACAATGGCTGCACATCCAGTCTAGTCACCAGCAAAGCACAAGGAGGCCAGAGGGCTACTTGTCATGGGATGGTAAAAAAAACTGGGAAGCACTAGAATTACCAGTAGGTCGTAGGCCTCCCACTGTAGTGCATATTCCAAGCCAGCACAATACCACTGAAACCAGAGTCCCAAATCCCCTCAACTTCAGGCTTACATAAGGTAACATGGATGCTAGAACAAGAGCCAAAGGGGATAGTTGAGAAGGGCTAAAAACTGACCCTTGGCCCAGGGTCCCAAGCAGGTCAAAGAGGCCATGTCCTCAGACACAGTGCTCTGTCTCATGGAGATGAAAGAGGACTGCCTGAGGTAGGCCTAGAATCCAGGAAATTCCTCCTGTAATGTGCAACCTGTGTGATGTAAGGTGCTACGTTTTGAATAACCTGTAGCTTGTTGCTATCCAACAACAAGGACAGCAAGGCATTGTCTGACCTGCCAGGATGTTCCATCAGGAAAGGTATCAGATACCTTTCCCTTAAGGAATCATAGAGGTGGCAGTGAAAGAGGACATGGACAACTGTTTCAACAGTGATATGTTCAAATGGACACAACCTTTCAGAAAAGGGAACACCCTGGATACGCCCATCCAAAACCTGAGATGGTAGGGCATTGACTCGAGTTCGAAATATGAGTCTTTTGGCTCTCACAGAAATGGAAGAAACCAGTTATTTTGGCATCTGCCTCTGTTCTGGGATCATTGGGAGATAGGGCCTCATATGGGGGGAGTCCCTAATGGCACCAACCTCAGTCTGTTGACCGATATCATTGACTCTCGTCCAGATGTCCCTCCAAATCATTCTGGACAATTTATGGGCCAGATATTCATTTGATAAGCCAATTGACCTAAGGTAGGCATCTACCTTCTGGAGCCAGGGATTAACCAAAGCATCCTTGGTGACTTCTTTAGCTAAGTCAGAGCATTGGTTGGTATGGGATTTCCACCAGAATTTCAGGGCATGCTCCATAGCAAGCTGTTTCCAGCTTTTTTGGCCCAATTCTGCCCTAAACGCAGCATGTGGTGTACCCTTCGGACTCCCCAACAGGACCACCAGAAATGTTGTCTGTACTGCATTAAGGTGTTGGGCATAGTGAGGAGCCCAATGCTAAGCCCCATATAGCAATTGCCCTCTGGTCTTAGCATTGAAGACCTGCAGTGCCGAGGAGATAGTGTCTCTGCCCTGCCGGGTGAAAAAGCTCAGTAGAGCATATAGGGACCTTTTGGCCACCAAAATTGCCTTTGAGACATGCTCCTTCCACAAACCAGATTTGTGGAAGAGCAACCCCAAGTAACGAAAAGATGTCACCTGCTGAATGGCGTGTCCTTCTATTTCCCAGTTGTGGGACTTTCTCCTATTAGCAAATACTAAGACCTTAGATTTACAGTAGTTAAAAGATAACTTATTAACTTTACAGAAGGTCACGAAGGTCTTAATTTGTCTTAGAAGGCCGATGCGCGTTTGGGATAAAAGTGCGACATCATCGGCATAGAAGAGGCACCCAACTGCTCTGGAGGAAACCTTAGGTGGAAAAAATTTTGGTTCTGCCATGCTAGGGATAACATCATTTATATAGTAGTTGAAGAGAGCTGGGGCCAGAACACAGCCCTGCCTGACACCAAGATGGATGTCCACTGGACCAGTGACATGTCCCAGTGGATCTACCTTGACTACGAGAGAGGAATTAGCATGCAGGGATTGAATGAACCAGAGAAGTCTTCCATCCACTGAGGATCTCTGGAACTTTTCCCACAATATGGGTACTTTCAGACGATACGGGGCCCTTTGGCCCCGTACCGGAACCAACGTCTTCGTTCCCCGCCGGGGTCACCCCTGCACGGCCCAACAGACGTGCCGGGGGGATCCCGGTGGGGAAAGTGGGAGGGGCCGGGGCCGCGCGGTGCAACGTGCGGCCGCACGGCCCCGCCCCCTCCACGCACCCCGCCGCCCGCCCTCCGAGGAGACGGGCGGGCGGCGGGGCCAATGCGGCCGCCGCGTCTGGCCGATCGTGCCACGGCCCGGGATCCCGCCGGGGATCCCGGGCCGTGGCACGCGGCCAGACGTTACTTTTTGTTGGCCACGGCCCGGGGTCCGTTTGACCACGCTTCCCGGGACCTTCCCCCGGCTAGCCCGGGAAGCGTGGTTCAAATTGACCCCATGTGCCGATTGAGCGTGGCCAACATCTGGCGCGCCGCAAACAGACGTGCGGGACATGGTGACCCCAGGTGGGTATTCACCGTGGTTCACCGTGTCAACGTCACGTCTGAAATCACCCTATGTCTCTATCCAAGGAATCAAAAGTGACCTTTAGGTCAAAAAAGGCCACATAAAAAGAGTGACTCTGGGCTCTGTACTTGCTAGCCAAATGGTGCAGGATCTAACACTGCTCTATAGTGGAGTGACCTCTTTGGAAACCTGCTTGTTCTGGATGTATAATCCTCTCCTGCCTCATCCATTGCATAAGTTTAACAAGCAAAAATTTGGCATATAGTTTCCCCACTACGGACAAAAGGCTAATTGGGCAGTAGTTGGCCAGCTCGGTTTTTTGGGCCCTTTTTGTATATTGGACAACTATCGCCTTGGACCACAGGGCTGGGACCCTACCTGAATTATTTACAGCCATAAATAGGGCTGCAAGCAAGTGTTAAATAAAAACTGCAACAGGTTTATTTCACACACACACACACACACACATACACACACACACACACACACACACAACAAACAAACAGAGAAACATAGCCCTGGTCTGGCTGGTAGGATTAAAAGGGGAAAACACAAGCGACTTGCGGGGGAAATGAAAGTATGGTAGGAGAAGGGGGAGGAAAGGGGGAGGAGGAGGGTTTTCCCATGTTGGCTCAGTGATGGGGAGCAAGAACGCGAATGAGAGAGAGAGAGAGAGAGAGAGAGGGCTTCCCAAATTGGCTGGGAAAGTCTGGACCTCTGGTTACCTTTCCTTGCCTATTGAGACGGGACAGGCGGCCCATGGATCCAGCAGAGTTCGGGGGATGGAGGAAGAAAAAGAGGCAGACCAAAGTCTGGGAGATCCCTCAACTCAGACACACACAGAGTGATATGCATGTATCTGGGTCCCAAGATTTCTCAGAGGTTGAGGGGAAAACCAGGGGCAGTTATTGATTGCTAGACAAAGGGCTTTGGGAGGCTATGAAGGGTCGTTGAGGGTACACAATGGGTTAATGAGGGGAGAAGTCACAACTTTTACTTCCATCACAAAGGTGACTCCAAGATATGCACAAGATCTCTTTGACACACAGGGAAATGCTAAACAAAAAGTGGAGGGAGGGAAGGAAGGGCTAACGACAGGCTTCCAGGATATAATAAGTGTGTGTCTGGTTTCTCTTGGGGAATGTGGAGATAGGATGTTGCTGCTCTGAATCATGGCTACCAGTCCTTTGTCACAACAGGCTGAGCGGCCCTATCCTTAATGACTCCATTCCTTATTCAGAGGGCTCTCCCTTCCAGTCCTTTTCTCAACCTTAGGTTGGTATTTTTCCATGAGTGATCTCTTTCAGCTTCTCCTCCCCCCTCCCTTGCATCCAGTGTGGGGAGACTATGTCTTTTCCCCAATTCTCCTTGCCCTTGGTTACCCCTGGGGGCTTTGCCAACCCCCAGGTCCAAGTTAGTTGGCTATCACATGGGGGAGGTTCATCCATTTTTTGGGGGACCAGGGGTCCTGGCTAACAAGGTCACCCTTCGCTGAGTCCGAGGGCCTAGTACCCTCCACACTGTACAACTGGCGGAAATGCTCAGCCCATATAGATGGTGAAATGATGCTGGCCATAGTCCCTAAGGACCTAGTGGTTGAGTTATTAACAAGCCGCTAGAACTGCCTGGAGTTCCTTTGTTCGGTGGCCAAAAGGAGGCTAGACCACTGCTCTTCTGAATATTTCCTTTTCTTCTCCTTGATCAGCTGCTTGTAAGCAAGTTTACACGCAAAATAATTTGGAGGGAGACTACAGGAAGATCGCTTCCTATACATCCGGTAGATGAATTTCAATTTAGATCGGGCGAGCTGGCACACTTTGAAAAACCAAGGGTTTCCAGTCCTGGGGTGGAAAGGCTTTATGCCCATAGACAAAGACTGATTAAATTGGGTCAAATTAGCTCTAAGCTGTTCAAAGGAGTTTAGTATCTCATCAGGCTCTGTCAAGTAGAGGATTGTCCCTCTCAATCGATCACTAAGCGGCTGAGCTATATGGGGTCCCAGCAAAATGGCCAGGGATTTGTCCCAGCGTGGAGCCCTGAGAACTTCTAAATGGCTAACCTCAGGATCTGGAATGATAATGGGCTCTATAGCAGAACAACGGAGAGACAATGAAAGGGGCAACGGCAGGTGGTCCCAACTAGGGCTGAACCTACAGTGAAATCTGCTACTTATGGCAGAACGGCAGGAGAAACAAGTATATAATTCACAACGCTGGTGCTCAACGGTCCCAGGTATGTGAATTCCCCATCCGGGTCACCATATCCAGCCCCATTAAGGATATACAAATTAAAGGAAGCCAGCAGCTTGGCCAGCCTTATCCCAGAAGAATTAACATGTGGGTCCCTGGACTTCCTGGAGCTGAGTAGACCATATGAATCGTCCGAGGTCAGGTAGACATAGGGCACAACAGCATAGTCACTAGGACCCATCCTTGCATTAAAATCTCTCGTAAAAATGAACAGCCCCTCTGGATACTTTTTTTTAAAAAAATACTTATTTTATTGGTTAATCATGTATATTGCATACCTTAACTGCTGACCCGTACAAACATCAAAGAATGTTTTTCTCTCATCACGGTTGGGTCAGGGTTGGGTCAAGAAATACAGAATTAAACAAAACCAACTAGCAATTAGGTGTAGGCATGGAACAGAGAGACCATAACTTATGTTACGTATTTAAGTCTCAGCTATTTCCTTTCTCAGTAGTAAGGCCTAAAATTGATAATCAAAAAGGGTTTGAAGGTCCAGGCTGTTCATCTTTGATCCTTCCATTGCTTCTATGATTGGAGACCACACAGCTTTAAAGGCAGATAGTTTATCTTGTAGACCTGCATGTAACTTTTCCATCGTAAATGTCAGCCAAATCCTATTTGTCCATTCCTCAAATAAAAGTTCCTCTTCAGATTTCCAATGCTTGGCTATGATGTTCAAAGCTGCTAGAAAAAGTATTTTGCATGACTCTTGACGTCTTTGGAGGCTCTTTGACTCTGGATACAATCCCAATAAGGCTATCTCTGGTTTATACGGGATCACCAGCCCAGCAACCTTGTTTGCTATCTGCCAGATCTTTCGCCATAGGGCTTGAACTTTGCAGTAGCCCCACCAGCAATGTTTGTAATCCCCCACCTCTCCACACCCCTTCCAGCAGAGAGCCGTTCCCCCTGGGTCACAGTGTTTCAAACTTGAGGGCGTCAGGTAGTACCTGGTAGTTACCTTAATCTGGGTTTCTCTAACCTCTAGGGAGGAGGCACAGCTATGCATGTGGTGCCATACCGTTTGTTTTTTCTTATCAAAACATATTTTCAGATCTACACCCCACTTTTCTATATAGGAGGCAGGTTTTGCGTAAAATAATTTGTTTAACTCTTTATAAATCCTGCCCATTCTACCAGCACACTGGCTGCGATTAAAAAGAATTATTTCTGATTTATTTGGCTCCCTACTATATCCCTTTCCCCCTGTTGGGCCAGAGCAGACGCTCCTTAGCTGTAAATACTGGAATATGTCTATTTTTTCCTTCACAATGCTTTCCATCATCTGGGGCGACATAAAGTTCCCTGCCAGGAACATTTGCTGCATCCTTACAATGCCTTTTTCTCGTAATTTTTTCCTCAGAGTTGGGGCTAGATTTTGCTCTCTAGCCTGTTTTATATCTATTGATGTAAAGGGGGAGAAGTCCATCTTAATTCCCATCTTTCTTTGACTTATCTGCCAGTAATTGAGGAGCGTCCCAACAAATGGGTGCTCACCAATGAGGGCCCTATGTATGCTTGTTTGGTCAACTATTATGTCCTTCAGTGAGGGAATTTGAAGAATCGCCCTCTCAATGCCAACCCATTCTGCTGAGCACTGCTCGTGGTACCAGTTTGGGAGGGCAGCCAGAGATGCAGCCATATGGTACAATTTTAAATCTGGGAGATTAATACCCCCTTTATCAAAGGCCCTCATTAGTATCATCTTCTTAATTCTGGGTTTCTTCCCATTCCATACAATGTCTCTCAAAAGTGCATCACCTTGTTTAAAAAATGAGTTTGGGATCCTTATAGGGAGGGTCATAAATATGTATGGGATTTTTGGTAGAATAATCATTTTAAAAAGGTTAATCTTGCCCATCCATGACACTAGTAGCTTTCTCCAGGGCTTAATTTCCTCTTAATTTTTTCAGAAGAGGGTGATAGTTTGTCATATATAGGTCTTTAAGATCTTTGGTAATTGTGACTCCTAAGTAATTTATACCTTTCTCACTCAAGGGAAAGGGAGATATATTTTTTAATAGCTCCACTTGCTTCCTGTCCTGGCCGAAGCATAAAGCAAAAGACTTTTCTCTGTTCATAGAGTATCCAGAAATCACTCCAAACTCCTCAATAGTTTTTAGTAATTCAGGAATGGATTTACTCGGGTTTGTAATAAACAGAAGAAGATCATCTGTGTACAATGACAATTTGTGAGTTTGCCCCCCTATTTTGACCCCTTCTGTCTTCTCATTTTGCCAAATGGCACACGCCAACACCTCTTTAACTAGATTAAATAATAGAGGTGATAGAGGACATCCCTGTTTCGTACCTCATTGTAGATCAAATGTCTCAGAAAGGATCCCATTTACCAGGAACCTAGACTGCGGCCTCAGGTAAATTGCTTCCAACCAATGTACATAATTACCATTGAACCCCATCTCTTCTAACGTTGAAAATAAACATTTTGGCTCAATAAAATCAAAAGCCTTCTCGGCATTAGCCGAGATTATCAAGGCAGGTGCACCACTTATATTGAGGGTATGGATAATATTAGTCACCTTGCGGATATTGTCCTTCCCCTGTCTGTCAGGAATGAAACCCGTTTGGTTTTTATGTATGATCTCTCCTATAACTGCCCTCAATCTGGTGGCCAGAATTTTTGCAAATAATTTAAAATCAGCATTTAATAGGGTTATTGGCCTGTAGTTACCACATAGCTCTGGGATTCTTCCAGGCTTGGGGATCAGGGTTACTGTAGCAGTATAAAAGGACTGAGGCATAACTTCCTCCTTTAATATATTGTTAAAAGTTTTAGCAAGATGAAGCCCCAGTGTTTTTGCAAAGGTTTTGAAAAATTCATTAGGGAAGCCATCAGAGCCACATGCGTTTTTTTTTTTTTTTAGGCATCTATTGCCTCTTTCACCTCTTGCTCTGAAATCTCTGTATTCAAAAAAGCTGCCTGTTCCTCATTCAGGCTAGGCAATTTTACAGCCTTCAAGAATTCTAATATTTTAAGTTTTTCCGGGTTCTGTGAGGTATAAATTTGTTTATAAAAATTTTAAAAGGACTTTTGTATGTGTTCTAAATCATTTGATCTAACCCCTTCTCCATCTTGAATTAGGGCTATGTGGGCTTTCCTTTGTTTAGCCTTAACTAATCGTGCTAGGGTTCTGCCTGCCTTATTGTTATGCTCATAGAAGTGGAGTCTAATTTTTTGAAGCTATTTCTTAGTTTTTTCCAGCTCCAAAACATTTACATACTCTCTCGTTTTATTGATCGCTTGTCTTAAATGATTTGATGGCACAGCTTTGTTCTGAGCCTCCAGCCTTTGCAGGGTTGCGTATCTACCTTTAACTAGCTGTCTTTTTACTTTAGCAAGTTGGGCTTGTAAGGCTATACATTTCCCTCTGATGACAGCCTTTGCTGCCTCCCATAGCGTTGCATGTGAAGTTACTGAGTGCTCGTTTAAATCATAAAATTCCTCTATATCCTCCAGGATCTGCTTCCTATTAAGATCACTTTTTAAAATGCTCCAGTTTAGCTGCCAACTCCTATTGAATCCCCTCCCTTGTCCCTGTTTCTTGAAGGTGGATACTACTGCATTGTGATCTGTGAGGACTGTAGGGTATATGTAGCAAGCCTGACATCTATGCAATTCCATCTTAGCTGTCAATACATAGTCTATACGTGTGTAACTGTTGTGGACATTAGAGAAGAATGTGTACTCTCTTCCATTACCGTTCATATGCCTCCATACATCCATCAGCCCATAGGACTCCAGCAGCTGTGCTATTTTCTTTTTCTCAGCTTTTAATTCTCCTTTCCTAGAGTGATCTAAATCAGACAATGTAATGTTAAAATCACCTTGGATAATTATCCACCCTTTTGCACTCTCTGCTATCTGTGATATGTATTTCTTATAAAAGGCCAGCTTCCCTTTGTTAGGGGCATATACATTTTCAAGTGTGAGCTGTTGCTCCCCCATCCTTCCTATAATACAAAGAAATCTGCCTTCATTGTCTTTCAGAACCTTTTCTGCAGTGAAAGAATTGTGCTTGCTAAAACCGATCATTACCCCAGCTTTTTTTTTTGTTGGAGCAGGAGCAGAACAACTCACTTATATTATTGTTGGCAAATCTATAAGTATCCTTTGCCAACAGATGTATCTCCTGAAAGAAAAAAATATCAGTACCTAAGTCCTCTACTAAATTTCTAACTCTTTTCCTTTTCTGTCAGGTATTGAGTCCCCTTACATTTAAAGTAATTGTTTTAAACTCACTCATAACAGGCTTTGCATTCCTTCAGTAAACTATCCCAATCTAGAGCCACTCTCTTGCTTTCCATCATTTTCAATTCAAAGGCCCTTTTGTGTCTACTTTTCATATTAGCCTCTTCCCCTCCACTGAATCCAGCCATGCTGTTCTCACTTCTCCTGACAACTTAAACTTCTCAGACTTTGCCATGTTTACACACTTGCCAAAAATCTTACCCATCCCTTTTCCCCTCCCCTCCCTTCCCTTATATTCCCCCCCTCCTTACCCTTCTCCCTCCTTTGTCTGATCATTTTCCACCTATTCTCCCCTTCCCTTAAACCCTCTGGGAGTTCTGTTGGGGCTCAGAGTGTAACCCCGAGTGCCTATCTGTCCCCTCCCCCAGCTCTTAATAAGTTCCTCTTACCTTTATATATGGTACAAGCCCTCTTACTCAATCCCTTTACACATTCAATACTCAATGTGCATGAAAGTGAATGTAACATAAACCTCTATCTCAAATAGTTAAGCAACATCCAGTAGTTATACATTGCAAGTCTTTATAAAACTTTTCCCAATAAACCCATTGTAATAGAAACTGTTGCAGTGACTTATCATCAAACCCTCTTTGCCTTCCCCAAGATTTTCCACTGCTGCCCTTAAAATCAATCAAATAATCATTTACAACAAGTCCTTGTAAACCTTTTTAACCTTTCCCAGTAGACTCCTTATAGTAAAGTCGGGTGCATTGGGTGAACATTCAAACCTCTTTAGCCAGCCCCTGAGCCTGGTACTACTGCTTGTGAAACGAGCAAAGATTCCAGATCCTCCATGCAGTTTTTACCCTTAAACTCAATCAGCATTTGTGCAGGGAAGATCAGCCTGGGTTTCAGGTTTCTCTCATTCAATTCACTGAAGAATTTGCTCCACTTCATTCTCCTTTTGATCATCTCTGCTGCATAATCAGGATATATCCTGACTGTCTGCTGCTGATAGGTCAGTTTTCTTTTGATTCTTGCCATCTTAAGCAGCTCTTCTTTTGCTTGGAAGTTTGAGAATTTTGCAATGATTGTTCGGGGGGGATCAGAGTCTTTCTGCCTCGGGCACCTGACTCTATGAGCCCTGTCAATGCCTGTGTTGTGAAGCCAAGCCTCCTCTGGGAAGTTTTCTCTTATAATTGCCAGGATAGTCTCACTCTCATCACCCCCCTCCGTTGTCTCTTTCACTCCACTGAAACACAGATTAGCTCTGCGTGATCTGTTCTCTAAATCTTCACACTTTGTTTGCAAAAAGGCTGCCTCCCCCTTCAACTTATTTAACTCCTCGCTCACACTTAGAGATTGGTCTTCTAAAGTGGAGACCCTTTCCTCCGTTGCCTCAATTCTTTTGACGATGCCTTCCATTTTTTTATTTCCCTCATCTACTGATATTTTGATCTTCTGCATTTCTTTTTTAAGCTCCCTTTTCATTTGTATGATGAGGGACCGCACTGACCTTTCCTCTGCTTCTCTGTCCTCAGATTCTGAAGTGCCTTGCTCTGCTTCTGTTTCTAGCACCGCTTCAGTCAATTTCTCCCTGGCGCCTCCATTTTCTGAGCTTCTGGGCCCCATGGTATCTTTCTTATGGCAAAAGTGGTCTAGAACATTTGCTTGTGAAATCCTTTGTTTGGGCTTGCTTCTCCCCGTCATACTGCTACTATTTTTTGAGGTTTTCTCAAAACCACTCTTTAATTAGGGGCTTGTAGTTAAGCTGGAGGAGCGGAGTTAGGGCTTCCCCCAACTAGCTGCACTGACGCATGCGCAGATTCCCCCCCCCCCCGGATACTTAAGGTAAAGATCCTCCAATAACTCCTCTAGATCTTTCCAGAGAGATTCTCTAAATGAGCCTGCATTACAAGGAGGAACCCAACCTTATCAAAAGATACATCTGTGTGGAAGTTATTTCACTGCACATAACTTCAGTTAAAATCCAAAAGTTAGGCTGTCCAGATTCAGGCTGCTTGCCCATGTTACACAATTTCACATAATGTTTATTTTAAGTGAGATTTAGTTATGTGTGCACACCAATTTTCTCATTCAGCATTGAAGTTGACATGAATTTCATCATGGATGTCAAGGTAGGAAAATCCTACTCATAAATGTGAGGGTTTTTACATGTTAAATTGGAACATGCACATGCACTTAATTTAATATTAATTAAACTCACTGTAAAATTGGAACGTGTAGCCCTTTGTGTTATTTGCAATGCCAGTTTACTTCTCCCACAGCCATGTTTACCACAGAGAGGAAGCGAAAACAGGGAAAGAAAGGCAATAGGAAGTCTGCTCTGCACACTCCTGCCTCGCTGGTTCACATTCCTTTCCAGCATGCTTGCTCTGGGAATCATCATCATTCTTCAGGAGAGGAGAGAAAAATTGAGCAAACACACCCAGCAAAGCACACAGGGATACTGGGACATGGGGAGGGGAGAGGGGGAAAAGGTAAACCCGACATCACGTTATAAAATTACTTGGGTAATCATGTAACATTGGCATGGATCCGTTAAATTTAATAGCTGATCCATAAAGGTCAAGTGACTTTGCATGGGAAAGAAAAAATGGAAGAAAATAACATGTGCATACAGCCCATCTGCAATCTCACATTATTGCTAAGTTAACATGACATAGTCTCATGTGAAAATCTGCATGTGAGCAGGAGCAAGCACTCACTCTCTCACTCTGCAGAGATTATTTATTTATTTATTTATTTCTGTCCCCTTCTTAGCCACCCCCTCCTGCCATAGCAGCTCGCGGCAGCTTACACCATAGTTAAAAACATATAAAAATATAACATCCTAATTCTATAAGAAATAACATAATATTAAGACAATAAAATATAGAATCCAGAAAATAATACAGGCAGATCGGGGGAAAATCCTCCCTCCCCCATACCAGCCCCACCCCACCCCCACCCCCATCACCCATGTCCCTCACCAAAAGCCTGGTGGAACAGCCAGGTCTTACACTATCTTCAGGAAGAGGGGAGGTCTGTGGCCAGGTGGACTTCCGTCAGGAGCGAGTTCCACAGCTGCAGTGCAGTGACTGAGAATGCCCCCCCTCATCATTGCCATCTGAGATACCTGGGGGACTTCAAGGGAGGAGGAGATGGGCTGCCACATTCTGCACCAGCTGTAGTCTCCGGACCATCACAAAAGGTAACCCCACGTAAAGTACATTGCAATAGTCTACTCTTGAGGTGAGGAAAGCATGGATGATGGTGGCCAGATCAGTGTCTGAGACATACAGCCGAAGCCATTGTACCAGATGTATTTGGTGAAATGTTCCCTTTGACACTGACACCACCTGCGCATCCAGGCAGAGCTGCAAGTTAAGTAGCATCCCCCAGACTATGGACCTGAGGAACCAATGCAGGGCAGACCCCGTCAATGATGGGTGCCACTACTCCCTCGGCCCTACCCACCAGCATCACCTCCATCTTGTTGGAAGTCAGCCTCAGATGATTTGTCCTCATCCAGTCCCCCACAGTCACCAAGCACTGGGTAAACACCGAGACTGCTAGGTCTGGTTCAGTTGAAAAAGACAGGTAAAGCTGGGTGTCATCAGCATACTGTACATGCAGCTCCTGGGTGAGGTTGTTCAAAGGTTTGGTGTGCGGTGTCATCAGCATACTGATGACACCGTACACCAAACCTTTGAACAACCTCACCCAGGAGCTGCATGTACATGTTGAACAGGAGACGAAACAAAATGGAACCTTTCAGGACTCCACATGTGAAGTCCCGGGAAGAAGATAAACGCTCACCCAGCACCACACATTGAGTTCTTCAAGCCAGGAAAGAATGGAACCATTGAAGAACAGACTAGAGACCTTGAACCTCTATTGTTGTATGTACAGTCTTTTGCCATCCATTCTGTCCTTAGCTAAACTTTTTCAGTCACCATCGACTCTTGATTTTCACAAATTTATTAATTTTATTTATTTAGATTTATATCCTGCCCTTTCCCTTAGGCTTAGGGTGGGTTACAATATATAAGAATATATAAAATAAATATTCATGGATACAACTAATTAAAAACACCCTACCCTCAGTTTTCCCAAACCCTAACACTACCTGTCTTAGGGTGTTTTTAAAAGAGATGCTACCTCACATGGCCACCCAGGAGCCATTCATCCAGGGAGTGGGTGGAAGCGCAATCCCATGACCCACACAACACCCAGTCATGGCCACTCACGGAGCACTGCCAAGAAATCCAGAGTGCTCTGTATGGGGAAATCCATGCCAGCAGACCGGTCCACCACTCATAGGCACAGTGGGTGGGGAAACAAAGCCTTTACAAGTCATAAGAACTGACTGGGAGCACTGGAGTCCTGTTTCCCAGTACTCAGGACAGAAACATGTCAATAGCAATGGCCAGCCTACCGTGGTCCCATATTCCCCATGGTCCATGGCAGGGAGAGTACATAATGGCGGATGCGGTAGCCACACTGGGAACCGCCAGTTAGAATCCCTCCCCATAAAAAGTTAGCACAATTTCTGGGGGTTTTAGAGTCTGGGCTTTGATGACAGTCCTGTTAAATATTACAAAGGATTCAGGTTTGCAAACTTATCCAATTTATTTATTTATTTCAATATTCTTCTACCCCACATCCTCTTGCTCACAGAACCTACCAATGGATGCAGTGAAATTTAGGACTGGAGTGAAATATGATCCAAGGGCCACTGAATAGAAAGAGAATTCATAAATATTTTAGAGTGTAAATTTTTAGGTTAGTGAACTTCATAGCTGCACATTTGCAGCTAGTGAAAATTAGTACCTGCATATTTGTATCCAGAATATGTTAAACCATTGGAGAATGATTCTCCTGGCAATTTATTTTTTTTAAGTGAAGAACCAACTAACTGCTTGGATCACATCAAGAAGTGACTCTTTAATCATATTCCGCTCCAGCCCTAAATTTCACTGCATCCATTGGTAAGTTGCAAACCTGAATTCTCTGTAATATGTAACAGGACTCTCATCGAAGCCCAAACCCTAGAAACCCCAGAAATTGTGCAAACTCTTCATTTTGTGAAACCTACTAACAGCAGCCAAATATATTCTCACAGGTGACACAAGACAAGGAGGAAAAGATGGGAGGACTAGGAGCAAGAGCAGAAATAAAAGCAAGGGATCAGATAGGAAGACATGAGACGGGGAAGAAGAGAGGAAGATGCTCCACCCAACTTCCTGGTGCTACCATCAGGCTTTATATGCTGGTTATCATCCAACCAGGAAGCTGGGAGGTGTAGCAAGGACAATAGAAAGACAGGAGTGGGTGGGTCAAGGACCAGGCAGGGAGGCCTCTTGTGGGGAGTTGCTGGGTGTGAAGCAAGATGAAGCAGTGGTGGTGTAGGCTCAGTCACTGTTTCAAGAACACCAAGGGATGAGGGTTCAGGACTCAAGTTCTGGCAATAACATCCTGTCATTAACAAGTGTTAATCATTATTTGACTCTAAACCATATGATTCTCCAAGTTTGCATGAACAAAAAGGAAATGCAAATTTTTTTTAGTTAATATTCTGCTATCAAGTTATATTTCTTGGCCCCAAATTGTAATTAAATGGCTAGAGAAGTGAGTTTCCATTTTGTTCCCCCTTTTTATACTGAGTAATTACTGAAAAGCACTTTTGTGACATGCTAGGAATTGCAAAATAGAGAAATTTTGATTCTGGGAGTTGGCAAGGTAATGAAAGGTAGGCAAAAAGTGCTTAACATATAACTACAGTAAGAAACTGGATATGCTGGTGGGAATATTTGTCATTTTTACATTATTAGAAACAGGGCTAGAAATTAGCAAAGGGGTCTTTTTACACACCTCTTTATAAGATCTGAAAATATTCAGAGCTTTAATTGTAGTAGAATTCTTCACCATCTATCATCAGACAAACCCTTGTTTAATGTTTTTATAGCATAAACTAAAGGGTGAATAGCTGGCCTTTCCCCTCCCTCCCTGTTGTAAGTAGGGCTAAGACAAGAACAAGTGTTCCCATTCTGCAGGGAAATACCAACCTTTTCAGAGTGCTTGCAAGTGTTTGTCAGTGTCAGTTTGCCCAGTAGCGTGCCTACCAAAATTTGGGAGGGGATGAGCTGGTCTCCAAGCACATGGGCGATCACCCAGGATGATATGGGAAGCTCCTTCAGCCCCCCGGAGAACCAGAGAAGTTCCCAGGAAACCCTAGGCGAAGCTGCACTAAGCCATGGCGCCCTGGACCCGGCGGCAGCTGAGAGCGGAGCACAGGGAAACCCCAACGGCATCTATAGCAACATGAGGTGCACGTACACAGGACTGGAGCTGCCATGATACTCAGAGCACATGCACTAGCAGGCGCTGCATCAAGACGAGGCTTAGGGAACAAAACAAGAAACTGGTGTTGCTCATTGCCGGTAATCAGTACTTCTGTCTGAGAGACTGCGCACCCTTGCTGTTAGTGCGGAGGAGTGTTTGTTCAGGAGTTTATTAGAGCTTGTGTGTATGCATGCTAGTTGATAGGTCGAGTGCGAATGAACTAGTGTGTTGCTGTGAGTGTGTGGATCCTATTTGCCTCCTTATTCTTGCCTGTTGCTCCTAGTATAACTAACTTTCCATTCCCTATGCTTCCTGGGCTACTGAGTGCTTTACAAAGTAATTGAATAGACACAGTCCCTGCCCTAGGGCTTACAATCTGAGAGACGGGGAAGGAGGGTAGATGAAGGAAGGGGAACAGAGGGAGAGACAAGGAGTGTAACATTCACAAAGATGCGAGATCCCAGGTACACGCGTTTGACTTGCTTACATCAAAAATGATGGTTGGTTGGTCCATGTGGTGAGGATATGAGTATACAGACCTCACGTAACAGATTGTACTGGATGGAGGGTATCAGCAGGAGTTAGGTGAGGGGAGCGAGGACTCAGGGAGGGCAGAGCGGAAGAAGTGGATCTTGAGGAGGGATCTGAAGGTATGAAGGGAGGGGGCGAGGCAGATGTGGGCAGGTAGGACGAAGGGACAAAGGAGGTTAGGAGAGCAGGGGAGGTGTGGGAGGGTAAGGGAGGGGACAGAGAGGAGCGGAGTTCACAAACTGGAGTACGGAGGGAAATTAGCACAGAGAGGTAGGGGGAGCAAGGTTGTGAAGAGCTTTATAGGTGAAGACCAGGAACTTGTGCAGGATTCATTCAGGAAGGGGGAGCCAGTGAAGAGAGGAAAGGAGAGGCTGCATGTGGTTGAAGCAACGGGCAAGTTGTTGAGTTTGAGTTGATGTTGAGACATCCAGGTAAATATATCAGAGAGACAGCTGGTGAGGTGAGCTCAGATAGATGGAGAGAGAGAGGGAGGTAGAGAGATAGGGCGTTTATAGACGATCCCGCTGAGAAGCGGGATCGCTAAATACCGGCTTTCCTCCCGCCCCTGCGCCTTCTCTGCATGCCGTGTCTGCTGTTCAGACACGGCGCAGAGTGCTAGTGCGCATGCACGCCCTCCCGCGCATGCGCACTCACCCACAGAACCTGGAAGTGCGGCGTAAAGCCGGCACTTTGGGAATCCGCATAGGAGGGGGCAGGATCGCCTGCCCCCTCTGACGCGGATTAAAAAGCAGCCACAGCGAGTAGACGAGCGCCAAGAAAGGCGACTGTTCAAAGGATCAGCCGCCTTTTTGGTCTCATCTATAAATGCCCATAGAGTTGTGTCATCAGTGTAGAGGTGATATTGGAATCCATGGGAGGCAATGAGTTTGTCTAGGGACAGGGTGTAGATAGAGAAGAGGAGAGGGCCAAGGACAGAGCCTTGGGGAACACCAACTGAGAGTGGAAGGGAGGAGGAGGTGGAGTTGGCAAGAGACACATTGAAGGAGCGGTCAGAGAAATAGGAGGAGAATCAGTTGAGGATGGAGCCACAGGAGTCAAGGGAGTGAACTGAGTCCAGTAAGAATGAGTGGTCAACAGTATTGAAGGCAGCAGAGAGGTCAAGGAGGACAAGAATGGAGTAAAGGCGTTTATATTTAGCCACAAGAAGATCGTTGATGATGTTAGTGAAAGCAGTTTCAGTAGAGTGAAGGGGCAGAAGCCAGATTGGAGGGGGTGAAGGGAAGTGTTGGCAGAGAGGAAGTTGAGGCAGCAGGAGTAGACAACACGTTCAAGAAGCTTGGAAGCAAAAGGAAGGAGTGAGACAGGATGGTAGCTAGAAGGGTCAGAGCGGTCAAGAGTGGACTTTTTGAAGATAGGAGAGACAGTGGTGTGCTTGAAGATGGAGGGGAAGGAGCCAGTAGAGAGGCTTCTTCCTGTACTTTACAGTCGGTACTTCATTGGTCTCCAGTAATTCTGTGCTTCCTCCATTGTCAATATCAGCACCTGCAACTTTTCATCATTTCCCATCAATTTTGTCACTTTCTGGCATTTTTCATCACTTTCTGGCATTTTGGGGACTTTTATGACAGCTTTACAGCACTTTAACAACACTTTTATAGCAATTTCCAGCACTTAACTGGCACTTTTGTGTCTCCACAGCCTCTGGGGGGTGCGTGCAGGGTGCACATGGTGCTTGGGATCGGCTCTGTAGCAGCTCTGTTTAACTTGTGAAAAATAGTAACAAATGCAGAAACAGCGGAAAAGCTTGTAAGTTTCCACAGTGTGAATGACCTGTTTCTGATGATTTGTCATTTTAGACCTAGATGTAATATGCCTCTCCAGTAGGCATACCAGTCTCTAAGATGCTTCTTTGGTGCAACAATCTTTCTTTAGTGAAATTAGTTCATTACCGTGATGCCACAATCAGCACAAGGCATAGTTCCTAGCTACTCTGTCTCTTCCTAAAATCCTCCTCCTTTCTCAGGCTTCAGCAGACTGTCAGTTTTGATTCTACACCATCTACCATCTTATAGCCACAGGAAGCTCTGGGGCAAAGAGCAATGGAAAGGTTAGTCTAAAGGGCGTTGTGGCCTGTTGTGTAACACCTGTCATTGCCAAACCTAATGGCAGTGATCAGGATGCATGACATGAACAAAAGAATAAAGGTGGGCAATAACTGAATGAAGTCCACCTGCAAAATACAGAAGCAGATGCAGATAGCTTAGTAGGAGGAAAGATGAGATCAAGAAATACACATGTCTAGCATGAGTGCAATGAGCAAAGGACCAAGAGGTACATTGGCATCATATAGGGGAAGGTCTTTGTTCAGAAGCAAAACTGTCCAGGTTGATAATGATGATGATAACTAATAAATAATACATAATACAACAGCCTGCTACTATTGTACAAAGGTAACAGAAAAAACTATTTCATAATAGATAGAAATGGAGCTCTCAATAATCTCAAAAGTACATGAACTGGGCTATCAATTTAGGATGCTTGTTTGTCCTTAGAGTAAATATAAAGTAAAAAGGCCAGCTTTCTGAGTATTTTTATGTCACTGTGCTGGTCTCCCAATGAAAAATTAATTAGGAAAGTTCTGACTGAAAGAGCTAAGAATAGAGAGCATAGAGAGAAAGAGAAACGTGTCAGTGTTGGTGGGCTTCAATATAAGCAACTAGTTACTTGCAAGTCTGCTATCTTCGGCATTTTCTCTCTAATTAATCTTAAACATTAGTGAAGAAGTCTTAAAAACCCTCAGAAATACTTTTGAACATGTCTATGGGTGATTTCAGATGTTACAGGCTCCCGAATCACCACAGTGGATTCCCAGCGGTGGCAAGCTGAACAACCACCCCCCGTGGTCCAGGAAGGCCCTGAACAGACGTGATGGGAGCAGAACCACGTCAGGGTATCAGGACAACAGACCACGGCCCAGGGTAGAGCAACAGACGTGATGCCGATTCCGGGCCATGGTCAAAACACCCAGAAGGCACTGGGGAGGGCCGGGAGGCAGACTTGGCCGACTGAGGGCGAACGAAGCCAGAAGGGCCAAAAGGAAACACCCACACAAGGGAAATGGGAAGGGAGGGGGAGGAGGGAGAAGAGCCGCTGAGGCAGTACACACAACAGGCACAGAGACAAAGAAGTCACAGTAGAACACATAGCGCAAACACACGCCCAGGCGAAGACACACCCGCATGGGAAAAGAAGGGAAGGGGAAACAGCGGGATGGACAACACACACGGCACAACAAGCACGGGGCAGGGGAAGGGGGATCCAGGGCCAGGGAAGTGTGGGGGATTGGCCTGGGGGCAGGGCAGGACACGGGGAACAACAACCAGAACCCCAACAATGGTGCAGGCTCCACGGGCAACCCCACAGCTACACATGCAGTCCTGGCATGGAGGGAGCCCTCAAGGGCAGAGCACAGGCACAGGGGGAGGCCACACGGACCAGGGAGAGGCCTGAGAATGGTGCAGGAGGCAGACAGGGACCTCACATGCTGGTGAGGGTGCAATGAGCAGGATGGAGGTGAGCCAGAGCTGAGGAGCAGTGCAGCCCGTCCACACACACACATACGGGGAGGAGGCAAGGAGGCACAGTCCGGGGGCCCCGGAACCCCACGGTCACAGAGTCAAAGCGGGGTGGGGAGGGGCACAGGCAGGATCGCCCCCGGGGTTATGAAGGACAGCAGCACCCAGGGTGCTGGGAGCCAGCTCAGAGATCAGGACACATCCACAGGAGAAGGCAGCCATGGAGGGGAACAACGGTTGCAGAGACAGACATGAGAGGCCCACAGAGGGGGCCAGGAGGCACAGAAAAGCAGCAAGGCCTGAATAGCATGGAGGGAGAGGGGCCGTGACTCACAGCGGCAAGAGCTCACAGCAGGGCCAGCATCCAGGGCCTGAAGGCACAGGGTGCCTCACAGCCAGCTGCAGGGGGCAACGAAGGGGCCCGGGGCCAGGTGGCCTGCCAGGTACACAAAGTGGGGTCACTGGAGTATGCCCCAATGGTATCCCAGCACAAACATGTGGTGGGCGATGAGGTAGTACGCCTTGAAGGGATCCTGCACAGCGAGCCCCACCTGGACATCGGATCAGGACCACACATCAACTAGCTCTGCCAGCTCCACCCCGGTGGGCTCCGACAAGCCATAGTCAGCATCTGGGGGTTACGGAAGATGACCAAGATCCAACAAGCAGTGATAGACCACCCCATGCGACCGCTGGTACCTACAGGCCCCATGAACACAGCTAAAGAAGGACACGTCAAGGGCAGGGCCCCCCTCCGCCAGACAGGCTGTGTAGGCGGCCAGGCTGCACACATAGAGAGCAGACATGGTCTCTGCTGCCAACCACCCCACATGCGAGCACCTCATCTCTGGGATGCGCCCATCAGGAAAGGGATGCAGGCCCAGCTTCTCTGCATGCAGCCGGCCATCGCGGGCGCTCGTCTCATTGCCAAAGTAGCACAGGCCGGTGCTCAGACTTGCATAGGCACCCGTGAGGCTGTCTGGGCAGCTCAGGAGGAATTGCATGGCTGGGTAATTTCACAGGTCACACAGGGCCATGGTCTCGTGGAAGGTCCTGCTATGGGGAGGCACCAGGGGTGGTGGAGCCAGTAAGCAGATGATACTAACTGCAAGGAAAGAGGGGCCCCACAATCCCTGGAGGATGGGAGGGGAAGCAGGGGAGCTTCAAGGCCAAGCGATAAGACCACAGGCTGAAACAGGGCACAGCAAACGAGCCAGGCTTGGGGTGCGGACCCAGCACGGCTGCTGGAACCAAGCACACATACAGAACAGCCTACACACTAATCAGGGCAGCGAGGACAACAGGGAGCCAACACAGAGAGGTGGGAAGTTATGACAGCAGGAATGCAGCTGCTGCCCACACGCCGGGGCGCAGGCTGGACCATGCGCCAGGCCCCGTACAGGGACTGCAGGTGTGCTCAATAGGGTGCCCACTGCTTCCCCGCCCTGGTTGCCCTGAAGGAGCCAGCCCAGCCACCGGGGGGGCAGCAGAGGCGACCCGGGCCCCCCCACCCGGTCGCCTGGTTGCAACCTGAGAATGGGGCTACACAGGCACCAGCCTACAACAGATGCGGCTCCAACACAGCTGGAGCACCATTCACCATGGAGCTGGGATGACTGGGTGCCTACGGAATGCACCTAGCAGTCTACGCAGAGTGGTACTGCTCGCACATGGACCGCTTGCTCATCCAGACAGCAGAGGTGCACCTGACCACCCGGATGCAGGTGTGCATAGCCCGAAGCGCTGCTAGAGGCCAGAGAGCCCACCACAGGTGCAGCCACTCCCTGGCCCGGCTCAGGACCCTGCAGGTGTCCGGGACGGCCCAACAGGCCCTCCTCTGCGCCTGGGAGCAGGCTGCTGAGCTCCATGAGGCAGCCGGTCAGCTCCAGTTCAGGAGAGAGACCATGGGGCAATCTGCCCAGCTCGCTATGCCCATTTCCCGGTGGGTTTGGGTCACAGAGCCGGCACAGGGGTGGTGGGCCAGGGCGCTGACTCATTGGGATGAGGCCGCCTGGAGAGCACACATTCGGATGGACAGGTGCAGCCTCCTGTGACTTGCAGAGCTGTTAATGCCCTGGCTGGAGCGGCAGCACCCCCCCCCCCCACGTCAGCCCATATTCCCATGGTCCAGTGGGTGGCCATCAGGGTCTGGGCCCTAGCAACTCCCGACTCCTGCCGAGCCGTCTTGCAGCACTTCGGCGTTGGGGTGAGCACCATCGCCGGGATCCTGTGAGACATCTGCGAGGCGTTGGAGGGCATGCTCCTGGACCGAGCGATCCAGCTGGTGGACCAGGAGGCTGTGATGGTCGGCTTCACAGCTGGAGGATTCCCAAACTGCATGGGCGCCGTGGACGGGACCCACATTAAGATCCTCCACCCATCCGATGGGGAGGCTGCAGAATATGTCAACCGACATGGATACCACTCCCTGCAGCTGCTGGCGGTCATGGACTACCAGGGGCAGTTCATAGACATTTACATGGGCCACTCTGGCTGCAGCCACAATGCCCGGATGATGACCATCTCTCCCTTCTATGCCCGGATGTACCGCGGGGATTTCGTGGACATGGGGATTACCCGGATCGAGGGGGTGGTGATACCCCCCTGCATCCTGGGGGACCTGGCCTATCCCCTCACTGGTGGTTGTTGAAGGCCTACCCAGTGACCAGTAACCCTGTGGAGGTGCTGTACTATACCCATCTGTGTGCAAGCATGGCTGTGGTTGAGAGGACCTTCGGGGCCCTCAAGCAGCGCTGGAGGTGCCTCGTGGGCCAGCTGGACTACACGGTGGAGACCTTGGCCCTGGTGATCAGAGTCTGCTGTGTACTGCACAACATGTGCGAGACTGATGGGGCTGACCTCGACTACCCCGTGCCCCGGTGCCCTCCTGGCCCCGTGCTTCTCTATGTGAACGCAATCCGGACTATTTCAGGGAATGAATCCCCTTGATTCGGGCAATATGGCTCCTTGGTTCTCTTTGTGAACTAATTGACCCAGAGCACTTGATAATTAGCACTAGATAATTTTTGCTATAGCTGATTGGTTTGTTTTTTTTTAAAATAAGATTTTGCTTTATTAGCAATTTCTTTGTGTAGATTTATCAATTTATTTGGTAATACATGTTATATATGTTATGTCATGTTTGTTTGTGAGCAATGGCCAGGAGCCACACAATAAACAATGATGATGATGATGATGATGTGAACACAGAGAACCCACGGGAGTACCGGTATGCAAAGCGCATCCTTGCTGCCCTACCAAGGTGGATCATCTGGGAGGCTGAGGCATGAGGCCGTGCACCACCGTCTCCACCACCCCAGGGCCCCCACCAGCACTCTGGGTGCACCCCTATTTGCCCCCTGCCCCCAGCCCTGGGCCGATGAACTAATAAAGGACTGCGACTGTTGTGCCCATGCATTTATTGTGAATACCTCCTACAGTTCACCCCACCATCATCACCACCACCTACCACCTCCTGGTGCCATCCCCCCCCCTCAGGCCACTCTCCCCTTCCACCCCTTCCCCCACATCTCTGGGGCCTCCCTCTCAGCCACCCTGTGGCTGCTGTGCAGCTCTGGGAGCTCCCCTCCTCCCCGCTGTCCATGTCCCCAACAGTGTCCTGGAATGCCTCGGTGTTCTGAGGGGCAGGCGTTGTTGGGAGGGTGGGTGGACCTGGGGCTGGAGGGCCCCCCTAAGCAGCTGCTTCCTCTGGAGGCCTACAGGGACACGTAGGCAGATGCATGGGCCCATCAGGCATTCTGGTGACTGGGGCAGTGGCGGAGGCGGTGGGAGCGCCAAGGGGCCCTGCATTGGGCCAGGGCAGGCAGGTTGCCCAGCAGGGCAGTGGCCATCACGTATGCGCTCATGGTCCCTGCGTGCAGGAGCAGTGAGGTGCCAATGTCATGGTACCAGTCCATCTTGGCAGAGTGCTCCCTCACCATCTGGTCGATGGCCTGTTCCAGCCACCCATACACCTCCACCTGCCTGCTGTGCTCTGGGCGCTCCCGCCTCTGTTCGAGGTGCACCTCTGCCTGCAGCCTCTGGTCCCTTGGCTCCGCTTGTTTCACGGCCCTTTCAGTGGCTGCCTCCATGCGGTCGATGGCCCCTATCATCCGCTTGCCCTGCTCGGCGGTGCTGTGGACTACGTCCTCTGCATGCTCCTCCCTCCAGTGCCGTACCCATGCATGGTGCTCCCTCATCTGCTGCACTGAGGGCATGGGGCTGGCTTGCTGGGACCCGGTGGGTTGCCCTGTTGGGGTGCATAGCAGGGGTTGGTTAGGCACCCTAGCCTCCCATCCCCATCCCGTGCCCCCTCGGGTGGCTGGAAGGTGCTCTCCCCCGGTGGCCCCCTGCCTCTGGGTCCCCTCTCCCCCACACCGTGCAGGCTGGGTCCCCCTTCCCGGCCTCCCCCAGCACCCTCTCCCCCCACTCATCGAGTGGCCTCATCTGGGACCTCTGGCTGCTCCTGGGGCTCCTCACTGCCATCCCCCTTGCCTGCCTGTCCCAGGTGCCAGGGCATGCTGTGAACTGTGAAGATATGTGATGGTTGTGGTAGGAGTAGGTGGAACATGTCCCATGGCGGCTCCTTGGCACCCTTTCCATGGTTTGGGGGGTTGGGGGTTGATGGGGGGGCCGTGACCAGTGTGCCCTCTTCCCCTCTTGGCCCATCCCATCTGGTCCATCCCCCCCTCCCACCCACTTGCTTACCCTCATTGTCAGTGTCTGAACCCTCCGAGGCTTGCCCTCAGTGTTTCTGTGGTCCCCCTGTGTCCCCTGGCTGGGGGCAACCTGTGTGCTGTCCTCGGATCCCCCCATGTCAGACATCGGGTGAGGGCTCTCAGGGCTGGTGCATGAGGGGGACCTCCTCGTCCCCAAGGTCCCAGGGCGTTCCTCTTACAGGGTGGGGCCCCTGGAGCTGGTGCATTCTCACGGGGTCGTGAGGGGCATGGGTACCTTTGGCCCTTTCCCTGCCCTGGATCACAGCGCTCCCCACGAGGCATGGGGTGACTATGGATCCCTTCATGTGAAGTACGCAGTCCAGGGCTTCATAGTAGGGGGCGGTCCGGGCTCCGTGGCCGGACCGCCTGTTGGTGTTCTTAATGGCCTTGTACCCCCTCTTGAGCTCCTTGACTTTCGAGCGGCATTGGGCCATGGTCCTGTGGTGCACCGCCGCCTCCATGTCCTGCATGATCTCCTGGTACATGTGTTCATTCTGCTGGTTCACAACTAGCTCCAACTGGTGCTCCAGGGTCCCCCAGATCCTAATGAAGTCCTGGGTTTCCCTGTGTCCCGATTGCCCCTCTCGGTGGTAAGGCCGTCTCCCACATGGACCCTCCTGGTCCTGGTCCTCCTCCTGCTCCTCCTCCTGTGCATGCCCACCACCCGTCTCCTCCAGGGGCTCAGGCTTACAGGCCCATTTCCATGTCTGTCGGTCATAAGGGGGGGCGCTTGGTCACCGGGTTGCCTCAGTCGTTACATTTTGTTGTTTCCCGGTTGGAATTGCTTTGACCACCCTGGGTATTTTCAGACGTTATGAGATCACACTCAACCACGGACAATCCCCTGTGGTGGCGGATGGTTCCATAATATCTGGTTGCTCACCGCCAGATGTTCACCATGGTGAACCACCGGTGGTGAGCAAAATAACTACACTTTCGAGGATGGTCCGGGCACCATCTCTGAAAGCGTGGTTAATTGAACCACAGTCTGGAATCGGCAGATGGTAACATCTGTTACCGCTGCCGATTCCGGGCTGTGGCCCAGACCCCGGGACAGAATCGGGCACAGCAGCCAGATTGGCCGCTGCGCCCACCCATCTCCAGGAGGGTGGGCTGCTGGGGGAGCATGGGGGGGTAGGGCTGTGTGACCGCACGTTGCACCGCACAGCCCTGACCCCTCCCCAAATTCCCCGCCAGAATCAGCTGGCTCGTCTGTTGATGGGCCATTCTGATTCCAGCCGGGAATCAGAAAGGTGATTCCATGACGGGGCCAATAGGCGCCCCGTCACGTCTGAAATAACCCCCTTTCGGAGATGGTCTAGGCCGGAGCTCCGGAAGGGTTGTTAATTTTGTCCCCTGCTGGGGATTGTCTGTGGTGAACATCTGGCGCCCGTTGAACAGACGTTCAGGACCCTTTGGCCCCGTCGCGGGGTTGTGTGTGGTTCACTGTGGTTGACTGTGATCTCGTAATGTCTGAAAACACCCTATGTACTTAGAGTTAAAATTAACATTGCTAGGTTGATACGCATTGGTTTGGTTGCATGTTTGTCACTACTCAACTAGCAACGTGATGTGAGCAGAGTTTCAACCAAAAACTAAACTTAGCCCTTTGCAGTCAAGGAATTACATATGTTGTCCATAGGTAACAAAATAAGAACGGATTCAATTTTCACTGGCATAATTTCCTTTGTTATCAACTGAGGTTGGTTCATAGTCAATCCCGTTTACCCCACTGAATCCTAGTAGATATTAATCTCAGACAGTCCTTAATGAAGAGTCATTTGTTGTTTCCAGATACAAATTTCATTAAACAGCATTCATCACATAAAGTGTCACTGCAAGGTTGAAAGCGAGGTTCAGTGAATACTCCATATATACTTTATGTCCCAAACCAATATTATAAAATTCCGTATCTTAAACAGCACCCAACATTAAAAGTTTTGAAAGTGACAGCTGAGGCAGCCAGCCAATTGATCACTGTCATATTAACCTTTGTCATTCCTGTGAATGGCCCAAGTCAGAGAAGGCCACGTGAGGCAGAAACCCCCATGAAATCAGCACTTCAGTTATACTAATTTAACTAAAACAAAATTTATTTACAAAATATTGACAGAGTAAAGCGGCCAGCATAACTGTATGATAGGAAGATCTTAATGTCAAGGCAAAAGTTCCCAAACTCTGGATCGGGATCCCAAATGGGGTCATGAAATCTGTGGATGGATTCACAATTTGATTGATATTTGATATACTTTGCATTGTCTTTATTGCAATGGGGATTTTATTGAAGTCTCAAAATGGGGTCTTACAGGCAACAAGTTTAGGAAACACTGATGTAAGCTCTGGTTGTTTTGTTAGAATCAAGCACAAGAGACAAGCCTAAGGATATTACCAGTAGACAGCTGTTTGGCAGCCTCGGAGACATGAGCTACATTGTGGTTTGTCTGCAAGTCCAAGTATATCATAGATTACCCCTCACATCTTCCTACTTTTTGTTATTGAAACTGGGATATCTGGATTTTAAGTTGGGGGTAGGTAGGAGGGATGGAACACGGGCTGTGGGAGGGTGGGGTGGGAGTCTTGTGATTCTCCCATCCCTGCATGTATGAGGAGGGTACAGAGTTAGGGAGAAGTGTTTTGTTGATGTTGTTGTGACCTTCCCCCCTGTGAGAAGGGGGTACAAGAATGAGGGAAAGGGCAGCTGGGGGCTCCTCTGGGTGTTGAGACATTGGTATGGGAGTGAGTGGGGTTGCCTTTAGTGACTGGGGATTTATAAGAATTTATGATGACATTTTTATACTGTAATTAATTTGGGTTTTCTAATATACTGTAAGCTGCCCCAAGCCCTTTAAGGAAAAGGGTAGCATAGAAATTTAATAAATAAATAAATGGTTAAGACGATTATGCCTATTACTGGATGAACTTCTGTTGGTGAGTGTGCACAAGTATTCAAGCATCACCAAACTCTTCCTCAGGCAAGAAGCTCTTATGCAATACTGAGTAAGGCAGAACCAAGAAAATGGTGACTTAAAATAACCAGAGATTAACTCACATAGGGGCCTAATCAAGGTCCATGTGGTGAGTGTATGAACTGCACTCACCTAGCATGCAAACAATTGTGTGCATTGCACCAACCATGTGCACACCATGTGTGCACATGGAGTTTGGATCTTCCACGTAGGATATAATCCCCCATCATTAAAATCAATGGGAGTTTTGCCACTGACTTGACAAATGCAAAGTATATCAAATAGATGGAGGATTACAGCCTTAGTTATCCATGAATTCCAGGGTGAATTTTCAAAACAGCTCAACTCCCATTCAAGCTCTGAAAGAGAAGTCAGATCCCCCAAAATACTGAGAACATCTGCCAGATCATTGTATCACTTATGGGGAGATTTTCAGAAGAGCTCAACAAACCAGATGAATTGGACCTGAACTCCTTTGAAAATTTGATCCAACAAATCATCACATTCTAAGAGTTAGGAAGTAGAGTGCCCGGGGAAATTCAACAGACATGACGCCGATCCCGGCCCGTGCCGTGGTCAAAGCACCCGGAAGGCGCCAGGGCGGCTCGTCCCGGCTGCTGCTGTGTGCCCTTTAAATCTCCCTCCCCGGCCTGTGTTGTTGCTCGTTGCCTAGCAGCGACACTGCGTGCTTTGTCCCCGGCTGGGAATCATTTCTTTTGATGCCAGTCAGTCAGACGTTACTTTTTGTTGGTTCCCGTCGGGAATCTCTTTGACCACGCTTTCGGGGATTGTCCTGCAGGGAGTCCCGGAAGCATGGTTGAAATTGACCCCATGTGGGTACTGACCGTGGTGAACATCTGGCGGCTGCCGAACAGACGTTCAGGGCACTTTGGCCCCGCTGCGGGATTGATTGTGGTTCACTGTGGTTGAGCGTGATCTCGTAACATCTGAAAATACCCACAGAGAGGGAGAAAGAGCAACATGATTATGTTCTCAGATTTTCTTTCCTTGCTATTACTGAAAATTTAATATAGTTATTAGTAGTAAACCTTGTTTAACTTTTGGATTAATGAGTAATTATATTGTTTAAATTTGAAATACTAAATAATTACACAACCGTATCTGTTTTGTAATCATATAATCCACTTACGGCTAGAACTAAAAGGAAGCAGCCCATTCCTCTTCACAGATATAGGGCATGATCCAAAACTCATGCACACAGCGAGGACCCCACACAGAGGAAAACACATGGGAAGTTACGGGGGTTGCTGTGCAAGTATGGGTGCAGCCACACAATGCATTGACCATGCCTTGGGTGTTTTGAATTAGAAAGGGGGTTTCTACTGCTCCTCTCTACTTTAAGTAGTTCCCAGAAAGATTCTGCTGTTTCCCTGTCCCAGAGGGGTCCAGCGCTTGTCAGTTTCAATCAACTGTCTCTGTCCAAGAGAGGCAACTACCACTATCCCAACCAGCTACCTTTGCCCCGGGGAGACCCTTGCTGCAAATATACCAACCAGCTGTCCCTGTCCAAGGGAAGCAACTGTAATTATACCAATCAGCTATCTCGGTTCCAGAAAGAGGCCGGTTGCTATGATAGTTAACAAGATAAGAGAGAGAGAAAGAGAGAGAGAGCAGGTCCCTTTCAATTCTTCGGGATCTAGTGAAAAATACTTTAGTTTGAGAGGGGGGGAAATTGCTCTTCTGTTTCAGTAATGAGTCTTTTACTCAATCAAATAGGCATTTATTCAATAATATCAAAACAATTTAGCATACCAATACCCAAGAGACACTTGCATTCACATTTGCACCCATCTACCCTTGTCTACCTGAAAATACATACAAAGCACATATTCTTACGTGATCAGAGACTGATGGCCTAGTTCGAGAGGAAAGCAGTCAGGGGGGCCCAAGAAGCTGTTGTAGAACCCCAGATAGAGGGGTCCCAAAAGGGGCAGCAATCACCGAGCTCATCGGCCCCCCTAAGGGGTGGCGATAGAGGGCCGTGAAGGCAAAGAACTAATCCAGAGCTAAGCCTTATATGCTGTGGCTGTCTTATGTTTATTCAGAGTGCGGGGTTGTCAGTACTAGGCTTGTGGCGTACTCTCATTGGTTGCCCCAAATCTGGGGTGCTTAGTCATGATGTGAGGTTTGTTCTGACCAATAAAACCAGGCTCCCTCCCCCCTCCAGAGATGGGGGGTCCCTGGTCTTCAATTAGTTCGCACATCCTTCTGAGAGTCATATTTGTTTGTTAACAACCGCACTCTTGTTTGTTTAGCTTAACTTCTGTTATCAGTTCCTGTGAGTTACCAACGTTGTTTGTTTGGGGAACAAGAGGTCCTGATTACTTGTTCTACCTCTGACCAGTTTCTGTCTATCCTCTTCTGACACTTTCTGTTCTTCAAATCAAATGCATCACACATGTGTGTAATAGTATCTTGCCTAATTTTTAACATTCTACATAATTCTAAATAGCAGTCCCACTGGCCCATAAAGTTATATTCCAAATATTATAGCTCCAGTGTGTGTTCTTGATTACATTTTAACACAATGATGGGTACAATAGCATCCAGTGTATATTGCTGTTACATTTGTGTCAAGGAAGCACCTTTTTGGTTCAATTACACAGAGTTATTTACAACAATCCCCATGTATGCTCTAGCAGTTTGTCAGGAAGGCACGTTTGGTTTGGTTACAATTTAACACAGAGTGGCCCATTTGAATCAAACAGAAGCATCTCCTGATTCAGCACATTGGAGCAGGGAAATTAGTATTTTAATTTGGCCCAAAATCATGTCAATTTCCTACGTGGGAAGCCTTACCCCACTCCTGGTAGTCTACCAGTCACTGAAGTGCATCGTTTGCTTGGCAGCCACCAGATGTTCTCCCTGCCACATGGAAGGGCAGGCAGCTGGCTGATGTGCACTGTGTCCTCAGAAAAAGGCTGAGGATGCAGCATATAATAGCCTTACCCAAAGTGGGGCAAGGCTGTCCAAGGTGCAGTAGTTAACTGCTACTCGTGTGCCTGATCCCTGTCTGCCGTACCACATGGCGAGGTCCACTGCACTAATGTGCTGCCAGGAGCTGTTTTCAGGAGGGGCGGGGTATAAATTCAGAAAATAAATAAATAAATAAATAATAATGTCTGGGTGTCCAGCGGCCCGCACTGGCCCTGAAGTGTGATGGCAGCAATTGCCCACCATGGGGCACATGGAGATCAAGCCCTCCACAGTTCATGTGGAGGTACCCTATGTGCAGCTGGGGCCCAAAACACAACATATACATAGTTTACATGTAGTTTGCATGAACATCACCTGGTTACTGTGCACAGCCCTGTGTAGGGGCTCTACAGTCTTTGAGATCATGGCCACCATTTGTGTTTTTGGAACAAGCCAGAAAGATCTGGTGGAAACATTTGGCCAGATCCTTGCAGTTCATTCTGACTGCCCCCCTTCCCAAGGATAGTGCTGTTTTATGCATGAGTACTAATATAGCTATTTTTGTGCATATCTAAAAATGAATTTTATATGCACATGCAAAAATAGAACTACACTTGAGAGGGGAGGCTTTCCTGATTTGGAGTTTCATCAAAATATGGACCAGACTGATGTTGATCCATGTTCCAACAGACTTGGACGAAGTGGACACATCTGTCAGAGATGAAAGCCACCTGAAGTTGGCGATTCAGCTCTACTGGAGCTAAATTCAGTACTGATGTGAGTACTCTCTCTAGTCTGGTAATTCAACAGGTTCTCAGGTCATCTTGACAAAATAGTTAAGCTAACAACTACTTTCATAGCATACAACACAGGTCTGGCCTTTTGGTTTAGTGCTGCTGTTAAATTTGCCAGTACTCTGTGAATTTTCCTCCCCAGTAAGATATAAAAATAATGCCTTCCATTTTTTTTCCTGTAGTAATTCCATGAGTGAGGAAATACTGATCAAGCCATCTCACAAATCTTTACCTACCCAAAAAATTTTTTTTAAAAAAAATACCCACACACAACAAAAACAAAGCCAGACCTCTTGCTGATTACTCTCTTTTAAGCTGCAGTTCTCAAACCACTTTCTCCAGTTAGTCCCACTGTAGAAAATACGTGATCACCAAATGCTGAAACGGATACCAAATAGCCATGGTTAATTTCTGGATAGCTTGGTGGTTATTTGGTAACTATCTGGTAACTGCAGAGGTTAATCGCCAATCCAGAATACCAGATATTATCATTCACCGAATAACTGCATAACCAAACCAGTCTGGATAAAGGGAGGAAGGGTTTTTTTGTTTTAAAAAGTGAAACAGTAATTAAATGGTAAGTAGGGGTGTGCATGTCATTTTCGTTATTACAATAACGATAATGAAAATTGTTGTTATCATTATCATTATTGCAATAACAAAAATGACAAATAATAATAATGAAAATAGAAACGAAAATGACATTTTGTTTTTGAAATAAAGGGGGAAAACTGAAAAATGTATTTCTGGCTATAACGCTTATGTTTTTTAGTCAATGTTGATGAAACATGGGGAGATTGTACCCCCAATGAAGGGCACTATGTGTACCAATGTTCAAAATAATTAGATAAAGGGAACAGATTTTACAAGCAATTGAATATTGTGGTTTTAAGAAAAGCTCCATAAACATTCATGGCTACTTTTTTAACTTCCATTCACTTTGCATGGTGGATCCCCCTCTCATGAACCTGATTATTGTTTTATACCAGAATAATTGGGCCCAAGTACGGTATGGTACTAGAGGAGAGGTAACAGAAAAGTTTAACGTAGACAAAGGGGTCCAACAGGGATGTATATTAGCTCCTACCCTGTTTAATTTGTATGTTAACAACATTTTAACCTCTATGCAAAGCTTGGATTTCCATCCCCCACATCTGTTGAGTACTCCAGTAGGGGTCCTAGCATTTGCTGATGATATAAAAATTTAAACTAGGACCCCTATTGGAGTCCAGAATTTATTTCTTAATTATTAATTAATTTATTTATTTCTTAAATAAATTCTCTGAATTGTGTGCCATAAATAAGCTCAAGGTGAATTACGCGAAGGCAAAGGTTGTCACCTGGGGTAGACCCATTTGTTATTCTTGGTCCATGGATAAGGTTAGTCTTCAAGTATTGAAAGAATTTCGTTATTAGGGCCTTGTGCTTGTTACTGGCATGAGTTGGAAGAAATATCATAGAGAAATCAAAATAAAGGCTTTTTAATCGTCTATGGCAACAATTAAATTTTATAGTACTTATGCCTGGAGATCTCTGGTGGATACGTTAAATGTTGATAAGTCCAAAACGGTTGCTCAATTGTTCTATGATTCTGAGGTTTGCGTTGGTCAGCCGAGGATTCCACTAATGTAGAACATCATTAATTCCTCCGCCATCTCCTTGGTCTCCCACAGGCTATGCCAGCAGCTTTTTTTGCAGCTGGAAACTGGTATTCCCAATCTAGTAACAATCTTGACTATCAGAACTTTGGGATAGAGGTTTAAGTTGCTGGCTGCATCTCCTTTAAAATATGCTAAGATGTGTTGGAGAGAGGATATGGGTAGATCGACTAATATGCATTCACCCTGACTAAGGTTTGTTATACAGACTGCATAAAATAGGCCTGGATTATTTTGCCAATAGTGAGGAGATAATTTATACCCCACAGGAGAAAGACTCGGTTTACCAGAGGCTTAAGGATATCGCCTGGCAGGAGGATATGGCTAGGGTCCACTCCTCTAGGATGACATCTTTATACCCATTAAGTTTCATGTGGGTATAGGACCATACCTAAAAATGGATTTGGATTGGAAATTGATTAAATCTTATTGCAGACTTAGAACTGAGCAAATATCCATGCTTATTAACAGAGGAAGAAGGGAAGGGATCCTGAGGGATCAAAGGTTATGCTCTAGTGATCAGGGGATGGTGGAAGATTTAATTCACTGTATTCTGGAATGCCCCAGCATGCAAGTGCTTAGGGATTGATACCTCCCCCTTGAGAATGATTTCCCTTGCCATTTTTTGCATAAAGAAAAATTAATTTAGTTGTTCCATCAATCTAATTTTAAAAAATTGTACATAATTTGGCAATTTTCCCATTAAAACTGTAATGTAAATGTGAGGGTTTGGGGAAGAGGGGGAAAAGGAACCCACGGATCTAGTACCTAACATGAATCCTGTAGAGTGGAGGATGCTCACACTTCGGTTGGGAAAAGAGTCCCCTCAGGATACTGGGTGGCCCAATGTGTTCCCTAGGGAAGAAGGCCGTATTATCACAGGGGAGGAGATCAACAGAGAGTGTGAGCGAGCCTCTACCACACTTCTGCAAGGGGACCAGGTCCCTGCCCAACAACTCACAACCCCCACCCACACAGTGCACGGGAGAAAAACCGCTGCATGAACGGAGGTGAAGAGAAGGGAAAAGCACCAAGATAGGGAAGGGGGAGGGGGACAGCCGACACCGCACTGTAGGGAAAAGACACCTGGAGGACCCTGGGGGAATAGGTAGGATAGTGGACTACAATGATACCTTCACCCAACACACTCAACCCACACAAGTCACACAAACACTCACCTCACACACACCTCACACTCTGTCTTTCGCCCGAGACCACACACACAGTACTCGAGTAGCACATGCTCCGAACGATCGCCAAAGGGCCAGCTTCACAGCAACGCTGATCAGCGGCATGAAGACACTGAAGACTTCCTCCTAAATAGGTCTAGCTCCTCGCCCGCTGCGCCCACAGACATGCGGAGCACCATGGCATTGGTTCTAGTCCCTCCCCCTTGCCTCCCAGCAATGCGAAGGTTCCTGCTGCACTATCCTGTGGCCCCGCCCCCTCTCTCTGTGCCGCTTCCGTGTCTTGGAGGGGGTCCTTCCCCATGTTACCTCTCTGAGCTCCCCCAACCCTTCCTTCTTCCCCTTAGGGGGGTAGGGTATGCAGGGACGCCTTGAGATCTGTGGGCTTATTCGGAGGGGGCTCTGTCCTTCCCCCCTGCCTCCTCCTTCCCTGAGTGGTTCCCCACTTCCACTGGTGGCCCCCAACCCTGACAGCACACACACACCCCAGGGTCGACGACGGCTAAGTAAGGTTCGAAAGGGTCAAAGCTTGGAGGGGTAGCAGTAATGAAACAAACAGGTTAGCGAAGAAGCGTGGATAGAGGAGGCCAGTTTCCAGGAGTGGTCTGCGACGCCATAGCCCTTCCAATCCATGAGGCAAAACAGAGTGCCTCGAACGATCTTGGAGTCCAAGAGCGCATGGACCTCGTACTCGGGCTCTCCTTGGACATCACATACAGGGCCTGGTGGAGACGTAGGAGGGAAAAGAGGTGGGTGGTGAGGTTTGAGTAAGGCCCCATGGAACACAGGGTGAATACGAAGGGAGGAGGCAAGTGTCAAGCGGTAGACAACTGAGTTAATCTAACGTTCGACGGGAAATGTCCCCATGAATCGGTTATCCAGTTTGGAGGAAGGATGGAGGGAGGAATAGTGATGTCGGTCAACCCATACCATATCCCCTACCTGATATCGCAGTGCAGGTTGTCAATGTTTGTCAGCATGCCTTTTGTATTGTTGGCGTGTGGCCTGTATCATGGCACGTGCATGAGCGTGGCAACAGTGGAGTTATTGTATCATCGCCCCAGATGCAGGTACTTCAACCACAGGTTCTTCGGAGAGTACAAGCCAGGGGTGGTAAAATGGTGACGTACCTAAGGAGGCATGGGGAGGGTTGTTAAATGCAAATTTGGCAAGGGGAATATACGTTACCCAATCATCTTGTAAGTAGTCGATGTAACAACGGAGGTATTCTTCAAGCGTTTGGTTGGCTCGTTCCACCTGTCCATTTGCTTGCCATCTATAGGCCATGGTGGGAGCAATTTGTGTTCCTAGCGTTGAAAATAGGACATGCCAAAACCGGGCTATGAACTGCGGTCCTCGGTCTGACACGATGGTATGGGGAAGACCATGGTGTTTCACTATGTTCTGTAGAAAAAGTTGTGCTGTCTAACGAGTGGTAGTAAGGCCTTTACAGGGAATAAAATGATGCATTTTGGTGAACTGGTAGATCGCCACTAAAATCGTGGTGTAACCTTGGGAGGGAGGTAATTCAATGATTACCTTTGCCAGGGCCCTTGTGATACTGGTGCTAACTGTAGCAATCCTACAGGTTTCGTCCGTAGCACCTTAGTGCAACAGCAAGTAGCACACCCTTGTACGTATTGCTGTACGTCCTGCTGCATGGTAGGCCACCAGAAATGTCATTGCAATAGCTGTAGTGTACGTTTTTGTCCTGGGAGTCCTGCGAGTGGGGCATCGTGTTGGGCCCATAATATCTTGTGGCGTGCGATGAGAGGAACCACAATGGCCCCCTTGTGTCTGAGCAATCCTGTTGGGTGTGCCTCCATCAGGACTGCCATCTCTGGATCTTGGGCAGCCCAAGTCTTTAGCTGTTGTGATGTAAGTCCACCTGCTAGGAAGACTTTATGGCTTAGGATGGTTTCCCCCTGGGAGACCAAGGCCTTGGGGACCTCGTAACAACAAGAAAGGGCATCTGCTACTGTGTTGAGTTTGCCAGGGTGATAAATAATTTGGAAGTCAAAGTGGGCAAAAAAGAGGGCCCACCTGGCATGACGCGCATTCTGGATTCGGGAAATTTGTAGGAACGTTAAATTTTTGTGATCGCTGAGCACTTGGACCAGATGTCGAGCTCCTTCTAGGAAGTGTCACCATACTTCAAAGGCTGCCTGTATAGCCAATAATTCCTGATCAAGGATGATATAATTTTTTTCTGCCGCCGTCAATTGTCATGAGTAGAACGCACACGGCAAGGGAGGTTGTCCTGTTTCTTTAGGTTGGGAAAGTACTACTCCTAATGCCACGCTGGATGCATCTGTTTCTACAAGAAAAGGTAGAGAAAAATCAGGGTATTGTAAGATGGGAGCTGTAGAAAAGGCTGCCTTTAAACGGTCAAAGGCTGCTTGTTGGGGCAGACCCCACACATATGGTTGGCCCTTCTTAAGAAGGACAGTTAAGGGTAGTGATAGGTTTGCATATTGCAGGATATATTGTCTATAGTAGTTAGCGCTACCCCGAAACCACTGTAGGGGTTTCACGGCTTGTGGGGCCAGCCAGTTCTTGATGGCTTCCACTTTGGAAGGGTCCATGTAAATGCCTTTGGCGGAGATTATGAACCCAAGGAAGGGAACTTCCGTTTGATGGAAAGCACGTTTCTCGATCTTACAGTACAGATGATACTGTCGCAAGCGTTGCAAAACAGTTCACACGTGTTGAAGGTGCTGTTGGGAGTCCTGTGAAAAAATAAGAATATCATCGGGGTAGGCGAACACAAACTGATCTAAGATATCTCTAAATATATCATTAATTAAATGTTGGAAGGCTGCTGGTGCATTTGCCAATCCATATGGCATGACAAGATACTCAAAATGTCCATACCTTGTACGGAAGGCGGTTTTCCCTTCGTCTCCCTCTTTCATGCGGAGGAGGTTGTATGCCCTGCGGAGATCTAACTTGGTGAAGATGGTGGCTTCTTGGAACCTGTTCAGTAATTCGGGGATGAGTGGTAATGAGTACTGGTTTTTTACTGTGATGGCATTAAGGCCCCTGTAGTCTATACATGGTCTTAGCCCTCCGTCCTTTTTGGGAACAAAAAAAAGGGGTGCTCCCCCTGGGGAAGTAGAGAGACAAATAAAGTCTTTTTCAAGGTTTTCATTGATATAGTCTTTCAATGTCTTTAGTTCGGGTTCCGATAAGGCGTAGATCCGTCCATAGGGGGGAGTGGAGTAAGTTGATCACAAAATCATATGGACGATGCGGGGGGAGGTCCAGAGCTTGTTGTTTGCGAAACACATCCTCAAATTCTCGGTAGGCTCGGGGGAAGCTAGAGCTTTCAGAGGCAGCAATCATCACATGCTCTGAGGCTCTCTCCAGCATGAGCAACTCCTGCAAACAATGGGAAGTAAAAAAGGGGGACGAGAAGAGGATGTTTTTCTGTTTCTAGTCAATGGAGGGGTTATGCCTTGCTAGCCAGGGAATGCCTAGTATGACGGGGAAAGCGGGAGTCCTAACCACATCTAGGGTCAGCCATTCTTGGTGGTGCCTGATCCAGCTACTAAGGGCCAGAGTGCAACAGGTGATTGGGCCGGAGTTTAGTGGAGATCCATCAATGGTGAACACTGCCTCTGGTTTGGATTTTTGCATAAGGGGAATCCCATACTGCTGGGCAACCTGGGCATCAATAAAGTTACCCGATGCCCCGGAGTCTACAAGTGCTGGAAGAATCATCATTTTGGTGGCATGAAGCTGTAGCATCAGGGGTACCCGTAGTTGTTCTCCCTGGAGATAAGAGACCGGCTCAGTCAGTTCGTGGGGATGGGGGAACTGGCACAGGTTACAGAGATGCCCCCTGCCTGCCTCGGTCCCTGACATTTCTCGATCCCCGGTGACTGGGGGGAAGTTGAAGGCAGGCGCTGGTGAAATGCCCTGCAAGCCCACAATAATAACAGAACTTACCCAGCTGACAGCGCTCCTTTTCTTGGGTGTCTAGAGGTCCTCTGGAAGCCCTGATCTGCATTGGTTCCGGGTCCTCAGACTTCACTGCGCCCGTCCCTAGGGTTGGAATCTTCGCCATCCACACCCTGCTCGTCTCCTGCTTCCGCTCTCAACGCCATTCTGTCAGCCTCTCGTCAATCTGATATGCCAGGTTGACGAGTTCCCCCCATTTTTCTGGTACACCTGTTAAAGCTAACTGATCTTTGATATCGTCATTGAGGCCTTTCCGGAACAGAACTTTTAAGACCTCGTCGGCCCACCCCAGTTCCACCGCTAAATGTTGGAATTGCGTAACATACTCTAAGAGGGGGCCCTTCCCTTGCTTGAGTGTCATAATGGCTGCCTATGCATCCCGCTTATGGTGGGGATAATCAAAGAGGAACTGAAACTCCCAAAGGAATCACTTCAGATCCTTCAGGAGTAGGCTCTCCTTAAGAAGTAAGGGTGCAGCCCAGTCCAGGACCAGAGCCTCTAGGTGACCGATAATAAAGGCCACCTTAGCTGTGTCAGAAGCGTACGTGAAAGGTTGCATCTGAAAAGTCAACTTGCATAGGGCCAGAAACCTTTGGAAGCTTTTCGATCCCCCCGAAATTTCTGAATGGGAGGGTGTCGGGGTTCTCTCCCCGGGGCCACGTTTCTTCAGGGGGACCAGGTCCCTGCCCAACAACTCACGCCCCCACCCACACAGTGCACGGGAGAAAAACCGCTGCGTGAACAGAGGTGAAGGGAAGGGAAAAGCACCAAGATGGGGAAGGGGGAGGGGGACAGCCGACACTGTACTGTAGGGTAAAGACACCTGGAGGACCCTGAGGGAATAGGTAGGATAGTGGACTACAGTGATACTCACCCTCACCCAACACACTCAACCCACACAAGTCACACAAGCACTCACCTCACACATGCCTCACACTCTGTCTTTTGCCCCAGACCACACACACAGTACTCGAGTAGTACATGCTCTGAACAATCGCCAAGGGGTCAGCTTCACAGCAACGCTGATCGCCGGCATGGAGATACTGAAGACTTCCTCCTAAATAGATCTAGCTCCTCCCCCGCTGCGCCCGCAGACATGTGGAGTGCCATGGCGTTGGTTCTAGCCCCGCCCCCTTGCCTCCCGGCATTGCCGAGTTCCCTGCTGTGCTATCCTGTGGTCCTTCCCCCTCCCTCTGTGCCGCTTCCGTGTTTCGGAGGGGGTCCTTCCCCGTGTTATCTGCCTGAGTTCCCCCAACCCCTCCTTCTTCCCCTATGGGGACTAGGGTAGGCAGGAACGCCTCAAGATCTGTGGGCTTATTCAGAGGGGGCTCTGTCCTTCCCCCATGTCTCCTCCTTCCCTGAGTGGTTCTCCTCCTCCACTGGTGACCCCCAACCCTGAGAGTAAAGGTAATTTCGAGGATAGGTTTTGAGCATTTGAGGAAAAGTGTTTGTATAGAATGATAGGTTAGTCATGTTTTGTAGTTATGTCCTACTGTGTTTTAAAATGCGGGCTGGTACTCCCTCTTAGGGAATTGTATAGTTTGTTAATATTTATGTACTGGTGCATGGCAAGAGCTGAGCAAGGTTAATAATAAAATTTGATTTGATTTGGTAATTTGGAATATGGTAGTTGGTAAATGGTAATTGGTAAACAGATGGCTAGCAGATAATAATCCGAATACCAGATACCACTCTATCTGACCAGATACTAGATAGTAGTAAATACTTGACTGTTTTTAAATGGACTGTGGGGGGGATGGTTGTGTGGCTACAGTGGGTTGAGTTGGGTGTGCACTCGTTCCCATGGGCGCAAACCCATCTCCACTGTCTCGACCCATCTCCACCCACGAATCATCGGACACTGGAGCCCATTGCTCCATGCATGGGTTATGGGTGAAGGTGGGTGTAGCGAGAGAGCATGCACACACCGCTACCCATCCCCCGCAGCTTTCACACTGGCGCCTCCACCCATCTCCACGCAGCGAAACTGCATGGAGATGGGTGGGGACGTCTCATGTGAAAAGGGCCTTTGTTTCATCTTTAAGTACCCAGCATGTCTTTCAAAAATGTATTTGTATTTTTCTTTGTCATTGCTTGAACATTTTGGTATAAGAAATTCTTTTAAATGCACTGGAATAACAACCTTTTTATTATTTATATAGCACCAGCAATGTGTCTGGCACTGAACAGTTGTGATTAGAGACACATCCCTTCCCAGAAGGGATTACAATGTAGGATGAACAAACAAAGGCAGAGAAAAGGTCCCCAAGAGGGGCCAGGGGGGACTGAGGAGATGAAATCAGTAGGTGATTCTGTACTCACAAACATTATTTGCATTTTCAGGTAGCCATCCAAATATCTGCTTAATCCACTATTTTGTTGATACTCAGATTTTTCTGATGTTTTTCAGTCATTTGGGCTTGGATACCAAGTACCTGAACTGAAACCAACACAGAAAACCAAAAATAAATAAATAAATAAATAAATAAATAAATAAATAAATAACACATTAATTAATAATAATATATGCCTCTCTGTCCAAAAGAGGCTCAACGCAGTTCACAATGATTAAAAAAATAAATAGTTACCTAAATATAAAATATACATAAAACCCTTAAACCCCAACTCTCCAGACAAGATCCAAAACCATCCACTCCCACACCCCTGCCTCTCACACAGGGGGAGATCCCACCCCCCAATTCCCATCCAATGAAACCCCCCTCACAACTAGTTCCCAGAATACTTGTTCCAATACAAAATCAATTACAATTTACAACCTCCAAATACTACTCATGATACTTCCCCAGTCCATACACGCCTGCCCTCATGGAAAGGTGTTAGCTGTCCCAACACCCCTCTTTCTTGCTCATTCCCCAACAAAGCAAACATCTGAATCACATATCAAAGCAACCCCCCCCCAATTATTTGGCTCATCTCTCACACAGGGAACCCCAACCACCCCATCTAAAATCACAGAAAGAAACCCAAACCCTCCCTTTTCTCAGGGTGCCATGACTCTCCCAACATCTCACGCCCCTTAATATACCTTGCAAAAAAGAATAAGAAGCCACCATCACAATAATATAAAACCTCAGCACTAACACAAGCTCGTATCTGAATGAAGCAGACACAGATACAGTTTGTTTCTGCTCCATCAGACCAAACTTGAAGTTGATGAAATTGTTGAATGCAGTAGTCACTGGGCACATCTAGTTCAGCTGTAGGACAACTGCCATGTTGATTTCTACTCCTCTAGATCAATGGGAGGATACTAGTACTGTTCCTCCAGGATTGCAGCCTCTTGAGATTTTCCAGCTCCTGGGCATAAGGGAAGAGAATTCTGGGGAACCCATGTGCAGGGTAATATCAGAAAAGCATCACAGCCCCAACAATGCTGATGAAAGAACCTGAAGATGTATTGCTGAGCAAGGCTTATTTGGCAGGCTTATTTGCCAGACACCTACACCAACATTGAATGTCTTTAGATATAATGTCAATGGGTGTCTGAATCTGTGTTTTGACCTTGATATGAACACTGGTTTGGCCCTGTGTTCACCATGTGGCACTGCTTCGACACATAGCCCATCTTGGGGTAAATTGGTGTTTTGCTCGTCACCCGATCTCAGCATGCAAGCACTGCCACCTTGTTTCCCATGTTGTACCTACAAACACACTACGTGACAGCATTAGACACAACATTGACCACGTGTTCAGCTGGAACATGCAAATTGTCCTTGTGATGCAATGGTGTTCACATTGTGCGTTCAACAGGTGGCCAAATTGGTGTTGGGATTTTTATAGTGCTTACACACAATGGCCAAGCAAATGCTTAGGGGTTTTGACACCCAATCTTTTTTTTGTCTAAAAATATCCATTATCTTTTGGTAGGCAAACCCTTGTTCACCTGTAGTAGCAAAAAGTGACTACCCCAAAGGGTTTGTAAACAGAGTGAATTACAATTCTTCTACTTTATTGACATGCTGTGAATCATTTACCCACTTCGCTCCCAGAACCAAGACTCCCTTTGCGACAAATGGAAGCTCAGGGGTGGGCAGCGCCAACAGCTGAGTTTACTTTGGTGCAACATGACACTACCTATCAAATTTCACTTTACTAATCCTGGTTTTGAATGCAAGCCTTCAGAACTAAAGGACTTGTGTACTAGCCCAGTGCCTCAGTTTGACCTATCTTTTACCCTTCAAAGCATTTGAAGGTTAAAAAAAATGGATTTTATTGATTTTTCATGTGCTGAAGATGAAAGTCCACAAATTTAAGAGATTCTTGAGCTATCCTGGTGAAATAACTTTTAAACAGCTGATAATATATTATGGTTGGCACCTGCAATTCAATGAATGGAAGTTCTTTTTATTTGAAGAACTCCTAAGTCCACATAATCAGCTCTTACAACATAGGGATGGGTTGTGACTGTCTGTCATTCCACTATAGGTGAATAGATGTCACGTCTTGCGAGGTCTCATTTATTAAAAATGGAAAGTGAGCTTTGTGGTCTAGCTGAACTAATCGTACTAGATTGGTCTGCACTTTTTCCAAATTGTATAATATGAGTTTTACACTTTACTTTGATATCTGACTAGCAAAGAAAGTATTGTAAAATTACAATACATTTATGAATAAAGAGACATGAGACTTTTAGGATATAAAAATATATGCATAGTTTACTTAAATATAAATAGAGAATATCAGTAGCTTACATAGAATGGTATTGATAGCCAATCAAAGTTACATGATCTTAAAACATGTCTATTTTAAGAAAAAGCTTGTAAAAGCTTAGCATATGCACAATTCATTGGCTCAAAGATATCAAGAATCATACGCTACGTATTTTCCAGATTTTCCCTTAGTCTGCCATGATGAGAAAGAAATCCAATGGTGTTTGAAATTTCAGTTTAGAGAGCAATTCTCTGGTCTCCCTTCTTAAAGCATTTGCCTGCTAGGCTCACATTTCCTGAGCAGTGTCATGATCACATCAGCTTGCAGGGACATACACTGAATTCTAATTGGCTCTCTTAAAGAAACCAATCAGTGTTAGGCTTCCTTCAAGGTTTGAACTGAATAGAAACCTTATATTTTTATCAAAGATAATTGTCAAATTAGAGAGAGAATAACCAGAACTAAAAGTTGTTTCAATCATTAATTAAATAGATATGTTAGTTAGAAAAACCTAACAAATACTACTTCTTAGTCTGGAGAAGTTTTATGACTAGATCATTCATCATTTAGACACTTATAGATAAGATTCCAGACACCTAGGCTGAGAAAGCCTAGACTGGTCAGAGGTAGGGTCTCTTTATGGCCTAGCAATTTGACTGTTTCCTTGGATACGGTGAAAGTTCATTTGGGAAGTTTTGAAAAAAACCTCATTGGAATGTAGCTGGAGACTTCAGTTTGAATCCAAGCTAATCACAGAAGTTGATTTTAGAAATCAATACTTCAAAACACAAATCCAATATTTTAAAACACAAAGTTAACATATAAAAACTCAAAGTTAATACATTAAAAACACAGATGGCCAAAAATATATAAGCTTATAATAGGAAATACATGACATAGAGACAAGACAGAGGACACATGGAGACAATACATCTTGCTTTCTTTTTGAAGGAACATTAGGAAGGACTTGCTTTCTTTTTGCAGGAACATAGCATGGTGACAAGTTAGAAATTTAGTGTCACCTTTTGATGCCCATGTCTGTACATTTCCACCTTCTGTATCTTGTTTTGTAATAGGATTAGAAAGGCTTTGGGAAGGAAACAACTCATTGACATGTATTTGTATGGGGGCCTAAGGCTGCTTTTAGACAATCGCGCTGTGCGCTCACGCAGGGTTTCAAAACCTCTGCGAGGAGAGATTACATGAGACGCTGCCAGCAATCATGTGCCTGATATGGCACCGTGCATTCTTTTCAAGCCACGAATGACCTACCTTGATCAGGCTCCCAGTCAGTTCGTGGCTTGAAAAGAATGTGCGATGCCATATCAGGCGTGCGATTGCCGATGGCGTCACGTGTAATATCTCTTAGCGGGGGTTTTGAAACCCCGTGCGAGCACACAGTGAGATCATCTAAAAGTGGCCTCAGAGTGGACATTACTTTCTACGCAAGATAGTAACCCTTAGCACTTCCCTGTTTGTGTGAATATTTGTATACACAAACACGGGGATAGTGACCTGATAAACCTAGGACTGTGGCTCCAGAAAAATGGGGAGCTGCAATCTCAGATCTGGGTCAATATAAAGTCAATGCTATGTGTGAATTCCCAGCTACACATTTCTGGTAACAGCATATGTGCAATAGCACAATAGTGCAAAGATTACCAAAGATTGAAATACCAATCTTTGCACTATTGTGCTATTGCGCATATGCTGTTACCAGAAATGATGTAACTAAAACACCAAAATGGCCCAAACCCCCAAAATAACCAATCTGGAAACCTGAAAAAATCAGAGCAGAATATCCCAAATGGAATAACCCAACAGAGTGCAAACCTAGCATTGGTTTATAACTCAAACCACCATTTACAGGTTAAGTAGTGATTTACCTGTTTTTTCAGGTACCTGTTTCAGTTATACTTGTGACCCTATAGAGCTAGAACTTGGAAGATGCATTCTACTGGAGAACATGACACCAATGTTCCATAGACCTTGAAGTGATCAAGATACAAAATCAGTGCAGGCAAGATTTTCAAAAGAACTATTTTATCTGACATAGCCAAAGGACCTGGGTAAATGAGGACTGGGTCAGTCAGAAACCTGGTTCTAACTGTGGATACTGAAGTATATAACAAATCTCTCTCGTATCATCTGAGATACCAAACCTGTTTCAAGGTAATTTTTAGAAGTTTCTACAATTTTTATAAGCTTCTATAATGTCATTACCCCCCTCTCTATCCAGTATTTTTACAGTGCAAAGGAAACCTGATATTGCAGGTAGAGGAATACAAAACCAGTACCAATAAACTGGCTAAAAGACTCTTCATAAGGCATTTCTAAAATAGGTGGAGTTATCCCTAAAAAGTATGTGGCATATCCACAATCCATAGCAGGGAGGTGTGCCGTAAAGCTTTCATTGGCACTCAGTTGGGATGAGCAACATAACTCACCTTTGGCTTTGCCAGCACTGAGTAATATAGCCATTCCAAATTCAGGCTACTGAGACTCATTCGATAACACCACACCGTCATGGATTCTGTATATGCCCTCATCCCTTAGAGTTCTACTTAATGGGCAATAAATACAACTTGACATTTCTAGTAGAAAAAAAAATTCCTTCCCTTTCTATCAGGATTATAAATATACTGTAAACACACTGGACCAGATGCCAAAAGGTTGTCACTGACCAAGAGTAAGGTGGCCTATTGCAAGTAAAATATCTTTGCAAATGCTGCCTTTTCAGCTCCTCATCATCTTGGATTTTTAATAAATTCAAAAGCTTTCCTGGTATCTGTGTCAAATCAAATCCTCCAGTAAGGCTGTGTGCTGCAGAATGAATCTCTTGGAGCAGAGAAAGCTGCAGTACTGGAAGCATAGACCCAGGAGTGCTTAAAACAGACTGACCTTCACTTTGATGCTGCTCCAGGAAACCTGCTCTCTTTCATTTACTTTTAGTTGACTGAATGCTAATCAGCAGAGAAATATGTGGGAAACCCTGTGCAGACCCCAAAGACTTGCTCTGGTGGAATGTAGGCTGTGAATTCCATTTTCAAATCCTAGTTGTCATCCTTGCTTAATAGGAAATAGGTCTCACCACAACGTTTTTCCCCAACTGACATATAATTATTTATTAGCAGCAAAAGTAAACAAAGCAGTAATTTGCCTTCATAAGAACACAAAATAAGGTTTTACATTCATTCCATTATCTAATGCTACAAGTGGGTGAGATTTTAAGGTAGGAATCCAAACTTTGTGCCACAAAAATCATAATGTCATCATGTCAGGAGCTCAAGAACCGTGCCTAACTTGCATATAAATAGATTAAATGCAGATAATAGAAATATGAGCAAAGATTGTTGCTAATACTGACAGCATCAGTTGATAAATCAGTTAGGTTAACTTATGATGCATTAGAAATTACTAGTCAGTAACATTTAAAACATTTAATTTTTTTTAAAATCTAAAAAATATTTTAATTTAATTAATTAATTAATGAATTATTATTACAATTTATATGCTGCCCCCTCCTGCTACAAGCATCTCGGGGTGGCTAACAACATTTTAAAATTCATAACAACTAAACTACAACTAAAAACAACCTAAAATCCCCAGATTAAAATAACCCATACCCTAACCCAACTGACCCAACCCATCTCCCTCGGTAAAGGCCCGGAGGAACAGCCAGGTCTTACACTATGTATGGAAAGAGGGGAGGACGGTGGTCAAGCAGACCTGCAATGGGTGGGAGTTCCACAGCTGCAGTGCAGCCACAGAAAATGCCCTCCTCATGGTTAACACCAGGGAAACCCCGGGAACCTTGAGGAGGGCGCCCCCAGCTTACCACAGGGGCTGATCCAGGATCTGGAGGGTGAGGCAGTCCTGCAGGTAGATGGGGCTCAGGCCACTTAGGGCTTTAAAGGTCAACACCATCACCTTGAATTGGGCCCAGAAGACTATCGGCAGCCAGTGCAGAGAGAAAAGCACTGGTGTAATGTGCTCGCATTGGCCCATCCCCATTAGGAGACGGGCCACCGTATTCTGCACCAGCTGCATTCTCTGAACCAGCACCAAGGGTAGCCCCACGTAGGATGCGTTACAATAGTCCAGTGTCAAGGTAATAAAAGCATGGACAATTGTGGGTAGATCAGACATATGGCCTAAGCTGACGTACCAGATGTAACTGGTGGAATGCCCCCTTCACCACAGCCACCACCTGGACATCCAGGTGGAGCTGCAGATCGAGGAGCACCCCCAGACTCTGGACCTGAGATATCAGGGAAGGACGGACCCCATCAACGATGGGGGCCATCACTCCCCCGGCTTTCCCGACAAACATCACCTCTGCCTTGTCAGGGTTTAACTTCAGGTGGCTCGTCCTCATCCAATCCCACACAGCTGAAAAACATTGGGTAAGCATCGAAACTGCCGGACCTGGGTCAGATGAAAATGAGAGATATAGCTGGGGATCAGCATATTCATGACACCAAACTCCCTGAGAATCTCCCCCAAAAGCTGCATATACACATTTAACAAGGGAGGGGATAAGATGAAACCCTGCAGAACCTCACACATGAGGCCCTGGGGAGAGGATGAAAAATCACCCAGCACCACACATTGGATTCTCCTCCCGGCCAGGAAAGAGCAGAACCATTCAAGAATAGTCCCACTAATCCCTACCTGGTCCCGCAGCCGAGTCACCAACAACTCATGATCAACAATATTGAATGCAGCTGTGAGATCTAACAGAATCAACAGGGATGAACGACTCTGGTTCAACACACGAGAGAGATCGTCGACAAAGGCCACAGGTGCAGTCTCCATGTCCTAACCCGGACGAAAGCCAGACTGCGAGGGATCAAGTAAATTGACCCGATCTAGATGCCCCTGAAGTTGTCAAGCCACCACCTGTTCAATAACCTTCCCTAAAAAGGGAAGATTTTAGACCGGCAGATAACTGGCCAGAACGCCAACATCCAATGATGGTTTATTGAGAAGGGGCCACACCACCACCTCCTTGAGACAGTCTGGCACTCTGCCCTCTCCAAGGGAGGCATTGACTATCCCACCCAGCAATGGCCCTAGTGTCTCCCAGCTAGCCTTAACCAGCGAGGATGAGCATGGATCTAATTCACAATAAGTGGCTTGAACAGTCCCAAGAGCATCCCCCACATCTGAGGGTGACACATCCTGAAATTCATCCCACAAAACAGGACAAGAAGGGACTTCTACTGCCTCTGGCTCACCTACTGCTAAAAGCGTTGCATCAAAACTGTGGTGAATTTGAGCAATTTTATCCACAAAAAAGTCCACAAACAAATCACAGTGGACATTTGATGACTATGAATCCAGGCAGAGGGAGGCTGGACTGACAAGCCCCCTCACCACCCAGAAAAGCTCAGCTGGATGGGATTTAGTGGACGCAATGTGGGCAGCAAAGAAAACCTTCTTTGCAGTCTGCATTGCAATGGCATAGGTACATAACCAGACTCTATGCTGCAATCGGTCAACTTCAGTACACGAGTGATGCCACTGTCGCTCTAACCGCCACCCTTCCCGCTTCATCTGCCACAGCTCCTCCATATACCACGGGGACGTGCGTTGTCAGTGATTTGGGAGCGGACACATGGGGACCACATGGGCCACAGCCTCCATCAACACAGAATTCCATATGGTCACGAGGTCATTGAGTGAGCGGCCATTGAAGTCAGAGGAAACATCCTCTAGGGCGGTCTGGAACCTTTCAGGTTCCATAAGCCTTCAGGGGCCAACCAACCTAACTGGTTCCACACCCTCCCAGGGGCCGACATGCACCAGGATACCAGCCTGGAGGAGATAATGATCTGTCCATGACAAGGGAACTTGACACCTCCCCCTCTAACAGATCCCCCACCTCAAGGCCAGTGCAAAATATCATGCCCATGGTATGTCCTCGAAGGGCCCACCACTCTCTGAGACAGGCCCATGGTTGCCATGGCGGCCATGAACTCACAATCTGCCCCTCCAAGACTGGCATTGGCATGAATGGTGAAGTCCCCCAGGACTATCGCCCTGGGGGACCGCAAGACCATCTCTGACACGAGCTTGGTCAGTGCAAGCAGGGAAGCTGCTGTACAGGTGTGTGCCCAGTATATCAGCAGTACCCCCCACTCTGTCTCTGGCCAAATTCAACACTAGATGGAGACCCTCTATACCCACGATAGATTGCTCAGGAAATCTCCTCACAGACAAGGTATCCTTAAAAATAATGGCTACACCGCCCCCCCTCTTTCCCTAATGCTGAACAGAGTACCCATCTGGGAAAAAGCTCAGTTAGTACAGGCCCCGACACAGTGTCCAGCCAGGTCTCCAAAATACATGCCAGGTCGGCCGCCTGGTCCAGAATCATGTCCCAGACTGCAGTTGACTTATTGACCGCTGACCTCGCATTTACCAGTATCAAACCGAGGCCAGAGGCCCTCTGATTATTGATCACTTCACTGCCTGCCCGTGGGCCATTGAGTGGGACAGGTACAAAACAGCTGTCCTGTCTCACAGGTCTAACTCACCTCCCAGAAGGACCATAATTCCCCCAGCCCAACACAACCCCTATAGCTGCAGACACACACACACCCAGTCCACTCCCCCAACCCCCTCAGGAAATCGTTCCACCAACCCCTCGAGGGAGATCCTCACCCACTAATACATCCCCTATCCTCCTCTGCCACACGAGGATAAACCCCCTCTCCAAAGGGTTGCACCCCTCCCTCACACCAAGGGGGTCAGCCCTTCTCACCCTAACCCAGTCCCCTTGCCTCCCTCATGCTCACCCCCTAGAGAGTTAAAAAAATTATAATGGAATTCAAAAATAGCCCAGCAGGTACCAAAATAGCCCAGCAGCTACCAAAAACCCAATTTGTATTTAGGTTCTGTAATAATTAGTATTTCATCAATTAATTGCTCTTTAACTGATTAAAAGCAATAGCAAAAAATGAAAAATGTAATTGGTATGCACAACTGCAAAATGTAGAGGTTTCACTTTTATGGAGGATTGATGTTGGTTATAATCAATATAGTTTCCCAACCTCACTTTCAACTTCAGGTTTATTTATTTATTTTATTTATTAAAAGATTAACTATCCCACCAGCTCCTACCAAGTCAACTCGGGGCAGCGTACAATATAACACACAGAATAAATAAAATATATAACATAAAGTCCTAAAAATTCAATAAAAACACCAATCCCCCCTCCAACCCAACACCACCCCTCCCCCTCCCCATCTCCCCCACCAAACGCCTGGCAGAAAAAACAGGAAATATACAAAACAACTAGACGTAATACTCTGTCTGCTTTGCTGAGTCCAGCTGGTTTCATGTCTAAACTAGGATAAGCAGTGAATCTGGCATGATTTTCAAGTCAAAGGCCCAACATTTTCTGATGTTCACTCGAAGCTAGGCCTCAGATTGCTTGGAAAATTTTCCAGAGCATTTGGATTTCATGACACCCCCAGAACCAAAGCAAACTTTCCATTCCCACTCCCCACAATTATTAAACCTTCTGAATGACCTGTGGTTCAAGAAGATATTTGCCACCTGCTACATTGTGACACTTTAAAAACTCAATATTTTCACTCAAAACATAATGTTGCTATCATCTTCTTATTGCCAATAGGAACGTTTAGACAGTGGTCAGATAAGAGTCTTATTGTCCTGGCTAGATTAGATGTACTCACCAAAAGCAAATGAACTAATGCCAGTTACAGATTCAATACGTAAATTTTTTATTTGGTGGTCTTGCAGAACACAAAGTGATCCCCCAAATGTGATGCTATACTTAGGGTTTTATACCCATACAGGCCAATCCAAGGTCCTGTTGCATGTTGGGCACAAGTGCACGCACGCAACATTAGCACAGCACAGAGCTCTCTCTCCTTCTTCCAAGACGCCACAACACTCACAGTCCAGAGGTGCAGGGGTAGTGTAACATAGCAGTGAGTCCTGGGGTATGTCTTCTCTGGATCCAGCCCCTCCAAAGGTCCATCCCAAGATTACATGGGATCTTCACTGAACTCCTTTATTACAGTCTCCACTCACAGTCCATACACACAGGGGTCTGGGAACCTCCCCTTAAACCCCCGACAGACTAGGCACAGTCACTCCCAGCCAGGTATCAAACCCTGTTCTCTCTCCACTCCATCATCTGGTTAAGGCTATTGGCTCAATTGCCCCCTGTAGCCTCCAGCTTTCCCACTAGAGGCAGAGACTCCATGGCTCCTTGACTTCGCCACGGCCGTCTTTCCTCTCTCAGTTCCCTGGATCCTGTTCAGCCTCTGGGCTGGCTCAGTCACAGTCAGCCCAGCTGGTTCTACTCAGGCCCTTCACAGTAGGAATTTTGTGAGGGAAAATTCCCACCCTATGTTTAAACAACTATATTTCCCTTAGTCCTTTCCAACACAGGAAATCAAGACAGGGTCAGAAATTTTAAAAGAAATAAATTTTACTAAAAAGTGTGATTTTGATCATACAAACAGGCAACAGAAACATATTTGGCGCAAAAGATAAATGAAATGCACAGACGAATAGTTGAAAAGCAAAATCTATTAGTGCATTCAATGATTAAGTTAGTACCTGTAATTATTTAGAAAAACGCAGTAAAATAAGATATTGTATACATCTCTAAATAAAGATATTCTAAACTAAGGTAAACCCCCTCAGAAGAATGGCCAGTTCCTCTGAAGTGGTTCAACTTAAATGCTGAAGAAAACAGGGCTTGTAGAAAATAGAAGCTTTCTGCCTTCAAAGCAAAGACTCCCTGTCAGAATGTTTAGATGGCATCAGGACAGGATCTTTGGGTGATGAGCTGTGCAGCTAACTAGCCTTCAATTTTAGGGCATTTTTATAGACCACATCATTACCAGATATAATTATTTATGAAGCTCATCATTGTATTAAAATTTCAGCTATATCTCAAGCTAAATAAGGTAAAACTCTTAAAACTTTCTTTTATCCAATCAGCTTCTCAGCATACATTTCACCTTTCCCCTAATTTTGCCTGCCAGCCTAACTATACACTTGACCTTTCCTCTACTTCTGCTTACCAGCCTAATTATTCCCTCCTCATTTCTCTCGGATGACATGATGTGAAACTAACAATGTCAAGTGAAACAACTTATGCTCTCTTTCTCTAGGCCTCCAAGCCTGCTATGCCAAGCAGTCTTGCATGAAAGCAAGCAGCCATAAAATTAGCAGTAGGTCCTATAGGCAACCAGGAGCCTACAGCTCCCAGGCCCTGGAGGCTACCCCAGCTGAGGCATCAAGACACCATCCTGCACCACCTTAGTGACTATGCCCTCCAGGCTGGCGCTACATTCTCTTAAAGGCCCATGTTTCAGGCACCCAGCCCAACCCTGCTACAGCCCTACCCTCTTGAGGAGACTGGCACAGTACAAGTGGACCCATCTAGTTGTAACATTATCCTTAGCAAGGTGTCCTCCAATGAACCCATCCCTAGGGTTCCTCACAACATTCAGGTTGCCAGCTTGTCAACCACCCTGGGACCAGTATCCCCTGATATTTCACTATTCCTCCTGAAATGAGGTTACATATTGATTTATTGTTTCTTTTATTTTTACAATTTATATGCCACCCACTCCTGCCTCAGGCATCTTGGGGAGGCTCACAATATATTAAAACATTTAAAACATTAAAACAACCATAATAATTTCAGTTAAAACAATGTAAAACCCCATCCTCCCTACCCTAATCCAACCCACCCACCCTATCTCCCTCAGGAAAGGCCTGGTGGAACAGCCAGGTCTTACATTGTATGCAGAAACAGGGGAGGTCAGCAGCCAAGAGGATCTCCAAAGGGAGGGAGTTCCATAGCCATGGCGCAGCCATGGAGAATGCCCTCCTATAGTAAACACCCAGGAAACCCAGAGAACCCCAAGGAGAACGCCCCCAGCCAACCGCAGGGGCTGCTCCAGGACCCGGAGGGTGAGGCAGTCTTGTTGGAAATACATTCCTTAGTTACATCTCCCCTAAGCACCTTATCCTGTTTGTTTGCTAGAAACAGCAGGAGTAGAGACAGTCAGATCAGGGAACCCCTCCCCTATCCACTTTGTTCTACTCCTGTTAGGACCTGATTGGTTAACCTCCTCTCCCCAGGATATTTCTTATCTCTTTGTGTCTGAGAGATATTCAGAGAGTTTCTGCTACTTCCCTCCTGAATGCACCTAGTCTTAGGACTCAGCATAGATGTAGGCCTTTGCTATCCTACATGTATTTCTAAATAAAGCTACTTAAACTTAAGTATGCTTCCTGCCTGCTTATTAATTATTAGCTACTCACAGTCCTCTGTAAACTCTGCATTGGGCTAATCAATGCAATGATCTCACAGACCTTGCATTCCAACAGGGTTATGGGCCCAGGCAACCCAAAAGGCAGCACAGAGTGAGTATGATTGAGTGCTAGCATTAATCTTAAAGGCAGAAAAGAAAATAAAGATTTTGGTCTCTGTGACCATGGATTCTGTGCTGAAGATCTCCATTCCTGAGAAGCTCACTGGAGCTACAAACTATAAAGCTTGGAGCTACAATGCAAAGATGGCGCTCGGAGGACTAGGCCTAAAGAAAATGCTGGAATCCACAAGGCCTGCAGATGCAGGAGCAGCACAAGAACTCTGGGATGAGAAAGATGAGAAAGCCATGACAATCCTCTCAATGTCGGTGAGTCAGTGTTTACATGAACATATTTGTGACAAGTTAACTGCAAAGGATATGTGGGAAGCTTTACAGAGATTGTATCAAGGGAAATCAAATATTTCAAAAATACAAATGCTTAAAAGACTTTGCAATATGAGAATGGATGAGAGTGGAGATTTCTCAGCTCATGTTAATGGCCTGCTTGAACTAGTCAGGAGATTGGAAAATCAAAAGCTGAAATTACCAGATGAATTGATAGTGGCATTTCTGCTGAACTCTTTACCACTAACTTTTCAAACAGT
>QEPC01000879.1:866182-888640 GCA_003113815.1 Sphenodon punctatus
GCTGTTCCCCCCCCCCACCCTGCACCCACCCCCACACTGCATCCCACCCCAAAGCTGTTCCCCACCCCTATGCCGCACACGTAACTGAACAACCAAATATCTGAACAGCCATATCAATGGGAAAAACTCCCCAGAAAACAGTGTCTATTATTTGTTTTTGCAGATAATTGGACAAAATCAATGGAATAGACATTCTCATCAGATATTCATTTCAACACTAATCCACTCTACTCATTTGTGATGTTTTAAAATCCTTTTAACAGAATTGTACAAATACGGTCATGCCATATTTGAAAATTTCTAAATGCCTACAAGATTTTGGGTTTCTCTTGCTGTTGAGGCAGAGTTTAGCAGGACTTAGGGTAGAGGGTAGAGAAGGCATATGACAGGCTCGTGGCTTCTCCTGTTCATTATGCAGCTACCACAGCAGGGGCGAGAAAAGCCACAAGTCATGCTACAACAAGACTCAGTTCCTGGGCTGGTCCAAGATCCAGGCAAGTGCAGACTGGGCAACCCCACAAATTCCTATGAATAAACTAGAAATAATAACAAATGTGGAACACAGATCCACAGGGCCTGTAAGGGAGGAAGCCCCAGTTCCCTAACGGAGATGTTATAGTTTAGTGAACATTAAAAATGAACCAAGGTAACATTTTCATTTTTCTAACTCACTGAGTGGGACCACCAAATATTCCTACGTTAGGAGGAGGCCTACACCATCTTCCCTGAATGTGGCAATAAGTCCGGGTCAAATAGCAGCTTGAGTGTTCAATAAGATCTCCAGGCTATTTGAATCCCCATATTTTTATTGGCCTGGATATACACAGAGCCCTACATATAAATTCAGGGATGTCTTCCATGGCTGCGGTAAGGCATGGTGCAGATTGGCCTGGCCACACCTTAATGCAAAAGACAATATATCTCAATCCCAAATAATGCAAAAGACAATATATCTCCACTAATCATGGTAAAAACGCACTAAATGTATGGATTTTCTGATGCATTTATTCTCAACAAGCAAACAAGTAATATACCCGGCTCAATAAGAGTATGGTTAAAATGTACCACACTAAGAGTAAAATTGTTGAAACTTGATCTTTTTCTCTGAAAGAGGTTTGCTTGAGCAGAAGAGCTTAATATACGATTTAAAATAGCCTCAGAAGATTATTAGTTTAACTGGAGTAATTTGAGCTCTCTATATTTCCTGGTCTACCAGCAATTCTTACTGTAACTATTCAAGTAGATCTATATGTAATTGCTTAGGCTATATTTATCAATTAATTTTGACCCTGATGTTTTATTGAAGATAGAGTTGTATGCACTCATTCTGCCTCCTGACCTTCAAATCCCTCCTAAAAGCCTACCCCTTCTGTCAGGCCTTCCCCAACTCTTCACCGCCACAGCTCTCTCATTTATGCTGTTGCTTATACTGTCTCATCTTTCAGGACACCCCATAGCCCATGCCCCTTTTAAATAAGTTTGGCAGAACATGCACTGGCAGCATCTCAGCTTCATGAACGTATCCCTGTTAGGGGTGTGCAATTCATTTTTGTTATTATGATAAAGAAAATGAAATTTTTGACTTTCTTTTTCACTATTGTAATAATGTAAATGTCAAGTATTAATAATGAAAACAAAAATGAAAATGAAAATGAATGTTCGTTTTTGAAATAATGGGGGGAAACTGAAAAATATACCTCCCGCTATACCTTTTTTGTTTCAAATTCAATTCTGATGAAACTTTGGAAGATTGTACCCCCAATTGAGGATAATGTGTGTACCAAAGTTTGGAAAGGTTGAATGAAGGAAACCAATTTTAGAAGCAATTGAATGTTGTGATTTTAGGAAAAGCTCCATACACATTCCTGGCTACAACTTCTTTATATTCTGTTAAATTTGCATGAAACCTGGGAATACAATGTAGCTCTATGATATTACCGATTGTGCCACATTTCAGAAAGTTTTAATAACATATTCTGATATTATAAGCCATTAACTTGAAACTTCATTTCTGGATGTAACATTTTTATATTCCATCCTGTTTACAAGTCATTTGACAGAAATTTATCCCACACCTTCTCTGTCATCTCTGTCAAACTACAGGACATTTTGATAAAGGTCCCCAATTATATAGGCAATTGAAGTTGTTCCCTTGAAGACCATTATTCAGATAAATAGCAGCACATTCAGTGCCAGTCAGAGGCAGGCACCTGGCATGGTAGGGGGAGGGGACTATAGAAGGGAGGATGGGGAGAAACACAACAGACTGACAGACACATTCACTGGCCACTTACTGCATGCTTCCAGCTTTACAGGACCAATCGATGGTAGCTTCAAGGCACGCATAGGGGCATAGGGGCAGCCTTGAGGCGGGCATAGAAGGGACATAACTGGGACTTTGGGGATAGAATAAATGGTTTACATATTCAGGCTGGCCAATTATCACTACAATTACATCCTGCAGCACTGTGACAGAGGACATAAGAGAATCCCTATTGACTCTTCCCTAAAAAAATGCTTCGGATTTTCCAGTAACAAGTGGAGGAGAGACATTGGAATGGTCCCAGAACAGAATGAGGATATTTGGTTGACATTTCTTTTGGCCAATTGGCATCACAAATAGATCTTATACCACAGTGACATGTTAGTGAATCCCTGGCACAGGCTCATTCTCTGCATATGCTGAGCAGGCTTATAAAATTGGGACTCTATCATATCTTTCTGATATGTGGCTGAGAAGATCCTGAAGGTGTTAAATACAGCCCAGCCAAATTTCTTGTACAGTGGTTGGATTAAAAAGATGTTATAGTCAGACATACATTTATAAGTTAATTACTTATACCACCAGGGATGTTTGTACAATCCTTCTGAAAGTTGGACTATATAGTAAACTGGCTAATGGTATAAACTTGCCAAGTTTCATTCACATTAGATAGGAGACAAAAACGTTGCAGTCATGAATGTATATGCAGATTTTTGCAATGTAACACAATTCAATTGCTTTTAAAATCGGATTCCTTTATTAAAACTTTCTGAAATTTGGTACACATAATGCCTTCTACTGGAGGTACAATTCTTCCAAGTTTAATCCAAATATAATGAAAAAAAAAAGAATACAGCTGAAAATGTGTTTTCAATTAAAACCAATGGATTTCGAAAATGAAAGCAAAAACAAAAACAAAATTTTGATATTTATGAAAAGGAAAATGAAAGACTTAAATAATGAAAATGAAAAACAACATGGTCCCTGGTACACACCTCTAATCCCTGTACATTCCTATGAGTCTAGCCACACAAGCTGTGGATGCCGCTATCCCTGTGCAGTCCTGTGACCAGCAAGTGTAGCTGGTGAACTGTGGGCCCAGCATGGGGACCTGGCCGGACAGTCAGCTGCACTGCAACTGGGGTGGACAAAGGCACTGGTCTTATGAGCGGTTGCCCAGCCCTGCCCCACCTCTAGCCCCTGGTTAGACTAAAATCCCGCAATGAGCGACAGCACCTGCTGATGCTCAAAGCCCTGGATCTTGCCATGCATCAGGGAAGAAGGGCCCTGGGCACACAAGCTATCACGCCTTTGGCAGCCTTACCCCATTTCTGAGGACGCATCGTGAAGCAGCCAGCTGCTCGCCCCGCTATGTGGCGTGGGAACATCGGGCAGCCACTGGCCACATTATGTACTGCATTCCATGGTCAGGGTGGTTTAAGGCTAGTCTCAGTAGGGATGGGCAAACAAATGGCAGTTCGGGTTCGGCCATTTGGTTCAGCTGCGTTCGGTTCGTCTGTTCGGTTCAGACATTCGGTTCGGCTGTGTTCGGTTCGTCCGTTCGGTTCGTCCGTTCAGTTAGTTCTCCGGGTTCGGGTTCGACCCTTTGGTTCGGCCGTTTGGTTCGGCTGCATTCAGCCATTCGGGAAATGTTGTTATGGGTGGTTTTTTTGTTTTTTTATGTTTTTTTGGTTTTTTATTGGGTTTTATATGGTTTTCTTTTGTTTTTTATTTGGTTTTTTTGTTTTTATATATTGTTGTTTTTTTAATCTAATATTATATATATCTATCTACGCTAAATCTAACTGCTATTAACTATTCTAAATGCTATGAACTAAATGGATTATCTAATAAGTACACAGACCTACTCCTACAAACACTAAAACTAAATCACTAACGCTATCTCTATCACTAAGCTAGCTCCTACAACTACTATCCCTAACCTCCTTCTCTCTCTCTCTCTCTCTCTCTCTATCTATCTATCTATATATATATATATATATATAGAAACGGGAAGGGGGGGAATCACAAACACAAGGTTTCAGTTTAAGGTTTAAGTTTCATTTCAGTACAAAACTGAAATGAAACTTAAAGCAATCTAATAATCCTACTCAACGCCTGCTGTTCAGGAACAGCGACTAGCTCAAAAGGTGTTGGGAAGGGGGGAGGCAGATAGTTTAATTTCTTGCAAGCCTCTCCACCCCTGGTGCCTGGAAGTCTGCTCCTCAGTGACTTGTACTACCCCTCCCTGTCACGTTTGACCTTACAGTGAACCTTTTTTTGCCACCCGAACTCACCCGAACGCACTCCGAACTGACCGAACTGTTCGGTCATTTCGCCGTTCGGATTGAGTTCGGTTAGGCCAGTTCGTGTTCGGAAGTTCGGTTCAGTTCTATCGTCTGAACAGACTGAGTTCGGACCAAACTCTGAACTTCCAAACCGCGTTTTCCCATCCCTAAGTCTCAGGGTGGTAGCCTTCCCAAGTCATCTCGTGTGGCTGCACCTCATGAGTCCTTCCCATTGTTATCCCTTCCCTGTGTCCATTCTAGATTGTCGGCCCTTCAAGGGCCTAAAATGAACATGATGAACTTTCAGCATCAGGATCATTGCTGCACCATAATAAAAAATAATAATCGCACTCTTGGCATCAGGCCCCCTCTCTTTATGGTTAAAAAAAAAACATATGCAAAAGAAGCAGAGTTCTCAAGACTTCTAGTACAGGAGTAGCTCTGTATGAGGTTTTAACACTCCCGTCTTCACAGCCAGCATGTTTTCACCCAGAAATGAAGTAAGAGTAAGAACAATAGATCACAGAAGCAACCTAAGCTGATGCAGTAGGAAGTCCGGATATGTCCAATGGCTCTGGGACCAATCAGGAAAAAGGCAGGCAGGGCTATTCTGATTCATACTTATGCCAGGGTGGTGTAAAATTAAAGATGAGGGCTGAGATGAGATTTTGCCAAAAAGGGAAATCTCGTCAAAATTTTGGTTCTTGATACTGTCTCGGTCGAACCTCTTGGTACTTGACAATGTCTTGATCAAGATTTTGATTTACTGATATTTTGCTTACCAGGATCCCATTTACTGACTTTGCACTTACCTTTTAACGCATACTATTCATGTACTGCTTACCATATTGCCGAGGGTGCCATTTTACTTCTAGGATTGTTGTTTATGCATTTCTGAGCCAATAACTGTGCAAAAAGCCCACTCCTTTACCCCCCACACTGACCCTTAAGCTCCCCTTCAGTGCCTCCAGTCAGAATTGTTGTTCTATATAGTTCCCATTGGGTGAAGCCACATGAGACAGAGTGGGGAGGCAACCATGCCTTGGGTAGCCTTACCCCACTCTGGGAAGCCAGGCCACGTGTTGCAGTGTATTGTGTGGCCAGCACCTGCCAGATTTTCATCTGCCCCAGAGTGGGGGGAGCAGCTGGCTGCTATGCAATGTGTCCTCAGAAAATTTCTAAGGACTCATCATAAAACAACCTTATCCCAATTGTGGTAAGGGTGCCAAAAACAGAGCAACTTGTTTGCCTGGGCTACACTTGCCATGCCCCCACTGCCCCCTCCCACACTGTTGCAGAGTCAGATCTCAGTTGGGCTGGGGAAGGGAGGAGGAGCAGGGCTGGGCACGTGCTCATGTGTCTGGTTTCACGGCCCACCCCGGCCATGTCGGCAGTCCCAGAAGTGGCCAGACCACCCAGCTTCCCAGCAACTATCTGCCTGACACCCCACGCTGACCCTACAACATGGCAGATAGACTTGCACACCACAGGACTGCGCAGGTATTGGGTCCTCACAGCTCGAGTGGCTGCACTCTTTGCTTTGACCAATCTGCATCTGCATACCAGATTCCTTTGCAAATCTTCAATCCAGTTGCAGATTGGTCAAAGCAAAAGAAACAACATAGAAAATCTATTCTGATGGGAGGCACTGAAATGGAAGTTAAGGGGTGGGCTATTTACAAACTGATTGGCTCAGAAATCTGGAAACAACAGACCCCCAAAATTGTACTTTCAGCAGTGTGGTAAGCAGTAAATGAACAGTATGAGGTAAACAGTAAATGGAAAGTTGATAAGTCAGGATAGTATTTCTCAGTATTGCAAGAACCAAGAAAATGCACTGGTATCGGGAAATAGTTGAATAATCAATCTTGTTCCCAAAACGACAAACTTTCTCACAAGTAAAAAATGTTGTCGCTCATTCAGTCCTATCAGAGACTCCAATAAGTGACTCTTGAATTCCTCATTCCATACTCCCTGCAGAGCAGAGCATTAATCTCTGAGAAGTAACATTGTTGGTTATTTTAATAGTGTGATATATCCATTTTTAGTGGACTGAATTAAAATAATTTACTTTTCATTTCTTGCTAGGTAATTACAGTAATAGTAATAAAATAGAACCCAAATTACAATACCTGAATCCTGGAGTCATTTACTATGCACTGAAAGAACACAAGTTAAAATTGATCATCAGGTATCAAAGATGGCTATCTGAAAATATGTTCACTAATGGGTGTTATGTAAACTGAACTTTTGCTCTCGTTCCCACTGTCCACCTTTGTAGAACGCTCAGAGAAAAATTGTAACTATACGACACAGGTTTTAGATGCTCTCAGCAGCAACTTGTAGCTGATTGTAACTATGGAATTAAATATATTACGAGTGACATTTAGACATTTTTCCTATTCTGTTCAAGCTAATAAAAATTATTTAGTGCCATCACAGCTTTAACTTGTCAAAGAGAATTTTGGAAAACCTCTCAAATTAGACACCTGCCCTTCTTATTGTGAGCCTCAGAGGACAAACCTGATGAACTGAATAATGTGATGATAAAGATGGATGAGAATTTTAGTGATGGAAAAACCTTCAAAGTTTCTATGGTTTGGTTTAAGTCAGTATCCAGTACGGGTGTACAGAAAGCACATAGTTCATTTTCATTTTCATTTCCCAAAACCCATTTGTTTTCATAAAGGACTCTTCCGTCTTGGGGGATTTTTTTGTTCTGTTTTATTTAAAATATTTTTTAAAAATTAACTGTGCATGCACAAAATGTCCACTGGGGCCATTCTTCACATGCATAGCCCTTTTCAATGCCAGCACCATTTTGGAAAAGGGTGCACATACGCAGAAAGGCCCCAGCAACAATTTGCGCATGTGCTGTGATAATTATTATTTTTTTAATTACAATTATTTTTAATATAATAAAATGAAAAAATAAAAATGAAAACGAGTGAAATGAAATGAATGCTATTTGCTTATTCATTCATTTTTGTTACCTTAGTTACAAAAATGAACGTGACTCCATTCATTTTATTAATTAACCAATACAAAATTGCACACCCCTAATATCCAGCAATTTAGGAATCCAAAGTGCTTCATCCAGAGCGTCTCAGTATGAAAAACTAAGGTAAAGTAAGACATGTGGGTTTCTTCCTCAGAACAGAATACACTTGTAGGGATGTGCGAACAGAATGGGGTTCAGATGTTTGACCGTTCGGCCCGTAAACTTAGTTCAGTTTTGTGAGTTCGGTCTCGTGGATTTCGGACCCCCGCGAACATTCTGAAAGTTCGGCCTCCTGGAGACTTGGGGAATTCCAGAGGGGTCCATAGGTGCATTACAGACCATTGGAGACACAGCAGAAACAGAGACCGGGAAGGCTTGGGGCTTGGCACCCCGGGTTGCCCGGGCAGGTAGGCTCGGTGCTTGGCCCCTGCGGGTGCCCGTGACACCATGGCTGGCCGTCTGAGACTCAGTGGTAGCTGCAGACATTTGATTGCCTGGGCACAGAACCCATGGCACAGCAGAGGCAGCAAAAGCAGACATCGGATTGCCGGTGCACAGAACCCATGGCACAGCAGAGACAGCAGAAGTGGACATTGGATTGCCGGGACACAGAACCCATGGCACAGCAGAGCCAGCAAAAGCGGACATTGGATTGCCTGGGCACAGAACCCATGGCACAGCAGAGGCAGCACAAGCGGACATTGGATTGCACTCAATGGACAGCCCTTCTCGGTGGTCCGGGACATGGGGATTAGTCGCCTGATTGGCTTCCTGGCCCCCTAGTTTAAGCTGCCCTTGCGCACTACCCTGAGTCGGCAGGTGGTGCCAGTCTTGTACCTGTGAGCCCCGCCTCCAGGTGGAGGCTCCACCTCCGAGATGAGGCCCCCCAGCAGTGCCGCTGCAGATCCCGGAAGAGTGAGGCATCACCCCCAGGTGACCAGCAGGTGGCACCCCCTGTAGCAACGTCTGGGACGTAGGAGTCTGTTGCGGAGCCTGGGACCACACCCCCGATGCCCAGGCACGCCATGGGAGTACCCCCACCCCTATTGTGGCACTCGGAGCATCTACGAGCACGCACTGGGGCGGGGCCTCCTCCCTAAAAGCTCAGCGCTGGCTCCTGTCCAGTGCTGGTGATTCGCAGAGACTGCCCCCTTGCGATTGAGCTAAGTGAACCTTTTTTGAGATTGTGAGAGAGTGAGAGCGTGTCGGAAGGCAGAAACCCCGAGCGTGTCTGTCCCATTCCCCCCAGCCCGTGGCAAGGAGCGTGAGTGTGGAGAGTGTCTGGTGAGTGGTTGTCCTTTCCCCTTCCTGGTTGTATCCTTCCCAGGCAGTGTGCCCTGTTCTCCTCTTCCCCTTCCTGGTTCCCCCCTACCTTCCGTGGCACAGTTCCTTCATGTCTCCCGCTTCCCCCCGGCCCATTACAAGTGTGGGATTGGTTGTGTGGGGCAAGGCTTGGCTTCCCTGAGTTCCCCGGTGCCCTATGATGATAGAGGCCTGAATCTTTACAGGTTCATAAGGGCCACTACTCTATCCTGACGGGCAGTGCACTCCTCGTATAGCACTCCGAGCCAGGGCTCAGCCACATCAGTGAGTGGGAACCCCGCGAGTGATCCCCCAAAACCCCTGTACCCCCTGACAGAAATCACCAGCCACCTTTGGCCCCGGTGCAGGCCTTTGAACCATGGATATATCTGGGGAAATAAAACAGCTTGTCTTGGCTGTACAATCTTGGCTATGGAGCTTAACGATCTCCAGACCAAGCAAGGAGAACTGGCCACAGCTGAGACCCAACTCCAGGAGACTGCATCTGTTCCTGTACCTCCACCTCTGGTGATTGCCGCACCACCGCTGCCGCCTCCACCTCCTGCACCAGTAGCAGTGCCTCCCCTGGGGGTTCCCCGTGAACCAAAAAGCCGGTGGATAACTCCATTCTCAGGGGATAGGCGGGCATTCCAGGGGTTTCTGGCTTTGTGCCGTTAACCTTTATGGTACATCCATCCACCTATAACACAGATGCGCTTAAAGTAGCCTTCATTCTGGGAAACCTTAGCGGTACAGCCCTGGAGTGGTGTACTAATCTGTTAAAGGGAAATAACCCTTTTTTGTCACACTATGATAATTTTCTTAAAGAATTTGCCTTTTTTTTTTATCACCTCCACCGAACCTGCGATGCAGAAGCCCTGATCCTGACCCTAAAACAGGGCCACGGGGGGTTTCTGGAATACATTACGTGCTTCCAGCAGCTTGCCCTAGAATTACAATGGCCCAATGACATTTTGAGGGTCATGTTCCGCAAGGGCCTAGGAGAGAAAATTAAGGATCAGCTTGCATTTGTAGCCCTTCCGGACACTTGGGAGGGGTTGGCCAATTTAACCATTCAAATAGAGGTGCAACTGGTAGAACGAAAGCGTGAACATCGGCAAGAAGCACGACCTCTTCTTGCTAAGTTACCTTCACCCCTGGAAACTTCATCAATGCCAGACCCCGAGCCCATGCAACTCGGGGCTTCCCAGGGCCCTCTAACTAAGGAGGAATGAGAGCTGCAACTTGCTTCTCATTCCTGCTTTTATTGTGATGAACCCTCTCATTTTATTGGTGAATGTCCGACATTGCCTCCTCATTGAAGAGAGGTGGGAAATGCCATGGGTCGGGAGAGTCAGGGGTCCTCCCCATCCTAACCACCCTCCAATCCCCTGTGTCTGGCCCAACCCCCAATTCCCATTTTTGGATTCCAGTCACCTGCAGGTAACTTTGCAGTGTTCTCTAGTCATGTGGGCCCTTCTTGACTCCAGAACTTCAGGGAACTTTATTGATATCGGACTGGTACAGACCCAGTGCATCCCAGTTCAGCTGAAGGTCCCCGTTGAGCTCGTGCATTCCATTGATGGGTCTCCCTTAGTGTCAAGACCCATGATGACGCATTAGTCCCCTGCTGTGTACCATAGGGGCTCATTATGAGCAATTGAAGTTTGATGGGATTTGTACTTCTTCTTTCCTTGTGTTGCTTGGCATTCCCTGACTGGAGGCGCATGACCCCTATATTACCTGGTCAAGCAGACAGCTTCGTTTTCAGTTAATTATTATTATTAACAAACATTTATATAGCACCAGCAGTGTACCTGGCACTTTACAAAGTAATAAAATAGACATGGTCCCTGCCCGTAGGGCTTACAATCTGAGAGACAGGAGCTGGGGGAGAGACTTAGGAAGGGGAACAGAGGGAGAGACAAGGGGTCTAACATTCATGAAGATGCGAGGTCTCAAGTGCACGTACTTGGCTTGGTTACGATGAGAATGACAGCAGGCAGGTCCATGTTGCAAGGATAAGGGTAAACCGATCGTAGGTATAGGAATAGTGGCTCAGCAGGATAAAGAGTCAGACAGAGCAGAGCGAAAGAGGTGAGTTTTAAGGAGAGATTTGAAGGTATGAAGGGAGGGGGCAAGGCGGATGTGGACAGGGAGGGAGTTCCAGGCATGGGGGGCAGCAAGTGAGAAGGGACGAAGGCGCTTAGGGGAGCAGGGAAGGCGTGGAAGGGTGAGAGAAGGGACAGAGGAGGAGCGAAGTGCACGGGCTGGAGTATGGAGGGCGATAAGTGCAGAGAGGTAGGGGGGAGCAAGGTTGTGAAGAGCTTTATAGGTGAAGACTAGGAGCTTGTGCAGGATTCGTTCAGGAAGGGGAAGCCAGTGAAGCGAAGAGAGGAGGGGCTGCACATGGTCGAAGCGACTGGCGAGGTAGATGACCCTGGCAGCAGAGTTTTGGACAGAGATGAGGGGAGAAAGGTGAGACCGGGGAAGGCCAGTGAGAAGGAGGTTACAGTAATCGAGGCGAGAGATGACCAGAGCATGAACAAGAGTTTTGGCAGACGAGACAGAGAGAAAAGGGCGAATCTTAGCAATGTTATGGAGGGAGAAGCGACAGGATTTAGCAACAGAGTCAATGTAGGGTTTAAAAGAAAGGGCTGAGTCAAAGATGAAGCCTAGGCTACGGGCTTGGGGGACAGGCAGGATGGTGACTCCATCAATAGTTATTGACAGTGAGGAAGGAGAGGAAGGATGAGGGGGGAAGATAAGGAGTTCAGTTTTAGCCATGTTGAGTTTGAGTTGACGTTGAGACATCCAGGTAGAGATGTCAGAGAGACAGTTGATGAGACGAGCTTGAACAGAGGGAGAGAGAGAGGGAGTAGAGAGATAGAGTTGAGTGTCATCAGCATAGAGGTGGTATTGGAAGCCATGGGAGGCAATGAGTTTGCCTAAGGATGAGGTATAGATCGAGAAGAGGAGAGGGCCAAGAACAGAGCCTTGAGGAACACCAACTGAGAGGGGGAAGGAGGAGGAGGTGGAGTTGGAGAGAGACACATTAAAGGAGCGGTCAGAGAGGTAGGAGGAGAACCAGTTATGGACAGAGCCACAAAAGCCAAGGGAGTGAAGGGAATCCAGCAAGAGTGAGTGGTCAACAGTATCGAAGGCAGCAGAGAGATCAAGGAGGACAAGAATGGAATAGAGATGTTTAGATTTAGCCACCAGAAGATCGTTGGTGATCTTAGCGAGAGCAGTTTCAGTAGAATGAAGGGGGCGGAAGCCAGATTGGAGGGGGTCAAGGGAGGAGTTGGAGGATAGGAAGTCAAGGCAGCGGGAGTAGACAACACGTTCAAGCAGCTTGGAAGCAAAAGGAAGGAGTGAGACAGAACGATAGCTAGAAGGGTCAGAGGGGTCAAGAGTGGAATTTTTGAGAATAGGAGATCAGTCCCCACATTGTGTCCGTCATTGTTTGCAGTCGAGACCTACGGTCGGTATGAGGGGTAAATGCAAGTATTTCTGAACCTCAGATGGACACCCTCCCAGCAGAGTATGTGGACTACCAGGATGTATTTAGTAAACAACGTGCGACCGAGCTGCCATCTCATTGGTCCTACGATTGCCCCATCGACCTCATCCCGGGTAAAGAACCTCCGTTCAGGCGCATCTATGCATTGGCAGTTCCTGAGCTGCAGACTCTATGCCAATACATCAACAAAAATCTGCAACAAGGCTTCATCCGGCATTCTCGCTCCCCAGCTGGGGCCCCAATCTTTTTTGTGCCCAAGAAGGACGGGGGTCTTAGACCCTGTGTGGACTATCAAGGCTTAAATAGCATTACGATTAAAAAACGCTACCCGCTGCCCTTAATCCCCGAACTGTAAAACCGGCTCCAAGGAGCCTGCATTTTTACCAAGTTGGACCTACAGGGAGCATACAACCTTCTGCAAGTATGCCAAGGGGATGAGTGGAAGACGGCTTTCCGCACTCGATATTAACTGTTTGAATATCTAGTGATGCCGTTTGGATTGGCCAACGCTCCAACCGCCTTCCAACATTTAATAAATGATATTTTTCAGGACATTCTCGATGTGTATCTCATTGCCTATTTAGATGACCTCCTGGTGTATTCAACTTCACGGGCACAACATGTAATGCATGTTCGTGAGGTGTTACAGCGCCTTCGAGGCAACAAATTATACTGTAAACTAGAAAAGTGCTCGTTTCATATCACCACCATAGAGTTCTTGGGGTTTGTCATCAGCCCCACCGGTATCATGGTGGACTCTCGAAAGGTAGAGGCCCTGGTTCGTTGGCCAGTCCCCAAGACAGTAAAGCCCCTGCAATGCTTCCTTGGAAGCACAAATTATTACCGGCACTACATCCCAAAATACGCAGAGGTTACGACTACTCTTACCCGACTCCTGAAAAAACACCAACCCTACCAGTTGGGTCCGGAGCAACAATCCAGTTTTGAACACCTTAAACGAGCTTTCACCACAGCACCTCTACTTCAACACCCCGACTTCACCAAACAATTCCACGTAGAGGCCGATGCCTCCGGGGTTTCTATTGGGGCGGTATTTTTGCAAGCAGCTCCTGGAACGGACACCCTTCTGCCTTGTGCCTACTATTCTCGGCAGTTGACCCCAGCCGAACGCAACTACACGGTCCTTGATCGAGAACTCCTTGCTATCAAGGCCGCTTTCGAAGTATGGCGATATTATCTAGAAGGTGCCCAGAACCCTGTTATCATAGTAACGGATCATAAAAACCTAACATTTCTGCAGACAGCACAAATTGCCAATGCCCGCCACGTGTGCTGGGCGCTGCTCTTCGCCCGGTTTGTTTTTCTAATTTGGTATCGACCCGGCAAGCAAAATATTTTAGCCGATGCTCTTTCTCGATACAATGAAGATCGACCCCCCTTAGGATCCCTGAAAGGCCCCATCCTCGAACCTAAAAGTTTTGCAGCAACCTTTTTAACCCTCGACAAGCTCCGACAAGCAGGGGATGAAGAAATATCCCCTGCAGAGGCTCAAGAATATACCCAGCAGGATGGGCTGTTCCTCCAACAAGGACGTGTATTAGTTCACCATCTTTTTGGTCTCAGATTTTGTGGGCACACCACGAGGCCCCCACAGAAGGACACCCTGGAATAGAACGGACACAACAACTTATCCAATTATCCTTTTGGTGGTCCTCACTTGCTCAAGACGTGCGTTAGCATGTCTCCAACTGCGAGACCTGTGCACAAACCAAGATACCCCGACAAGCCCCAGTGGGATTACTACAGATCGCTCCCCTACCACAAGGTCCTTGGCAACAAGTGGGCTTAGACTTTGTAGTAGAGCTCCCTTCATCCCGTCAGTATACTACGGTTCTTGTTTTGGTGGACCACTTCACCAAAATGGCCCACTTCATCGCGTGCAAGGGCCTGCCCTCAGCCAAACATACAACATTGTTATTTATTAGACACGTGATCAAGCTTCATGGATTTCCCCAAGAGATCATCAGTGATCGGGGAACACAATTTGTAGCACGCTTCTGGAAGGCACTGTTTCAATCTCTTCAAGTAACCCTTAAACCCAGCACCGCTTATCACCCCCAGGCCAATGGGCAGGTGGAACGGGTCAACCAAAACTTGGAGCAGTACCTTTGCTGCTACATTAACTATCTGCAGGATGACTGGCATACCTGGCTTCCTTTAGCTGAATTCACGTATAATAACGTCCCTAACGCATCTCTTGGTACTTCTCCGTTCCATGTGTCTTACTGATTCCACCCTCACCTTGGCACCATTGAAACTCCCTCTGTTAAAGTTCCTGCGGCAGGTGCAATGGCACAGCAAATACACAGCAAACCCCACGAGTGATCCCCCAAAACCTCTGTACCCCCTGACAGTACCGGGCATTAAATGAGCGGGTGAGGGAGCAGCTGGCAGGGGCTGGGGGTGCCACCGTCCACTTCACCACAGACTTGTGGTTGAGTAGGAATGAGCAGCATGCCAACCTGGCAGTGACGGTGCACTGGTGGCAGGACCTGGAGGCAGCATTTGGGAGTGGCAGGAGGGGTCCCGAAGCAGGGTATAGGTGGGCTCTGCATCAGGCAGAAGTCATGGCACAGGTTCTCAGAACACCTAGGCATCCCTGACTGCCATAGTGAGGGAGTGCATCACTCCAGGTGCACCCGTCACACCATGTGCCTGGTGAGCGACAATGCGGCCAACATATTGAGGGCAGTCCATGAGAGGGGCTTCACCAGCATCCCTTGCGCCACACACACCCTTCACCTGGTGGTCAGGGACACTCTGGGTTTAGGGGAGAAGGGGACTGGGGCAGGCGCACTTAGCTCCCTGATTGAGTGGGGGAGGAATCTGACCAGTTTCTTTAACCGGAGCATGAAGGGCAGCGGGAGAAGAGGGCAGAGCAAGGCCCCCCAGTGCACCAGCTGTTGCAGGATGTGTCTACCAGGTGGAATTTGATGTACCGGATGCTCAAGCGGCTTCTTGAGCAGAAAGCCGCCTTGCATTAGGTTTAACTGGTGACAGACAGCGGGGCACCTCCAGGCTACAATGGGGCAGAATGGGAGATCCTGGCACAAACAGTCTTTGTTCTGAGACCGTTCCTGGCTGTGACAGAGACCATCAGCTCCTCCACAGCCACCATCAGCCAGGTGACCCCTCTGGTTCAGTTTCCTCAGGAGGCTGGATGAGATTATCCAGGGGTGGGATTTTGGCCCTCAGGGCAAGAAGCTGGCACCTGAGGTGGTTGCCCTGGTGCGGCAGCTGAAGGCAGGGCTGAAGGTGCGATTTGATGAGTGACTGCAGTGGGAGGAATATGTGTTGGCAACCATGCTGGACCCCAGGGTCAAGGGCAGAGTGGCACGCCAGACACCGCTCTATGGCCACTGGAAGGGTAAGCTGGTGGAGAAGGACCAGAAGGCAGAGAGGAAGGGCTCTGGAGAGTGCATGGCAGCAGCATAAGGATGCCCCTGGGGATGGTGGGAGTGGGAGCAGTCACCCCTTTCAACCAACGGGGTCTATCCCTGCCCCCAGTCCTAGCAGTAGCAGTAGCAGCAGCAGCAGCAGGCTGAGCAGCAGCAGCACCCCTATTGCCAGCAGCAGCAGCTCGTATGTGCAGGCCACTCTGGCGACCATGGGCCCGTGCACAGCAGGGCAGGCAGCGTGGCTGAGGGAAGTGGAGGTGGTGCCCAAGGAGAGCTACCTGGAGGAGGAGCCGTGCATCGATCCCAGCAGCGATCCCTTGGCCCACTGCTGGGAGCCTCTGAAGCATGTCTCCCAAAATCAGACTTGTGCAGTTTGGTGCGTGGTGATGGACTGGGGCTGCTGCTGATGCCTGCCACTCTGCTGGCACGGCCCCTGCCACCTCTGTCACGTGCCCCATTGCCTGCCTTATGGGCAGCAGACCAGCCTATCCTGCTTCCCTTCTCCATTTCTCTCATCCAAAGAATGCACAGGAAGATTTTTTATTTTTTTTAAAAAATATTTATTCTAATTTGTAATCTAATATTATATATATCTACACTAACTCTAACTGCTATTAAGTATTCTAAAATCTATGGAACTAAATGGAATATTATCTAATATCTACAAAGGTCTAGTCCTACAAACACACTATAAAATATTAAAACTGATTCACTACACACTATCTCTATCTATCTTTATAACTAAGCTAACTCCTACAACTATCTATCTATGGTCTCTCTCTCTCTCTCTCTCTCTCTCTCTCTCTCTATATATATATATATATATATATATATATATATATATATATATACACACACATATATATACACACACACACATACACACACACACAGAGGGATGGGGCAGGGGGGCACAGACAGCTCACAACAAACAACACAGGGAAGGGTACAACACTGAAATGAAACCTAAATCAATCTAATCCTACTCTAAATAAATCCAAAAACATGGGAAGGAAATCAGGGATGGAATATATACAGGGAGGATGGAATGATTCCATGGAGGGGAGGGAGAAAGAACACAGGGAGGGGTAAAAAATAAAAACAACACCTAAATCTATCTAATCTAATCTAAATAAATGAAACTATGGAGGTAAATGTGTGGAAAATAGGGGAAGGATGGCAATGGATTGGGAGGAACACAAAATGCTGGGAGATGGATAGTTCTGAAAATGCCTGCTGACAGGATCAGTGGCTAGCTCAGAATGAATTGGAAGGGTGGGAGGGCAATTGCTTTTGTTACTTGCTGCACCCACCTTACGACAAGCCCCATTGGCTCTGTGCAGCCTAGACCGTGGCCAATCGCAGACTGCCAAGCCAGTGGTCTGAGGAAAAGAGGGATGGTGATTGGGCAGGCTGGCTGCTATTCCAAGCCTCTCCACCCCTCCTCAGCTGACAGCCCCCCCTCCCTGGGCCTGCCAGACAGGTTTTGTGACAGTAAGAACTGTATAAGACTGAAGAAGAACAACAAGGTCAAGCAACAAACTGGGAATGAACTATGAAACTGGAACAGAAGGAACAAGATATGGCAAATACAGAGGGAATAAGATATGGCAAACCACCAACGGCCCGACCTAACCTCTATCAGGATGACCAGACCAGACCAGACAGAGGATGAATCAGTACAAGTTGGAACAAAGTGGGACAAAGGCAAAGCTGAACCTTGCCCAGCAACAGCACAAAAGACAAAAGATAGTACACATCTGCAAACTATAAGAGACTAAAGAATAGAGAGCTATGTTGGAGCTCTCCCCACCGGTGTCACCAAAAAAAGACTAGTCCAGCTCCCCAACACCTCTATCGGTACTGGCCATACAGATAGGAGGAAGGTATGTATGTGAGTGTGAATGTGGAATCTTAGAAGTATAAGTATAAATGCATAACTAATTGTTAAAACTTAATAAAGCTAAGAGGTTTCATTTTACACACGTGTGGGTCTCTGTTTATAATAAAAGTGACAACTCTGGGGCTGTTTCCTATATTATATTATATTATCCGCAGGAATAATAAAGAACCAAAATCACAAGATTTAGTGTGACAGTTTTTCCCGCCCGAACGCTGCCTGAACGCATCCGAATGCGGCTGAACTGTTTGGGGGGTTTCCACGTTCGGTTTGGCCGTTTGGTTCGGCCGTCCGAACTGACTGAGTTCGGGCCGAACCCCGAACCGCATTCGCACATCCCTAGAATACAGTTACAGGTTGATGAATAGGCCTATGGGGCCTGGGCCCAGGTACCCCCCAAACATAGCCCCCCCCCAAATAGAGGTACCCACGATTTGGAAGCTGCCACTGCTGCTGTCATTCTGCATGTGCAACTAGTAAAAGCAGGCAGCATTGGTAGAAACTTGTAGGCTGCTCAAGGATCTGTGCCTTCATCAGCATAGAGAAAGGGGTGAAGGCGCTGATGCACCAGCTCAATCCAACATGGAGCATTGATGTCTAACCAGTCTGATCCCCACAGCAACTAATCCAGTGAGTAACTCTGGGTGAAAACAAACAGAATTTTAGCCCGCATTATCCCCCACCCACCATGTGTTCTTCTGCTCATTTATTAGGTGGTCGCCAGATGTTAGCCTACACCCACCATGTGGCCACCCCCCACAGAACACACACAGTGTTTTGGACAAGATCACGGAGCCACCCTGGCTAATGGGTGCCCACGTGTCCGTGGCCTGTCTGTTAGGTTCATCTGCAGCCTCGCCTGCATCCAGGTTCACCAGCATCGTAGAGTCTGCCTAATGTGCCTAATGTGCTGACAGGTGGCTCAGGGAAAGGAGATCTAGCAATCTCCCTGTCTCCCCAAAGCTGCCTGTCAGCTGGGCTGGCTAGCGCAGTGACTGGCTGGACCAGCTAACAGGAGGCTCCGGAGGGAGAGGGAGATCGCTAGTGCACTGCCCAGGTAATAGGTGATAGAAGAGGAGGGAGATCGCTGTGGAGTCTGTCGCAAGCACATGGAATGCAGGCAGGGGGCTGCCAGTTTATTCTGACAGACACGCTAAATATATATATGGCGGCTGCATGGGGGATGAACAGACTTAACATGGGCTTCAGTGGATTAACTGTTTGTTGGTGTTAACCCTCTGAGGTAGAGCTAAAATTAGTTGATTTACAACCTGTTGCTGCCCACCCAGACACGCAGGCACCCATTCAGGTACCCATATATCCAAGTACCCCAGAGTAGTAAAAGGTCCCGCACCTGGAGACCAGAATAAAAATTAGTGAGGCTGCAGTGGCAATTCAGGGGCCAGAGGTCCCCTTGGGCAGCATTGGGCTTACTGGGCCTATAGGCCCACAGATGGATACAGGTACAGGCTGCATGGAAAATATGCACCTGTGCCACCCTGGGAAGGCACATGTTCACCTGGGTTATCTGCACATACACCCATAAGCCCTGGCAGCCTGCACATGTGCCAAGACTTGGGCCTATTGCTCCCAAAACGACCAATGCTGCCCAAGGGGACTTCCAGATTTCAAATTGTTGCCATTTCACCATTGCCACATCACTATGCCCCAAACAGCAGATAACCTCAAACAATACCCAAGCAAGTACCATTTGATGACTATAAAGTGCGCAAATCATGGGAGGCAGTTTCGGCACTGCAAATTAAATAGGTATATCTGTTTTACAAGTATCCATGTCTCAATGATACTCTGAGGCAATACTGGCAATTTTCTATAAATGGTGGTGATCAGGGCAATCGTCTTTGGGACCCATGATCTTCAGGCCCAGAACCCCAAGAATTCTTAAATCTCCTCTAACAGAATGGAGCATTTTAAAACCATGGACAAGAAAAGTCCATGCTCCCCCACCCCTCTCTTTTCCTGCAAGTTGTGAAGCCGCCAGCTGACCTAGGGGCACTGGGCTGCTGGTGCTTGGGACTTACTTGCTCTCTGTAGAGTCTGAAGCGTACTGTTGGTGGCCTGCTGCTAGGCCCACCCATCTTCTGGGGCAGCGGTGAACTGGTCCCATGGTGCACTCTCTCCCTTGTGACAAGCTGCCTTCACACTAGGGCCGAGCATGGCCAGCAGCAGCAGCAGTAGGGCTGAAGCGGCAGCAGCTGTTACCGCACCACCATTCCATTCCGAGAAGTCAGCACTTAATGTGTCTTGCCGCAAACTTTCCCTCAATATTTCCGCGATTCCACATTACCTGTTGCCAGTGTCTGATGCTGATCCAGGGGATTGACCAGGGCGGGGGAGGGGACTCCCTCCTCTTCTGTGAATTCTCTTGTGGGTTAGGGTGCCAAGGACAAATTCTTCCCCTTTGTTGGGATGGCTCTCTGCCTCATTGTAGCTGCTCTGCACCCCCAGGTCTCTCTACACGCTGATCACAAAGGGAAGAGGGAGGATCTGCCCATCCTTCTAACAGAGACAGCACTGAACAACCAACCCTCTCCCAGCTGAATGGACACCCCCCCACCACCACAGAGTAGGCTGCCCCCTGTTTGCTACCCCCCCTCCCAGACTGTAGATCCAACGTTCATGGAGTGTCATTTTGTTAGAAAATTCCCCCACCGCCTCTTTCTAGGCTTGGTACTCTCCCATTTGTGAAAATGGAATGAGCCCCTCAAAGAAGAACTTTGTTTACAAGGCAGCAACTTCCCCTGCGCCATAGTGGCTACGCCCCTGGCTGCAATGCTGCGAGAATCACAAAGCTGCCACGCTTAAGGGAAAGGGGAAACTGTGGCTAACCTGCTGCTTCTGTGTGAAACCTACAGTGGTGAAAATACCGCGGCAGCAACCACGGAAAGCCACGAATGCAAGGTGTGAAAATCGCTCCCTTCCTAACCGTGCTGCTTGGTGCACTTTTCATCAGTAAATGCTGCCGCAGTGGCACAGCATTTCAGCCCTAAGCAGCAGTGCCATTGCTGCCCCAGACCACCTGACCAGCTCTGGAGGCTGGGTCCGGGGCAGGCTGGGCTGGCTCAATGTGGGGAGCACTAGAGCGGAAAGGTGCGCAGTGGTGGTTCCACTCAGTTACGACACCAGGCACCTTCTTCCTAGAGCTGGGCCTCCCTCAAGTCAGCCCTGTGCAGACCAGGTCCGGACTGGTGAGGAGGACTCCTCCTCCATGCCGCCATGCCAGGGAGTGAGCTGAGCCGCAAGGCTTGTGAATGTGGCCTGGCTTGATGCAAAGTGCTGCATGGGGTTCCTCCCCCCTCCCTGCCCACAGTTGCATTGTGTCAGACAAAATGTTGCAACCGCATGTGGGGAGGGGGCCACATAGCAGCCAGAAGGGCCCCCAGCCAGCTCAGTTGCCATTTAAAAAAAAAAAAAAATGACAAAAAAAAAGGGTGGCTTAGCTACCTTGGATATTGGGTCCTCAACCAGTACAGGCCCTGGAACAAATGTCCCTGTGTGTCCAATGGTAGCTACGTCCCTGGATTGAGGTGAGGGAATTTTATAGTCTTTGAACCAGGTCACCATGTCCTGATAATTTAAACCCTTCCAATATATTATATTTATTTTATATGTATTTTGATTGAGATTATTGATGATGTTTGATAGATGGTCTGAGCCTTCCGGGAAGAGAGGGATAAAAATCCAAATATTTTTGGATGGCTCCTGATTGTTAAATTGGTAATTGCAAGCAAAATCAAGTATGAGGCTTTCAAACACATGGCAAGTTGTGCAAATCAGCACACAAAAGTGTTTTGATATTCTGGACACACAAAACAATATCGGCATTCCATTCTTCTTCCCTCATATTGCAGGACCCTGTGTGAGGCTAGAAATGTGGAGTGGAGAGGAACTCTGAGGAGTTGGTGGAGCATTGTGCCCCATCAGCAGTGTAAGCCTCAGGCTGGTACTTGCAAAGAGGACAAGGGAAATAGTTTTGCTCTCCATTGATCACCATGGAGTGGGATTCCTGGAGTTCTTTGCCCAGCATTTTGGAGGGAAGCACTGAGGTATCTGAAAACCGCTTGGAGGTGCTCTCAAAAAGCCACTGCCCTAATTAAAGTGTCCACCCAGTTCAATGGGTAGATCCAATGTGCGGAGTCAGCTTGAAGATCCTTGTTTGAAGTAGCAACCTTCAGAAGGTTGCTACTTCAACAAGGTTCTTTGAGCTGGCTCCGCACATTGTCACTGGTTTGTGCGCACAAACCAGTAAATCTCACACACACCCCTGAAGGCTTCCTAAGGAAGCCTTCAGGGTCAAAAGGGAGGTGTTTCTCCCTTTATGCAGAATGGGCGGCTAGAAGCACCGTCCATTCCACTTAAAGGGACCCCACAATGAAATAGTGCCGGCAGGGGGCACTATTTAATTGCAGGGGCCGGGCAGGGGGACTGTCCATTCTAGGGTGCCCAACACAGGCGCCCGGGTATGGGGGGAGGAGGCTGGGAGCTGCTGAGTGTGAAACTCCCAGCCTCCTCCCCCCCTCCTCGTTCCCCCCTCCCCCTCAAGCAGTGCACAGAGAAGCAGCAGGAGGCTCGGCTTCTGCTGCTACAGCGCATGCTGCTTCAATCTCAGGGATAAGACAGCTGAGGCCCGAGGAGGAGTGGCACCGACGCGGTGATGAGGGCGGACCGAGCCAGCCTGCAGTGAGTAAATTGCGGGTGGGTGGGTGGGTGGGTGAAGTGGGCCCTGCTGGGGGGGGGGGGG
>QEPC01000879.1:894638-916719 GCA_003113815.1 Sphenodon punctatus
CCGCCCTGCTTGCTGCCAAGCTCAAAGCATGCATCACTCCTGCCTCCCATGTCAAGGTGCCTGTCTTCCCACCGAGGTTGCCTAGCTAAAAGCCTGCCCAAGCCCGGCTGCCCAGCCCTACTGTCTCTCATGACATGCTTCCTGCCTGCCTGCCCAGGTTGTGAAGGTTGAACCCTTCCTCAATCTCCCTGACTGCCGCTCATGTCATGCCACCTGACTGCCTGCCCGGGGCAACCAATGTCTGCTGCTGCTAGTGCCACTGGTGCTAGTTATTCCACTGCATGACAAGAGACAGTCACTCGAGCCCCAGGACCAGCTGACACAGTCCCAGGGCCAAGTTATTGGAAGGGAGGGCTGTGGCCAAGATGTACAAGCTGCCACCCTAGCCCTGGGACCCACCGTGATGGGTCTGGGGCCATCATTCATCTCACACTGCGATGTCATTCCACCTCATTCAGAAGCAGCCTCTACAGCCCTGGCACCCACCACCTGGGTGCCGGGCCCAAGTTACTGGCAGAGAGGGCTGTGGCCAATACCTGGAAGCTGCCACCGTATCCCCAAGACCCACCGTGATGGGTCTGGGGTTGTCATTCATCTCATACTGTGATGCCATTCCACCTCATTCAGAAGCAGCCACTTCAGCCCCGGCACCCGCCGCCTGGGTGCTGGGGCAAAGTTACTGGCAGGGAGGGCTATGGCCAACATGTACAAGCTGCCACCCTATCCCCGGGACCCACCATGATAGGTCTGGGGTTGTCATTCATCTCACACTGAGATGTCATTCCACCGCTCCAAGAAGCAGCCACTTCTGCCCCAGGACTAGCCCCAGGGGCTCTGCCTGCTCCTCTCCCTCAAAAGCATTAGCCTCCAGCCAGTCCCTTCACAATCACAACACCCGCCTAGCTCTGAGAGAGAAAGCAACAGAGAGATTCCCATTCCCAGCTAGAACTAGGGAGATGGGAGTTAGAGGGGGAGAGCTCACATAGGTATATCCTAGCTGCCACCAGTCAGAACCTGGAAGAACTCCCATCTGTGCTGCGCCCATTAACGCCCATCGCCCAGTGCCCACATCCAGCATGCAGCAAACCTACCGTAATGAGATGGAATAAACCCACAACATATTATATGTCCCTGCCTGCCTGCCAGTGCCTGCCTGAGTTCGTCCCTGTACCACTACATACCTGCTGCCCTGCTACCACCTAGAACAGCGCACCTGATCAAATGAAGTGTGCCCCATAGGCTTTAGGCTGTCATTCTACTATCCCCAATGGCCACCCATCCCAGGGACCATCAACAAGTTTATGGGACCATCATTCCAGTCACTTGGGGCTGCATTCCATTCCATTGCATCCAGAACCCCGGTGCCCACATTCCAGCCTGCCCCCCTCCCCAAAAGCCTACTCCTCTGCACCCACCCGTAGATGCCCGCTGAAGCTGGCTGCTGAAACTAAAAGCCCCTCTGACCACCAGCTCCTGCCAGGCTGCCCGCTGCCGAGGTGCCTGTGTCTCTTTCTCTCTGTCACACCCACCCACACAAACACCAGCCCTGCACCTCCTGGGGGCTTTCTGCTGGTTGAGACCCTGCTCATCTTTGGGTTACTACGCTACTTGAGGTGACATGTGTTGCTGGAAGGGATCTAGTAGCTGTATGAGATTCTGCCACCTGCCATCCAGAACTTCAGCACACAGGGATAAAAGAGAGGACATGTAAAACTAAGCTGATAATAAATTTGAAAACTTTACTTAAAACTATTTACAAAACAAGAAAAACAACAACAACAGCAACAACATTTAATAAAACAAAAGCAAACATGAAAAGGAAACTTATAAACAAGCTTAGAGTGACTCAGTCTCTGCCACTGGGCCTGTCCCCCGGTATTTGGGTGAAAGGCAATAGGCCTTGGGGAAGCTCGCAGTCTGGAGGGCCGGCGACCACCATGGAGGGGTCCACCACGCTGTTGTCCATGACATACTCCAACACCTCTGCCAGCTCATTATGCCACCTGGAGACTACCTGGTGGTAGACCTGCATGCGGTGCAGCTCGGCGGAGACATACTGTCTGTATGCCACCACCCTCTGCTGCTCCGCCTGCACTGCCTGCACCTCTGTCACCAGACACTTTTCCAGGTTGGCAGAGGAGCGCTGGACCTCTTACATGTGGCCCCAGATGCAGCGATGCAACCTGGCCTGAAGGGCCTTGATCTCAGCATCCTCCAGGATCCCAGGGGTCTCCACGTTGAGGCTGAAGGCTGGGGGCAGGGAAGGGCTTATATGCCTCCTTTTCCTGGTCATCTTCCCCCCCCCTTTTGCATGCGCTGCAGCTCCACAGATGCAGCTGCAGAGGACTCCTCCTCACCTGCCTGCCTCACCTGCATTTCATGGGTCTGGTCTATGTGAGTGAGAAGCCCCGATGTGGTCCCCTCCCTCTGCTGGTGGAAAACTTTATTGCAGATCTAGGAAGAGCAGAAAAAGAAAGGAACATTAGAAGTGCCATACTGTGTCAGACCAATGGTCTGTCAAGCCCTGCCTGCATTCTGTCTCCACGAGTGGGTGGACTGGGTGGCCAGCCATCCAGTCTCTCTCTGCAGGGGACTTCCATTCCTGACAGGTCAGAGGGAAATTCATTCCCTGTTGTTCCAGTCCCCGTGACATACCTTGCATGTGGCGGTTCTGTCGCCCTGGATGTAAAACCGCCAGACATCCAATGACTGGCACCGAATGTCTGGGGGTGAGGCTGGTGAGCTCCGCCTAGGGATCTGGCGATGAGTCGTCTTCCTAGGACTTGTCCTGGAAGCAGGGCTGGGCCCAGGACCAGAATCCGATTCCTCTCTGAAATGGGAATACATAAGAACACCAAGTAAATATCATGCATTTATGATGATGCCTCTAATCCTCCCTCCTTGGGGTGCTAGTAGGGACAGCAACTAAAAAAAAACATAAAGAAAAGCACATGCAAATCCTGCCCTCCCAGGGGTGCTATGGGATGCTAGATATTGCAACTAGAAAGCCCCTGGCTGGCATGTGCAAATCCTGCTGCCCTCCTTGGGGTGCTAGGGATGACAACGCGAGATGTGACCCTGGCTGGAGGAATGAGACTGCCCTTATTTGGGGGTGCATAGCGAATGGGATGGCAACTGGAGAGTGGAGACCCTCGATAGCCTGGCATATGTTTGGGTCGGGATGCTCATGCCTGACTTCTGGAAGAGTCCCCCACACTACAGTACCCTCTCTCTGTGGCAGACATCCGCTGCCACCTACTGTTGGCCACTGTTTGTGCCTGACTGATGCCCACTACCCATGCACCCACCCACACACCAGTGAGCTGAGCTCGCTCTAACTGATACAGCCTTTCTTGTCTTAAAAGTAAAAAAAAAGGTTTACAAACCTGGCAGGAATGGCAGTAGAGCCCACCAGTTCCTCCTCGTCCGAAAAGGAAACCAGTGCCACGGGTGCCACGGGAGGTGTAGCAAGGGCAGCGACCTCCACCTGTTCCTCCTCCTCCTCCTCCTCCTCCTCCTCCTCCACTGGCAAATGTGCCCCCAGTCAGAGGATGTGAACAGCCTTGTTCATTTTTATTTTTTTTTCTCAAAAACCCCACACACCAACAGTCACCCACAATACACACCAACCACCGAAACACACAGTACAGCCAAACCCAACACAATCACAGCCAAAACACACGAACTAAGCAGCCACCGAATCAAACACACACCCACTCACCTCACAGCTCCACACGCACACGAATTTCCGGTTTCCGGTGAGATTTCCAGCTTCCCGTGCGCTCATGATATTTTTAGGCTTAACGCCGAACACTGAACGCGATCTCGGCGATGCAGCCGAATGGCCGACACCCAAATGGCTGAACCCGAACACACTAACCGAACGCGGCCGAACCGAATGGCCGAATGCGAACTCGGCGATCCACCCGAGCAGCTGAACCTGAACGGACGAACTGAACACGGTCGAACCAAACGGCCGAACCCGAACCGTGATCTGTTCACCCATCCCTACGTACCACCAAACTTGTACATAGGTTGTTCATGTACCTCTTCTAACCTTCAACTCCTTCTGCCACTATTTTGGCCTCCTGGTGGGGAATAGTCACACCATGCTAGGGGAGTGGGGGGAGGGGAGAAGGCATCCTCGGTCAAAACTTTCATTAATGTAGTGGGAGCAGGGATCTCACTATTGGGCATGGCACCTTATTACTTGCTTGTACCTGCTCTTATTACTGCTGTTTGCAGTTTACCTCACATGGGTATCCCAATTCCCTGGAGTCAGGATCTGGACCCAGTTTGTTCCCCTTGTCAAGGGTGGATGCTGTGGGGCTTGCATATTGTACATCATCAGCCAGTGCTCTCACTTATTCCCTGCACCTGTTGACTATGTGCTTCCCTTACCAATGCCATTGCTATGTGACCTTATGACATGTTGACCAGTGTACTGCTGTGCCATCATCACCATAAAGAAAGGGATGAGGAGGCTGTTGCACCAGCCTAATCCCTGCATGCTTGCTCTCAACTGCCAATACAGAGGTACCCACAAAATGAGTATACCCATCATATTTACAGTACCCAAACAACCTGACATCATGTACCAACTGGTACCAGATTGCGACCTGATTTGGGCATCCAATATCCCGGAATGGTGACTTCTGGTTCCGGATAAGGCAGTACCAAATAGTACTTCCTAGCAGTCAGGCTGAATATCGAAGTTCCAGATAATCAGCCCGAATACTCGGCAGCCCTTTGGCGCTGTTTCTGAAGTTTCAGAATTCGTATATGGAATTCCAAATCACAGAAAACTAGAAAACTTCGGAAACTTGTTGCAAAGTTCTTGACTCCACAGCCAAAGCACTACCTAGAAAAGCAGACTAGCAAAGTGGGATAATCGCTCCGGAAGACAACCCCACACAAGTGCAATTGTGCGCAGAAATCCAAAATAAACCAACAGTAGTGTACCCCCAGCATGGCCCACCATCAGTAGTGAGTTCACCCACTTTAATAATTATGCCAACCAAGCATGCACACAAATGCAGACTAGCAAGGTACATATGCTCAAGAAGAATACAACAACTCCCTAAAACAGTCTGAAACTGCATGGAGAAATAAATCCCACCAAAAGTCAGCAAGCCCAGGTCCCAGCAGTTACAAAATTAAGAAGCCAGACATTCACACACCGCACCCGAGGCAACCTCTTGGTATGGCATTGGTACTGTGGTACAGTGGCACTGGTAACTTGAAAAGACCAGGCAAGGGGAAGTGGAGCTACACAGAGAGATTCCTCTGGCCTAATGGTGCCAACTTAGTGCCAACCAAGCAGCAGGCAGAACTAGAAGCAATGTGTCACCCATTTTTTTTTTTTTTTTAATTGCTTGGCATGGTAAAGGTAAAGGTAACCCCCAGCATTGGACCTATGGACAGACCAGACCAGACCAGACCAAACCAGGACAGGACAGGACAGGCACCCATTCCCCCATCCCAGTCAATTATGTACAGATCCAGCAGCACTGTAGCACACCGCCAAATTCACCAAAGAGAATGGGCAAAATGACTGGAGGCACTTTTATTTTGCCCTGCCAGCCAATTGAAAGCTTTCCATCTGGCTTGGCTAGCCAATCAAAACTTGCCATCTGGCTTACCATCTCTCAACTGTACCCTCCCATACTCCCCTCTTACCAAATATGGCACTAGATTCCAGAAGAAGCTCACCTGTCCACCAGCCCCCACGCGTGCAGTGGTTTCTGAAGTTTCCAAAGTTTCGTGCAATTTTCTGAATAACAGCTTGGGTCTTTGGAACTTTGGACTTTCTGTACCAAATACCGTAATCTTTGGTGATTTCCAAAGTTTTTTGAAGACCGAGTTACAGCCCTAGTTCTGGAATATCAACCTCTAGTACTGATTTTTTTTTACTTTTTTGTCAATTTACTGACTTCCAACACTTATTTATCAACTTCCAATCCTGGAAAATTGACTTCCAGTCCCAATTGTTTTTATCTTCATCCTGGCTTTTTGGTTTTCCAACCAAATATTAACTGGAAAATATCCCTAGTAATTAAAATATTAGAAAATTGACAATGGTAATTGGTAAAATTAACAATTTGGGGGGTATCTAGGTATCCAATTGGTACCTAAGTAATCCATCAGGTATCCGATGAAGTATCTGAAAATGCGCGTATTACCTGTGGGTACTAAATTAAGTCCCCATTTCAGCCCTATGGATTTCCTGCTTCTCTGCTCATGCACAGTAGCTCCTTTATACCACCATAGTAATGAGGGTCCACACTTGAAGAGGATAGAGCCAATTCTGTTCATGGGATCCACTAGAGCTTGCAGGGAGACAAAAAGCAGCAAAATGTATTTGTCCTGAACACCAAAATAGCTATTTCTGACCCTATAAAGAACTAATGCATTTTAATTAGGACTGAAACTAGAATAGATTCTATTCTTGTGAAGATCGCGTGAAAAATCAAGAATCAGGGTCGAGATATCTCAACCCTGATTCAGATTTCTCGCTCCTCCTCCTGCCTCCCAAGTGCACCCAAGCTGGTCTCCCAGCCTGGAGAAATTAAAGGGGGAAGGGAGGAGGAAGCCACGCTGTTCCCTGCCCAGCTTTCTTACCTTGTCTGGGGCTGGCAGCTGTCTCAGTGGAGAAAGCTTCCTGACAGCAAATTTTCAGGAATAGGATGGGGGAAAGCAGGAGGGAAGGGGCAGACAGCTGATATCTTAACATTCTATTGGCTAGCAGAAGTCATCAACCAACAGAATCCTGAAAACTGTGCTGAGTCTGCCTCTCCCTTCAGTGGACTCAGCACAGTCGTCGCCGCCACCGCGGGGCAGCGAGGGAGAAGGGATGAAGGCAATTGGGGGAGCAGGGGAGGCGTGGGAGGGTGAGGGAGGGGATGAAGGTGAAGCGGAGTACTTGAGCAGGGGTTCGGAGGGAGATCAGGGCAGAGAGGCAGGGGGGCGAGGTTGTGAAAGGCTTTGTAGGTGAAGACGAGGAGCTTGTAAAGAATTCTGGATTCTGTTGGCTGCTGACTTCTGCTAGCCAACAGAATGCTAAGAAACCAGTTCAGTCTGCCCCTCCTTCCTGCTCTCCCCCTTCCTATTCCTGAAATTTTTTGATCAGGAATCTTTCCCCACTGAGACAGCCCCAGACAAGGTAAGAAAGCTGGACAGGGAACAGTATGGCTTCCTCCTCCCTCCTTTCCTTCCCGCCCCCCATCAGCACCATGTATTGCTTTTCTTGATATTTCTGTGTTTCTCGGTGAGAATCCAGCCAATTCTTGTCTTCTCATTTGCAAGAATCACATGAGAACTATGATTCTTGTCAAGAAACCAAAAATCGAGTTTCAGCCTTAATTTATAATATAGATTCCAGGTGTCTATGGTGCATGCGTCATGAGAAAAATAAGTCTTAAGTTTCTCCAGTGGTGAATGCCCTAATATTTTAGCTCCAACACATGGTCTTATCAGGGTTGGGGAATTTATACACACCTGTGGGTCGCTTTGAAAACTGGTACAAGCTCCAGGAGTTGGATAGGAAGTGGGGGTATTTAAGTGATGAAACCAAGAAGGGGGAAGGAAGCGAGGTTCAGATCACAGATCTGAGCTATGGATCCATCCCCTTTCCCCAAGTGCATGCCCTCATCTCTGCTCCCTTCCCCTGATCTCACACATTCAGCAGAGAATGGATACAGAGGTCAGATCCAAGAATTAAAAAAGAAGTAAATAAAGAACAGCTGTATGCAAATTTAAACCCTCCCCGGGTTGGAGTTCCCCTACCTCTAGCCCAGGGGTGCTAAAAATGTTGATCACGATGGAGTGGTCGATCATCTGATGTTCTGAGGTCAATCCCAGAACAGCTGTGTCCCGGGCTCAGGCAGTGGCAGCTGTGAGTTTCCATGTGCGCGAGAGAAAATATGGCGGCGGCCTGAGTGCGCATGGCCCAGGCATGAGGAGGGAAGCCAGCAGCCACTGCCTGAGCCATTCACTTAGGCTGCTTGTTCACTGCCCCCACCCAGTCCACTGCTGTGGCCCCACTGCCTGACCCCACCAACCCACAACAGTCGAGAAGGAAGAGAAGGAAGAAAAACCACCACCCCTGCCTGCTCATCCACTGGCAATTCCTTTCCTACCCCTGCATGTGTGTGTGTCTGTCAGTGTATATGTGTATGAGCGAGTGTCTGTGTTTATGTCTGCCTGTGTGCGTGAGAGAGATGTGTGTCTGAATATGTGCATGTCTGTGTGTGTAAAAAAGTATCTGCCTGTGTGTGTGATAGAGAGATGTGTATGTGTTTGCGACATTGTATGTCTGCCTGCGTGTGTGTGTGTGCAGGAGAGAGAGAGAGAGAGGGGGGGGTGAGGGTGTCTGCATGTGAGGGTGTCTGCCTGTGTGTGTGTCTGTGTGCACCTGTGTGTGAGACAGATGTGTGTCTGTGTGTGCGAGTTTCCATCTGTGAGTGAGAGGTGTGTGTGTGATGGGATTGCTCCCTCTCCCCACCCATGCCCTCCCTCTCATGTGGCTGTCTCCCTCTCCCCCTGCACCCCCATGACCCTGATTTGTATAGCCACATCCCATCTGACTGGGTTGTGGCTATGCAATTGAGGGGGAGGGCCATGCAAATTAGGGTTAGGATGCACCCCCGTGTCGCTGGTAGATCTCCAAAGGTTGACATCATGCTTCAATAGATCTCCACAGGGTCTAGCCTACATCATGCAATCCAGCCCATCCCACAAAAGGAGTTTGACACTTCTTTCCTGACAGCCACTCTCTTAAAAGTGGCAAAGAATGGGATCTTTGTTCCTACATGTTAAATGTCAATGTGACAATAATGTCAAACAGAATGGTCACCTGGATTCACTGTAATTGGAAACTACAGCATGATTCTTATTTTTCTAACTGTAACTTTTAGAAGTCTAATTTCCCATGAACAGAGTTTGAAGATACTCTAAATAAATGCAAGAAAGTTCTGTGAAAGCACCAGGTAACTTGCTATCTTATTCACGCTAAGTCTCAGTGCAGAGATTTATTTTTAATATGGATATCTAAAAGCATGCATGCATACTCCCTATCTTCATTTTGTAATCCACATCAAAGCTTTACCATAATCGCAAGCAGGTAACAAGGAGACCTCTGCATTTGGAATGGCTCTATTTATTGATAAGCCATGGAGCAGCAACAAATCTCTGTCTATCACTACAGCATATCACGTCTACTGAGAAGGTATTTTTCATCTTTTGGATGCTATAAAAGTCTCTTGAGTAGAGCAAAATGCCCTAAAGCCCTTAGACTTCTCTCAGTGATTCATTCATGTTCTATAGCTTTGTTGTTCGTGACTGAAGAATCAACTGGCAATCATTAATGCAGGTGTTCTTTACAAGGAAACAAGTTTTTCAGCTGCAGGAAAAGAGCAAAGGGGAAAAAAATTAAAACTAGCTGTATGAAAGAGGATTCTCCATATTTGGGTAGGGTGGGCAGGGATGGGTTTATACTGTTTTAATTGTTGTTTACTGTTTATTTTAATAGGTTGTAAAATGCTGTGAGCCGCCCCGAGATGCCTGAGGCAGAAGGGGGCAGCATATAAGTTTTAGAAATAAATCAATAAATCAATCAATACATTTGATATTCCCACTCCATATAAGCAGGCCCAGGAAGTCTTGAAGTCAGTCGATCAATGGGTTACCAATAATGAGCTATTGATTATGTCCATGTCCACACATTCCTTTCCTTCCTCATTTCTAAGGGCCAGGGACTTCTTCACATGGGTATTGACCTTCAGCTATTCTTCCATATTGTGGGTCATTCTGCTGCACTTTAATACCAGCACCTGTAAGCGTTATCACCGGAGGACACATAGGACTTCACAGCAGCCAAGTCCAGGCTTCCCAATTCTCAGTTCCTCAATGGAGTGGATTACTTACTGACTTCCTACCATCCACCTTTCCTTTGTATTTCTACTTAGACTGCCTGCTCATGTAACATGACCATAATAAAAAGTCTGCACCATCTGATGATATTTGAATGTTCTTTAAACACACCCACAGAACACCAGTCAGTTATCTATTGTCAGGGACCATGTACACTGCATTTTCCCCATTGCCCCTGTAATGTGTGTGTATGTGTGTAATAGTATATAATATCATATTATAATATTTTATACAAGAACCTACCCACCTATCACCCACCCATCATGCCTGTCGCTGGGCCACAATGATGCCCTATATAACCCTGCAAGAGGCATGATGGGTAGGGTAGACGCTTGTATAAAAATACCCAGTGATATCACCATTTAAAAAAACATTAAAATTAGGGATGTGCGAACAGAACCGAGTTCGGAAATTTGGTTTGGTTTGGTTCGGTTCACAAATTGAGTTTGGTTCGGAAGTTCAGTTCGGTCGACTGAACTAGTCGAATTTGGTCAAATTCCAAACTTCTGAACCAAGTTTGTACATTCAAAACCGGTGTTTTAAGCTGTTTTTGGTCTTCCGAACTGGTTCAGATTCAACCAAACAGTTTGGTCGAATTCAAGTTTGGTTCAGAAGTTTGGTCCAGTCCGAACTCCAAACTTCTGAACCGCGTTTGCACATCCCTAATTAAAATTAATAACATTTTATTTGTGAAAAAGAAGCTAGTGGAAATTATGGAAAGACTGGACATCTGGGTACCTTTAAATAGGTCTCCATTTTCTCATACCAATTCAAGTGGCAGAAAAATCAATACATTAGTTCTGGAGTAGTATTTTGCTAAACAATAATTCAGTGCAGTAGGGTGGGAACGTTCAGAAATAGGTTCTGGGTAGAGTTGAACTGAATATTGCTTCCAGGTAATTGGACCAAATTCTGAAGTTCCAACTAGTCGGTCCTGGTACCCAGAGGCACTTCAGTTTCCAAAGTTCAAAGCTTCAGAAAGAGTGCCAAAGTACAGGACATTGGAAAACTTTGGAGACCTTCAGAAACTTCAGAACTCTTTGATGCCAGCTGGGCACCTCAGCAGGTGTTTCCATGTGCAGCAGCTGCAACTGTTTAATTGCCTAGCCAATCAGGGTGAGCGCAATGTGTGCAACAACTCATCTGCCACATCCTCCTTCCCCCTCACTCTTAATTGCCTAGCCAATCAGGGTGCACAACAACACTTTCAGCCCTTCCTCCCCCTGATGCACCTGCCAGCAGGATGAAAGAGTAAGAGAGACAGAACAGAAGCCAGAACAAAAAACACCACCAATATCACCACCACCACCGGGTAATTAAAAAATCAAAAGGGAATGTGATCAGTAAATTCCCCCACTCCCATCCCCAAGCATGCCCCATGAATTATACACGTGCAAAGCTTGAAGCTCAGGGTGAGTGGGAGGGGATTGGATTGTGACGGCTTAGCAAAGAAAGACCAAAGACTACATTAGCAAGCAAATCAAACTGATCAATCAAATTTCAACAAGCTTTTTTGGGGGGAGGGGGGGTCCATGTGTGGCGCCATGGGTGCCAGCAGCCAGGCCATCAGCCATAACAACCACATACAAGAAACCAGACATCTCCAGCCAAAAAGCCTCCATTGGGCATTTTTACATACCCGTAAAGTTCTGGATTTTTCTTCTGGATTTACAAGTCCACAAGTAAGTTCCAGATGTATTTTTCACACACACACACTGCCCTGAGGCACTTCCTGGATACATTCTTCACACAAACACTGCCCTGAGGCAGCCTAAAGTAGCCACAGCTGTAGATGTGACAGGCTGCCATGGAAACCAAGTGACCAGAGCTGCCTGGAGCAAAGAAGTTTACCAGGAGAATGTTTTACACACAAATGTTCTGGGAGAAGTTCTATGCAGAAGTTCAAAGAGCCAAATGTTTAAGATCCGGGTGAGTGATTTAGACACACAGAAAGTTCAAGCTGTAACAACAAACATGCAGGAGAAATGTGTCTCTAAAAACACCCAGTGTATGTGCCCAACCCACCTATACAAGGCAAGCCCTATCACTCCTACACACCATGTTATTAACCAGAAAGAAACTAGAAAGTATCCCCTCAGTGCCCCAGCTGCTCACATCTTGGCAAATGTTCTTGAACCCACAGCCAAAACACTACCCACAAAGGCAGGGTAGCAAGACTGGGATAATCGCTCCAGAAGAAAACCCCACAAAAGTGCAACTACATGCAGAAGAAATAAAACAACAACAACAATACTGTGTGTACCCACAGCACGGTCAACCTGAGCAGTGGGTGCACCCACCGTAAAATCATTGTTATGCCAACCAAGCAGTGCACAGATAAAAACAGGCTAGCAAGAGTGGGACATTCGCTCAAGAAGAATACAACAAAACAGCACAACTGCATGGAAAAATCCCACCAAAATCCAGCTAGCCTGATAACACCCACAAGAAGGTATTCAGACATTCACACTCACCCATGGGAACCCTCTTGGCATGGCATTGGTACTATGGCACAGTGGTAACTTGAACAGACCAGACACTGGTAACTTGAAAAGACCAAACTTGGACAGACCAGACTCCCAGGAGCAAACCAGTAAGGAAGCAAGAGATTCAACCCCCACCCTCTAAACTGGCATTGTCTTGGCATATTATTATGGTATATTATTAACGAGAAAGAAATTTAAAAGTATCCCCCCCCCCCCCCCCAGTGCCCTGGCTGATCACATCTTGGCAAATGTTCTTAAACCCACAGCCAAAGCACTACCCAGAAAAGCAATCTAGCAAGAGTGGGACAGTCACTTTAGAAGAAAACCCCACAAAAGTGCAACTGCATAACAACAACAACAACGGTATGTGCACCCACACCATGGTCCACCTGAGCAGTGCGTGCACCCACTGTAAAATCATTGTTATGCCAACCAAGCAGTGCACAGAAAAATCAGGCTAGCAAGAGTGGGACATTCGCTCAAGAAGAATACATCAAAACAGCGTAACTGCATGGAGAAATCCCACCAAAAGCCAGCCAGCCTGATAACACCCACAAGAAGGACCAGATATTCACCCACACCCACGGGCACCCTCTTGGCATGGCATTGGTACTGTGGCACAGTGGTAGTTTGAACAGACCAGACACTGGTAACTTGAAAAGATCATACATGAACAGACAACCAGACTCCCAGTAGCAAACTAGTAAGGAAACCAGACATTCATCCCCCAGCCTCCCACCCCCTATACTGTCACCATCTTGGCATAGCATGGTTATGTGGCACTGGTAACTTGAACAGACCAGGCAAGGGGAAGTGGTGCCAGACAGAGAGATCCCTCTGACCTCATTGTGCTAAGTGCCAACCAAGTAGCAGGCAGAACTAGAGGCAATGTGGCACCCAATTATTTATTTATTTATTTATTTTAAACTGCATGGCATGGTAAAGTTAATGTAACCCCCAGCATTGGGCCTATGGACAGGCCAGATGAAACCATACCAGCACAGGACAGGCACCCCTTCCCCGCAGCCAACTACATACAGATCCAGCAGCACTGTAGCACACAGCCAAATTCACCAAAGAGAATGGACAAAATGGCTGCAGCCACTTTTAAGTTACCCTGCCATTCAACCGTAAGCTTGCCATCTGGCTTACCATCACTCAGCTGTCCCCACCCATACCCCGTCCTACCAAATATGGCACTAAGTTTCATTTCCAGAAGAAACTCAACTGTCCACCAGCCCCCACACGTGTGCAGCAGTTTCCAAAGTTTTCCGAATAATTGCCTTGGTCCTCAAAACTTTGGAATTCAGACTTTCTGAACCAAATACCATAATCTTCACAGAATTCCGAAGTTTTCATAAAACTTTGTTTCAGCCCTAGTTTTGGGCATTTGTACTAAGGCAGGTTAAAGTTTTCCTCTAAGACCCCTATTCAAGCAGGTATCAAAGTATGAAAAAAACCTTACTAAAGAAAACAGGAGTGATCCTAGGGTGCTTTTGGAAACCACAATTTTCAAGTAGTAAAACACATATATATATATATTTGTGATGTCTGAACACTTTTACCCCTTGGTAAAACCATGGTTCACCCTTGGCAATCCATGGAAAAGTTCATATTATTATGTGTTATAATTACCAAAACCTTTCCAGAAATCACCAGACAATTTCCACAGATTTACCATGTGGTAGAAATTATCAAATGTCACAAATACCTTTGTGGTAAATTAGCACATGGTGTTTTCCATTGAAAAAATGTGATGTTTGAACAAACCCTTGTTCTTCAGTGCTTTGCCGAATCAGGAGCAGTAAGTATATAAATTACTATTCTCACTTAGGTATAATGAGTAGATGACCCATCCCTCCTGGTACCTTTCCTCTTGCTCAGTTCCTCATGACTTCAAATTTGGATCCAAAAATAAATTATTCAATGAAATTTTCTTGGGGGAAATGTCATTTGCTCTACCACATGCAAAGTGTTTCTGAAGTACAGAGTTCTGAAATGTTTATTTATACAAGCAGCACTAAATGCTAGTAGTTGATTAACGACTGTAGAAATTAATTACTGAAGAAACTAACAGCAAAAGAACATGGGAAATGTAAATATTAAAGTACAGTAACTACTCAAGTTACAGAGGCAATCAGAGAGAGACTGAAATGTAATTGAGCCACATTCAACATACTTAAGCAATATAAGGGAAATTAGACCCTTGTTCTGGAGAGAAACGGTGTACTACCAAACCAGAAAGAGACTTTATTTTGTGCTGAATCCCTCATGACTAGTTCAGGCAAATTATGTGGTAACAAACACCATGCTGTAATTACTATGTTTGTATTCTTGCCAGAAAAAAGCCTGCTTTTTCTCAAATGCTCATGATTCATACATATATAATATTAACCACACCAGTTCAGCCAGCATATGCACTTGGTGACTGATATCAAGGTGCAAGACCCACAGGAAACAATTGTATCAGCCCGGATGATTAGGTGAGGATAATTATTAATTTAAGAAAAATATTATTTGAGAATATGAGACACCTAAACAAATTGTTTTTTCAGACTCTAATGCACTATAGTTATCACTGGGTGTTTTTACACACACATTTCTCATGCATTTTTGCTGTTACATCCTGAACTTTCTGTCTCTCTAAATCACTCACGCAGATTTTGAACATCTGGATCTTTTAACTTTTGTATGTTCTCACAGATTTAATCAAGAGATTCTCACTTGATCTCTGTGGTTTTACAAATCTGGATCCTGTAACATCTGGGTGTCTCCCAGAACTTGTGTGTGTAAAAGGTTCTCCTGGTAATCTGTTTTGCTCCAGGCAGCTGTGTTCACTTGGTTTCCATGGCAGCCCCTCACGGCTACAGCTGTGGCTACTTTTGGCTGCCTCAGGGCAGTGTTTGTGTGAAGAATGCATCCAGGAACTTACTTGTGGACTTGTAAACCCAGAAGATTGAAAGACCAGCACTTTAAGGTGTGAGTAAAAATGCCCACTGAACAATATCGTGGCTTTGGGCAATAGAAAACTGTAGATGGATGGAGTAATGGTACTGACAGTGGTTTGGACAAATATATACGTTATTTTTTTGTAAATTTTAAATATATGGCAAGAGAATCTTATTTAAATTAGGGCTTAAATGAATGCGGCATTCCATAGTTGCAAAGATAATTTGCATACACATTCCCATAAACGAATATAAGGATTCTTTTTTGTCACTGTTGCAAAATTCATGACTTCATTTCTTTGTTTACTTCATTTTGGAATGTCAGTACTTTTTATTACTTTGGCATTCAGGTTCAGTCACTTTGTATCTTGGTATTTGGACAGTAAGTAATACTACCTAAGTGAATGAAGTCCCAAATACTGAAATACCAAAGTGACCAAAATACGGAACACAAAAATACAGATACAAATATTCAGAACGGCAAATACATATTTCTGCTTTTAAACACTATTGAGAAAGTGCAAAAGAATTGGCTTTTCTTCCCATATTAAATTAGTCCAAAAACAAAGGTGAAGATGCTGCAGATCAAAGCTCAGGAATATTTGTACCATTCATCTTCCACTGGAAGGACTCCCATTGACTTCAACATAACGACAACCATCCTGAGTCCAAGCAATATATCCCAGTATCCTATTTCTGACCATGGCTGACACCAGACTCTTCAGAGGAAGTGCACAAAAACAGGGTACATATGAAGTAATCCATTCCCTGTCATTCACTCACAGGTTGCATCACATAATTATGTTGCTTGATAGGCATTTATGGACCTATCTTCCATGAGGCAAATTAATCACTTTCTGAATCATATTTATGTTATTGACCTTCACCACATCCCACGACAATGAGTTTCAAGGGTTAATTGTTCATTGTGTTTGTTTTGTTTGTTTCAAACCTGGTGCCAGATAACTTCATTAGGCATCTCCTAGATCATGACGAATAGTCAGCATGATTTGCCCTTCCAGGCATCCAACTAAGGTGGTCTACTGGGCCTCCAGCTGGGGACCCCATTTCCATGACCCCCAGCTCCTCTCATTGCTCCTGGTGATGTTTCCCTCGGAAAGAGACTTCTCCATTGTGTGGCAGCTGCTCTCCTAATTCCTCTTTTTCACCCTGGAAATCATCCCTACAGTGCCAGTCCTTCTCTTCTCCCCAGAGATGACCTCCAAGGGGTCATCCCCTGAAGGCTGCTAGAAGTAGCTTGTGGACAATTGGTGGATCACAATTGACACATTGGCCACCCCTGCCCTGAACCTTTAAGGGTAAACATACTGGTAAATAATAGCTCCCTATTTACTTTCTGACTGTCATTCATAATTACAAGTTATACTCCACTCCCCTTGACTCTTTGGTGTTTGTGCAAAAAAAAACCTCTCTCCTCCCTGGACAATTCAAATGGCTGCCTCAGGTAGGGACCACTCAAGCCCTGGAAATCAATGCTTACAAGAACTCGCCATCGTTTGTTTGGAATGTTTTTATATATCAGGTGAGCCCTAGGGACTGGCTGGTAATATATGCCCCAATCTAAGGTTCTTGTTTACCTCAGGTGCATGTGCAGACTGAAAAGTAGAATTGCATACATCCACAAAATGTTTGAATGAGGGGAGGAGGGGCCGGGAAAGTCCCTTGCCTCCTGACTCAACCACCGCCACAGCAGCTGCTGCAGTTCCCTTTTCCCTCTCCTGGTAGTGGTGGGGTCAGGAGGTGGGGGACTTTCCCCACAGCCCCCTACACGTGCACACTCTGCGCATGTGTGCAATTCTACATTTTGGTCTTGCGTAGGCCTCAGATGCACACACAGACCTTGGCTCAGGGATATAGGGAACAGAGAATAGAGCAAGCACCAACAGCATGAGTAGAGCCTATGACTGAAGCAGCAACTCCTTTTTCTGCTCCGCTATTTCATTCCGCCATTTCAGAATTGCCCGAGACATTCCACAGATTTTCCGCTGGCATTCCGCTAATTCCGCTGGCATTCCGCTAATTCAGAAACCTTTGGAACAAACATTGTTCTGGTACTTTGCAGTGCCAACGGAAATTGTGTAAGTTTGAAACTGCTGGAACAAATATTGTTCCACTATTTTCACAGCCAGTGAAAGTAGAGGAATGAAAGTAGTGGAACAGCAGAATTAAAGTAGCAGAATTAAAATAGCGGAATGAACATCTCTATCGCACCGTGTCACTCATTGCGGAAGAGCTTTTTCCATTGGTAACAGCTACCACAGCAGCTTGCCATTTGTTGCCATAATAGAGTGTCCAAATTGTAGTCAAGTGCTTCTGTTATCCTCCCTCAGTGATTTATCCATGATTTTTAATAAAGCCGCAACTCTGATTGTCCCTCTCCCGGATCTCCTGTCTCTCCACCTTCACTCTTTTATAAAAACCAATTGTGGGGTGTTTTCCAAGATGCAAATTATAGAAGTCTTTACAAAAAAGTTACATGATGAAAGCAAGCAAGAAAAATACTGAATGAATCTCTAATGATTAGTATAACCCCAGAGGATCTCACTATGAAAAGTGATATTTCATCTTTATGAAATGTTAACTGCATCAAATATTGATTGCTTCATGGCCGGGATTTTACAGTCAGCTTTATAATAAGTGTAAATGAGTTTTTGGTGATGGGCTGGATAACTGTGAAGTGGAGAAGAGGGGTAAGGTTAGTTTTTTCTGGAAACCTATGTGAATAGGAAGTAAAAACTCATACAAGACTATGAACTGCTGTTTCATGCATGCGTTAAGCCTGGAGGTGCATATAAGACTTATGCATCAACTAAAATCAAAATATTGTTGTAGCTATGTTGTGCTAGTATTTGATCCCTCAGTTCACCCCGCCCTAGTTCAAGTTTTGCCTTAGGCCGCTTTTAGATGAGGGGCGGTCCGTTTCGCGTCATCGTCGCGCATATTTTGAAACTTCATCCTGGTCTAATTAGACGAGACGGAAGTGGCTTAATGTGCGCATATTACGGCGGAGGCGCATTTCTTAAGTGCGCAAATTAAATACATCATAATCGAGGTATTTAATTCACGCACTTAAAAAATGCACCTACGCCATAATATGCACATATTAAGCCACTTCCATCTCGTCTAATAAGACCAGGTGGAAGTTTCAAAATATGTGCGACGACGACGCAAAACGGACCGCCGCTCGTCTAAAAGCGGCCTTAGTCATGAACTCACTGGGTAAATTTGGGCCAGTCACAGATCTATCAGCCTAACCTACCTCACAACATTGTTGTGAGGCTGAAGAGTTGAGTTAGTTAGTTAATTTTACAGTTATTCAATTGAAGAATTGTAAGCCACCCTGAGCCCAAGGGATAGGGTGGGACAAAAAAAATCTATTTAAAATTTGGAGTCTTCAAGGTTGGATGACTTTATGAAAGATTTGCTTTAATACATCTGCAATAAATTAATTAAATTGTGTACACAGGATGCCAGACTAGATGACCACATGGGATCTGTGTGTCCTTAATGACTAAGAAAAGCAGGCAATTTTGTTTCACTATGAAAAGTTCACAGAAGCAGAGGTGCATCTTAGGGTGGACTTATGAGCCAAATCGATGCCCAGCAGCCCCTGGATGGGGAGACATGAGCCGTTTTGTCTCCGTTCTAGTGCTGGCACCTACCCAGACACATGGGTTATTCTATTTTCATGTATTTCTGACCAAGAACCTATTACTAAAAATCACTATCCCAACATTAGTCCCACTGAAGACATCCTATGCAGTTGTACAGGTAACATTGCCTGTGCGCCTTAAACGAGTGGATGGAGGGAACTGTTCTGAGTGAACAATAATGGTTCTGTTTGCAAGTTATGGTTGCTTTCCCTGTTAAAGATCATGGGAACACACAGAGAAACACCAAAGTAATGTTTCAATGGAAACTAATAGGTCTCTGGGCCCCAAACTGCTCCCCCACATACCCAGATGATTGTCGTTGCTGACACCTGAAAAATGTTGCCATTGTCCACGCACTGCTGCCTCTGCTGCCACTGCCATGCCCCAAACCCCACCCCAATCAGGACCCAGGTAAATCAGGGACAAGAACAGGGAAGGGAAGAGATTAAATGGGTGCCCAGTCAGGTACAACCTGGGCTCTCCATGGCACCAATCCATCATCAGATGGATCAGGCACTGTGGATTCACAAGGAATTAGCCATTTCACCCCTAATTTCCAAACACCCCAGGTTATTTAGAAACAGTACTTTTAAATTTCAGTGGGAGCTGTGTGCTTAAATCCCCCCTGCAACTTTGAAAATTGGAGCCCAAAGGATTACAGTTTTGTGCCAAACTGAGCTGAGCGGGTCCAAATCTGGCAGTCTTCCCTTTTTCCCTCCTTCCTTACAAAGTCCCCTCAGAAGAAAAAGAGACATAGCATTATATAGCCCTGTGCATGGGACAAATTGCATCCTGAATGAATACAAATGCTCAATTCCAAACAGTTGGAAAAGCAAATCATTTCTAAAATTACGAGGAATTATTTGATCTCTACCCTCAAGGAAAACAAAACATTCCTTCAACCAATTTTCACAAGCTACTTAAGCCAAGTTATATATGATGAACAGAACCTGAACTAAATATGTCCTAACTTTGATGTGACAGTTAACGATACCATAGTGCTGAAGTCATTCTTAAACATTAAAAAAAAATGCAGTGCCTGCATGGCTCATTGGTGTCATTCTCGTTTCCCATTCTGGGACCAAATGCTCTATAGAATTAGCTCCACAATGTTGTAGTTCATAAGCAAGACAGTCCAACTGTGATCCATCTCATGTTCTATTATTGTTTTACAAGTCAAAGGAACTCTGCTAGAATGTATCTTGCAGGTCACCAGGAAAGGGGTGGGGTGGGGATTAGAATGTGTGCTTTGGAATTTCCTTTTTCCAAACTTGTGATAGATGGAATTAATGGGATGTTCTGCTATTTCCTACAAACAATCCTTATCGACCATGCAACGAAACCAAACCCCACAATTTCAGGTGGACTTTCTAACTTCCTTTTTTTCCTTCTTCTTAATAGTATGTCACCTGACTCTAATGTTTCTTGTTAGGCAGGCAGCTGAAAATTAGAAATGTGGGAGAGGTGATGGATGGCCAGTGCTTGCAGCCCCGTCCATTAAATGCATTCAACTTCCATTTCAAAATATGCTCATTATGAATTATTGCTTTGCCGTAGGTTCTGATGAAAGCAAATCAATGGGAACAATTCAAAGCTCTGCAGGAGGGGGTGGGGACGCTTTGATCAGGTATCCCTACCCTGTGTCATTCCCTGTTTTAATGATGCCAACCCCTTGATATAATTGATTATCTACATATGGATAACATATGTAGGGAACAGCTTTCCCCTCCCAATCAGTGGCAGTGACTGGATCCATAGATTAGGTAATAAACATATCACTTCAAAAGGAAAAAATAAAATCAAAGCAATGTGTGTTTTTTCTCACAGTGATGCTCATGGCAAGGAACCTAATAAAAAAAGACAGAGAGAAAAACCAGAGGTGGATCTAGGCATAAGTAACATAGGTGACTGCTAAGGGTCTTGTCAAAGAGGTCATGCAGTTGCACTAAATAAAATACATTAAAAAAGAAAAAATGTGTGGGTGCATGCAGGCATACACAAAGACACAGAGCTATGCAAAGCCCACACTCACTCTTGGGGAAGAAAGATGGGACTCTCTCCCACTTCTCCCTCCTGACTTCAGGGAGCTGAGACAGGAACAGCTCAGGCCTCTCCAGCCTGAAACAGAGCAATAGTAGACGACGTGGTCAAGGTTAAGCTTAACTTGAAGCCCCTGCAGTTTTGACTGTGTTGTCTGTGGGTAGCATGGAGCTGCAATTAGTCTATCTCCTGATAAGAGTCCATTTAGAATTTCTGCCTAGGGAGGGACCTGCAAAAGCTAGACCTGCCACTGAGAGCAACATTAGACACCAAAGAAGGAAGCTTATGGAAATCTTGTATGGTTTTGTATTGGAGGCTACGGGCTGGTTAAGGTGAACTCCTGAATAATGAACAGCTGCTCTATTTTCAAGAGCAGGGTGTTTGTTAAGTCAAAGGGTAAAAACAGATGTGACTTTGGCCCACTGTGACCCAGGCCCAGCCAGTATATGTAAACACCCACCTCCAGACATTGGCTCAGGATTGTCCCAGGAGTGTTGGCAGCTAGCCAGGGGTCTTCCCTCTGGACAATTTCCAAGGTAACAGCTGGAGCTAAGGACTCACCTGTGGGCCAAAGTGGGTCACAGCAGGCTAGCACATCTGTTTGTTGCGATTTGATTGTATGTAATATACTATGAGCATTAATATACTGGAACCAATGACCATATTTGAAAATGCATGTAACTATTGTACCAAAGCTCTGAATTATCTGTACTGCAGGATTTCTAGAATAGCCAGCTAGGCTATGTGTGGGAGATAATATCACATGACTTTCACAAACTCCCAACATATCACCATGTCTGGCAAGATCTGTGATTCACATCATCCTGTTAACCAATTACACCCAGTCTGGAACAAAGCACTAACAAGGGGTGTTTTCAGACGTTACGAGATCACGGTGAACCACACTGAACCACGCTCAACCCCCCCGCGGGGCCAAAGGGCCCGGAACGTCTGAACGGCGTGCGCCAGATGTTCATCACGCTCAATACCCACATGGGGTCAG
>QEPC01000879.1:922346-933204 GCA_003113815.1 Sphenodon punctatus
GGCTGTCAGCCTGTTCTCGCTCTTCCCCCCTCCCTTCCCGTTTCCCTTGTGTGGGCGTTCCCTTGAGTGCCTTGTGGCTTCGTTTGCCCTCAGTCGGCCATGTCTGTGTCCCGCCCCTGCCCGGTGCCTTGCGGGGGTTTAGCGCCTGCCGGGGGTTCGGCTGCACGTCTGTTGTGCTGCCACGGCCCGCGATGATGCGGCCCGGTTCCGGGCCGTGGTGCCGTTGCCAGCACGTCTGTTTGGGTCGTTTTCCAACCCCCGGGCGTGGTTGCGCTGTTCGCCCCCCCTGGTGGTTCGCTGTGGTGAACCGGCCGCCCGTAACGTCTGAAAGTACCCAAGGACTAAACAAGGGTGCTTGATAAGAGGGTGCTTGTATGCAACGTACGCAACCCAAGACACCGAATGGTCAGCTGGAATGACAAAAGGAGCATCTCTGCAGAATATCTGCTTCACGCCTTGAGGGGAAGGAGGAGATGTTCCTGCCCAGGGAGATGCCAATCGACAAGCAGCAGCCATTCAAGTGACCATCACCCTTTTTGCACCAGAACAGATAGCACTGGTATCCTGCTTTTAAACAACAAAGATGTACACATCAGCGTATCTGCTCCCTGCCTGAAGGGAGGGAAAAAGATGTCCTGTTATCAAGTTCCCACCCTGACTAACAAACAAACTGCTAATATGACCATTAGCACCCAGACTCCAGATGGATGGGAAAGGGAGATGACAGCCAGACCCCGGAAGGTGAATACCAACAAGCACATTGCACAATCAAGCACCCTGGAATATGTATACTAAAGAACATCTTCTCCCCAAAACACTATAAAAGACTGAAGCAGAGACCAGAACATCATCTCAGCGCTTGGCATCTAACTTGGTGTCTGTGGGTTGTGACCCTTTCCGGGACCCCTCCATAGGGGGTCCTACAACTTGACCAGACCAGGCCATCACCTATCTACTCCTCCTGACAGATGACATCCACCATTTTGAACTTTCAAGACATGTAAGACTGACTTTGGGTGTAGGATATGGTATAGCTAGGTAACTGCTGCTGGATCATTACAGACTGGGTTTTATGAATGTATGAACAACTAAATAAATCTATAACTATGATTAAGATCCCATCTATTTTAATCTCTCTCATATCTGCAAACCAGGGTGTGTGGGTCCCCCAATCCAAAGAGAGCTAATTCTCTCTCTGACATGTCCAGGCATGGAATACCCTCACCAGGCCAGGGGCTGCCATGGGAAGCCATCATTATTGTATCTCACTGGCTGTCATGGCTGTCTGTCATGGCAGAGGGTGATGCGCTGGGAGCAAGGCACAGGCAAGGCCAGCTGCCCACATGTTTGTTGTGCTCCCCACTTGACTCGGATTGTGCAGGTGGTGGGATGGTCACAGGCATGTCAGTCTGGTGCCCTGCACTGACCTGGGGAGGGGCAGCTGCTGCTTCTCACCCTGCCCCAGGATCAGGACCCGTCACACAAAACACTGCTATCAGAACTCTGAACACTAATTTCTCAACAAGGACAAACATTTTGCAATTTGTGGTTCTCTTCTCCTCTTTTAACTAGCCAATGTATTGGTAGTACTGGCAAATGCCAGCATATGTTCTGGGGCAATGGAGGCCCTGCCACTGCCACGGAAGAAGAGGATACCATGATTTCCTTCTGAAGAGAAGTCCTATACTGTAAGATCTATATGATATTTTGGGGGAGGGGCACGGCTGATGTTTGTTTGTTTTTTAAGATATGGGAGATCCAAATAGATTGAATTTGTTGTTGTTGTTGTTGTTGTTTTACTGTAGTAAAATGAAGTACATTAAATAGTGTAGTCAACACCAGGTTCAAAACTCATGGTATCCTGGTAATAACAGGGTTGCTTTGGAACTCCCTCCCCCTGGAGGTTTATTTGAGCCTGGGCCTGGGTGTTTTCTGGAAGCCGTGTAAGACTCTTCTGTTCAAAAAGGTAATTGGTGGATGGGGGTAGGGTGGTTTTGGAATATAGATTATGGGGGGGGTTGGGAATTGGGAGCTGGTAATGGGGGTTGTGGCATGTTTGAGGAGATTAGGATTTTTTTTTATTTTAATGTTTTTATTACTTGTGAGCTGCCCTGACCCTCTGTGAAAGGGTGGCATAGAAATGTTAATTAATTAATTAATTTAAATAATGGCCAATGCAAGACACAAGCAGCTATGGGTCTTCTGAAGTATTCTGATTGCTTTCAAACTGCATATTATTTGTCTACAGATATAATATATAGTCCACAGCAAGGGAAACCGGTAGGGATGTCAATTGCAGGTATGAATTAATCTGAAACTGCCTGTAATGGGCTGTTACTGAGTAATCCGTACTAGTCTGTAACAGCAGTTCGCCAATTGTAGATCTGCTGTTACGGACCCAGGTTTCCCCCCCTCACCCTCCGGGTCCCTGGTATGGTACTTACTGACTTTGAAGGACTTGATTAAAAGTCTGGCAGGATTGAAGATCCGGGGATTTCCCTTGATTGAAGGACCCCTAGCAAGCTCCCTCACCATGGTGTACTGTGGAGGTCCCTGCTCCACAGTGCTCATGTGCAAAATGGCTGCTGCTGCCATTTGTGCATACACAGCCCTTTGCCTACCAGAACCATTTTGGAAAAGGGCTGTGCATGTGAAAAATAGCCCCAGTGGCCATTTTTCATATGTGCACTGTGGAACAGGGACCTCCACAGTGCACCTCAGTGAGGGATCCTTCCGGGGGGCTCCTCCACACAGGAGCCCTCAGACCCTCAATCAAAGCCTCTGAGGCTGGTAAGTATCATACCAGAGCCCTGGGGGGTTAGGTTGGATGGAAAGATGAGCCCTAGGGATGGGGGTAAAAATTGGCTGGTTTGGTTTGGGGGGGGATTTAATTACAGGTCTGTACCTGTAATTAAGTCCAGAAAAACAAACAACAACAACAACAGTACCATAACAAATCTGCAACAGAAAAATCGGTGTGGCATGACAACCCTAGAAACAGGTGGTTACATGACACTTACTATATACTAGGCAGACATTTCCTACAGAACCTGTTCACTTCCTCCAGAAATAGGTGGTTATAGGATACTCAGTATATGCTAGGCAACCATTTCCTCCAGAACTTGTCTAAACATCTCCACAAAGTCAGGTTATCGTCATACTGCATGATTCTAAGACAACCCAATCAATGCCAAATTCCCATTGATGTCAGTGGGTGAGAATTGCACTCACAGAGTGAAAACAGACATGACACTAACCACCCTTTAACCACCCTTGGTGGTTATTTATGCATGTTGCAGGGCTGTATTGGTGCTCTATGCAGCCCTGAAACATGCATAAATGACCACCAAGGGTGGTTAAAGGGTGGCTAGCGTCATGTATGTTTTCACCCACAGTTTCATGATGGTGAGATATCAGAAGTATCATTTTAGAACACCGAACCCATCCCTTGTATCATTACACAAAGAAAAATATGACAAAAATAATAATTTTTGAAAACAACCTCTCCTCCATTGTGTCCTTTACACTCGGTCAGTCTTAGAATGGTTATAATGTTGTCTAACATTCTAAGGGATTTGCAAAGGATGGAGTGCTGTTTTTAATGTAGCTCAAATTAGATTTGATCTGATCCAAACATCCTGGTCAAAAGATGTGTTACAACATGATCCTCATCAGTGGCATCCAACCACAACCAGTTTTCCAATATCGTTTGACTCTTTGGATGAAAACAAACGCAGTGCTTAGAGCAGCCCAAGGAATGAGAACTCTCTCCGCTTTCACTGGTGCTCCAAAAAGGCACTCAAAAAGCAAAGAAAACAGACTAAAACCACAGTGGAAACTGCTTCCAGTACCGAGTTTGCCATAGCTGTCAGTCATGAAAGGGGGGGGGGGAGGCAGCATGTAGCGCCTCCCCATTTATTGGGTTCATCCACTGAACCATGTGAGTGGTAGTTGCGTGGGGGTTACATGGAGTGAACCCGGGCTCCAGCAAGCTAGGGTCTCATCAGGTAGCGCCCTCTGTTCTATCTGCATATTTACGGACTATTATCACATCTCCCCTCAGTCATTTTTCTTCTCCACAGTGTGCAGCCACTTTCCTTTTTTTCGCCCGATAGGTTATGCTTTCCAAACCCTTTATCCTTAACAAAAAGTGAAAAGAGAAAGGGAGAGATATTTATTCAGTTTAAAAAGTTATGCACATTGGGCATAGATTTTCATTTCACAGAATGAATCAAATGCAATATCCATAACAAAGGCACGAACAAAGGGAATAAGAAAAAAATGTTTTTTTGAAAGTTAACGGCATGGCTGAGCACTCTCGGCAGATATTTCGTTTCACTAAATCACAATGGCAGTACCTTAGCTACAGTGACAATCTGAATTATTAATAATGAGATTATTACCAGTGGTACTGCTAGTTACTGTAGTTATTCATAGGAAGCAATAGGACCATGAAATATTGCATAGTAGTCTCTGGTGTTTTAGTGGAGAAAAAATTCACCCGGCTTCTTCTCATGACTATTAGCAATATTTGAAAGGTAAGACCCTCTCATAGTGTTTCCCTCACAGTGGGTGAGTTACTGCAGAACCAGGTTTGAAATGCTGCCTGATATTGTATCCAAAACCTTGTACACCTGGTGTTGATGCCACTGTGCTCTTTGATTTACAGAAGTCTTCTCAAGTATGCATTTCCACAGGTGCATGCAATGGCAGGCCACTGTACAAAGGCAGCACAGTTTTCTGCTTACCTTCAAGCCTTGGGTGATGGATACACAGTCCTGTCAGCAGGTCCCTGTGTTCCCCCTCTCCCAACACAGTTCCTTTACCTGAAGAGCAGCTTCCCTCTGGTCGCATTCAGTCTTCTTTCTTTCCTCCCCTCTTCCACTCGGATTCCCTCTTTTATATTATTTTTATTTATTTATTTAATTAGTTAGGTGGTTAGTTATAATATAACTTAATATCCCACCCCATTCTGCTTCACGGCAGCTTGGGACAGCTCACAAATTTTAAATGAGACAAATAAAACACAATAAAACCATACATAATATAGATAAAACAAAGCAACAACAAAACAGGTAGTCTCATAAAAGAAAACCCCTCCCTCCCCTTACCTTACCCTACTCACACCCACCCACTCCCTCTCCCTCACTAAATGCCTGGCAAAACAGCCAGGTCTTGCACTGCCTTCCGAAGGAGGGAGGATCCAGGAACAGGCTTTTATATATTATTTATTTATTTATTTATTTATTTTCATCAATTTATATCCTGCCCCTCCTGCAAACAGCTCGGGGTGGCTAACAAATATAAAATACAAGTATAAAAATATATAAAAACGCTCATAAAAACACACCAAAAAAACAGTTCAAGGTAATATAAAAATACAATAAATAGGGTGACGGGGAATAAAAAAAAAACCTAACCCACCCAACCCCTCCCCAAAAGCCTGGGCAAGCAGCCAGGTCTTGCAAATTCACCGGACTGTTAAAAGGCTTGGGACCAGGCAAGCTTCCTCTGGGAGGGAATTCCAGAGGCGTGGCCTGGCCACCAAGAATGCCTTCTCCATTGAGGCCCCCCGCTTAACACAGGGGACCTCCAGGAAGGCACCCTCGGCAGACCGAAGGAGCCGCTCTGGGGTGTAGAGGGCGAGGCGGTCCCTGAGGTATGAGGGGCCCAGACCATGAAGGGCCTTATAGATTAACACCTATACCTTGAACCTGGCACGGCACGCTAGTGCAGAGTTCAGAGCACAGGTATTATATGCTCCCGGTGGCCCGTCCCTGACAGAAGACGGGCCGCTGCTTTCTGCACTAGCTGCAACCTCTGAACCAGGAACAAGGGCAGCCCCACGTAGAGCGCGTTGCAGTAGTCCAGCCTTGAGGTGATGAAGGCATGGACAAGGGAGGCAAGGTCCAGGCCGGAGATGTACAGACGCAGCCTCCACACCAGATATAACTGTCGGAAGGCGGCCTTTGCCACTACCTCCACCTGTCGCTCCATGTGGAGATCCGTGTCCAGAATCACCCCCAAACTCTGAACCTGCTGAGCTATAGGAGGGAGAACCCCCTCCAACCAAGGGGGCCGACACCTCCCTCGCTCTACCCACCAACATCACCTTATCGGGGTTGAGCTTCAGCCTGTTCTGCCACATCCATTCCGCCACGGCCTCCAAATACTGGGATAGCAATGAGACAGCAGGGTCTGGGTCAGTTGAAAAAGAGAGGTAAAGCTGAGTATCATCAGCATATTGGTGACACCGCACCCCGAACCCTCTCACGACCTCCCCCAAGGGCTGCATGTATACATTCAATAACAATGGAGATAGAATGGAACCCTGCGGAACGTCGCAGGATAAAGCGCGGGGGCAAGATGTTTCGGCTCCCAACACTACCCGCTGGCTTCTCCCCGAGAGGAATGAGCGAAACCATTCAAGAACCTCAGCATGGCTCAACTGCACTAACATATGCACTAAGGTGTTTGTGGTAGAGCACTAATCAGTCATGGAGCTGATCCTGCTGGGACTCGCCCTTGCTAGCACAATGCCACAGTTTTCCTAACTCACCTCAGTGCCCCAGCCTCTTGTGTTCCCACTGGCAGGAGGGTAAAAGTGAGAATGAAGGAGAAGTCGGTACCTCTGAAAATAAATGGGGCTAAAGTGAGGAGGGGGGTTCCTATGGAAACAATTACCTCATTACCTGAGTTCTGTGTAATCTCAGAAAACATCATAAGAAAAGTGTAATAAATGCATCTTCTCCTGTTGACAGTGCCCTGTAAGCTCCCAAGGAGGGAGATCGGGAGGACAGAAGAGCTATTTAAATACCTGTTCCTCCAGTTTACAGGAATAGAAGTTGAGGGAACTAGCTATTCCAGGGTAACTCCTCTGGAGTCTACCCTTACTTGTGAGTAAAAGCCATACCTATGTTTTAATGAGTAGATATCTGTGTTTTACACACTTTTGTCTTGGTAAAAAGTCAGCTCCACATCCTGATGACACAGGAAGAGATACTAATCTCCAAGGAAACGCCTTCTTGAATAGCTTACTCCTTCAACATTCAGTCTCTAGAAAGGACACTATAATCCTCAAGATATCTCTGTGATCCCAATTTTTCTCTAAGTCTAGCACTCTGTCTCTTTAGAAATGAGATACTGCCAATCAAGGGAATAAAATCCATTTTGCCCTGCCCAATCTTCAGTCTTTAGTCATGCATGATGGCAGAAAGCTGAAGCTACCTGACTTGTTTTTGTTCCTAAAGTGAGCTTTTATTAGACTTTATTTTCTTGTTTTTTTCTTTTCCTTCTTTTCTTCCACTACTTGGCCTTTTAACTGTTGACTCGCTCTAAGCAGCACTCATATGTAAGCCTTGATGGAGAGCACATGAGGGAAGAGCTAAGGAACAGATTCTACTAGCTTGAGGATTAGTCCAATTTGAAGTGACCACAAAATTGTATTCTTATTCTCATTAATGGCTGTGACATCAAATCTGAACCAATCCAAGTTGATGAGGAAGTTCCATTTTAGAACCCAGCCCCTTGCCCAAACATTCAGCTCGTGTTATGAGTGTCTTCAGACATAACATCAACAGGTGTCTGAATGTGTGTTTTGACCTGGATCTGAACATCGGTTTGGCCCTGTGTTCACCTTGTGGCACTGCCTTGGGAGTAGTTTAATATATAGTGTTAATATGGGGAAGCGTGTCAGGACCTTTTTGTAGAGTCCTTTTGCAGAAGCTCCAGTTCTTGACTGTGCTGTCTACTCCTTATTAAGGAGGTGGTGGTCGCTGAGCTAATATTCTGGGGGATAAAGGGTATGGTCTGTTTATTTAAGGTTCTTGATGGAGGGGGAAATGGAATTTAGATTGGAGGAAGTACAGTTTTTGGAGTATATTTCATATATTTTATATTTATATATATATTTTATTTATAGTGTTATAAGTATGATTATAATTTTATGTATTATGTTATGTATGTTACGCAATATTTTAGGCTTTGATTCTTGTTATATATTTCTTGATGTATGTTTTTAACTGTGTTGTTTGGGCCATGGTGAAAGCTTGTGCCATCAAGAAAGAAAGAAAGAAAGTGGCACTGCTTAGATGGTGTACACTGCCCATCTTGACGCAAATCAGTGTTTTGCTCGCCACCCAATCTCAGCATGCAAGCACTGCCACCTCATTCCCCATGTTGTACCTGCTAACACGCCACATGATATCATTAGACACAATGTTGGCCACATGTTCAGCCGAAACATGCAAACTGTCCTTTTGATACAATGGTGTTCACATTGTGTGTTCAACAGGTGGCCAAATTGGTGTTGGGGTGGCCAAATTGGTGTTGACCAAACACGTGCTTAGGGGTTTTGACCCCTGATCTTTGTTATGTCTAAAGTTGCCCTATATGAACCTGACTGGAACAGCTAACCTACAGTCCTCTGAATTAGGGGAAACCTGGATCCAAATACAATGTTTTGGGGCCATCTCCACAAAGTAAACACTGGTCCTTTCTTCATGTCTTGCAAACTGAAAGAGCCATTTTTTGAAAATTAATTCCTGAGTAGCAGGGACTCTGGGAAAATTTCCTTTTCATTTAAAAGAAGTAGAAATGGACTCATGCTTAATCCCTTTGATAAACATTTCCCTCAAGTAATATTGTCAGACACAGCTGAGAGACAGGAATGAGGCAGGCGCAACTGTGTGTCTGGCAGCAGGGAGGAAGAGTCAGTTAATTTAGACTTTAACATTTTTGTTAGGACTGCATATCACATTTTTTATTTACAGCCAATTTGCTTAAGCATACACAAGGGGGTAACCAAGCCAAAAAGGTTTTCACGAGTTGTACTAAATGGTTCAATGATCACTTGAATAGTAAAAAAAAGAGGAGGTGGTGGACAAATAGTAAAAAAAAGAGGAGGTAAATGAGCAAAGCACTTATTTTAATATGAATATTTTTTTTCTTTTAAAAATGGTGACGTGGTAAAGATCAGGAAACCAACACACCTGTTATATACAGGTTCACAAATGACTACTCTGTATTAATATTGTGTAGCCATGCTTGGTATCTGTCATGGGGAAGGGGGGAAGACACAGAGGAAAACACAGGTATAAAGGGTCAACAAGGAAGGGAACCCTGAGCGGACTCCCCGAGACGAGCCAACTCCATCCAGTGCTCCACGGCAAGTGACAAGGTAATAGGCCCATCAGGATATAGTGGTGGCCCTGAAATCTTCAAAAGATTAGGCCTCTATTATCATTGGGCGCCGAGCAGATGGTACCGGAGTGTTCCCTCCAGGGGAGGCTGGTGGGTTTTGAGTTTGGAGGGGCAGTAAGGCCGGTGGGCAGAACCAGGGGGACAGTAGGCGGAGCCAGGGAGATGGTAGGCCAGTGGCATGGCATAACCCAGCAGCAAGGAGTTCCCATGGTTAACATCAGATGGAAGAAAACACAATCTACATGCACATCAAGCTTAAAATAAATAATGTATAAACCCAAAACACAGGGAAACACAGAAAACACTGGAAAAACACTGACAAAAAACAGCAGCAAGGAGTTCCCAGGGTTAACATTGGAAAACACAGTCTACATGCACATCAAGCTAAAAATAAATAATGTATAAACCCCAAAGCACAAAATTTCCAGCATTGTAAAGGGGTGGGAAACAGCCTGATGGGGTGCGGCGGTGGGAACAGCCTTGGAGGGGTGCGTGGTGGGAAACAGGCTTGGGGGGTGCGGGGTGCCAGGGCGGTGCGGGAGGAGGATAGGAAGGAATCTTACCTAGTGCTGGCTCTGAGTCTGGCGTTCTTTGTTGGGGCTGCAGTGCAGGCGAGGGGGACTTAGGTTTTTATTTTTATTTTAAATTGCCCATGTGTCCTGCTCTCCTCTGCGGAGGCAGGACTCACGGGCAATTTAAAATAAAATAAAATTTAGTCACACAACAACGTTCCCCCTGACTTGCTGCTCCCAGCCGCCACTCTGAGCAGCAGATTGGGGGGGGGGGAGCTGCAAGGAAGCAGCTGCAGCGTGCCACCGGCAGCCATGTTCTTCTTTGAGCATGTGAGGCAGGGACCAAGGCGCATGCGTGCTGGTCCCTGCCTCAGGTGCCCGGCCCAAGGCATCTCGCCAGGGCGCGTTCAACAAGAACCCTGGTGAGAGCTTTCCTTGTGCCCATTGAGCGCGATGGAAGCCCTAGATCCTCCCTCCACAGCACGTCCTATATCTGCTGTGTAGACGGAGGAGCTCAGCCGCGCTGAGCGCTCAGCCTCCCAAACCGCATTTTCCATTGGAAAACGTGGTTGGGCTTAGCATTTTTGAGCCTTCTGGGACCCACTCCTCTGGAGGGGGGGGCCTGGCAGGCCCTCGGTGCTTGGGGGGTCAGTGCCCCAAAGGTCCTGGGAGGCCAGCCACACCTGGTTCCCTCTCACCTCTCACCCACCACAAGTACTTGATGCACACCACAAGGGATGGAGAGATCTGTGTCAATGTGAGGATAGGGAGGGTGTTGTGGATTTTCAGACTGAAATGAGAGGAGGCTGCAACGGGAACATTCAATCAGATGTATTCAGATACACAGCTGTGATTCCACTGGTATGGCTACCAATGGACCCTGACTTACAGCAGAGAGATTTCTTTTATACCCAGTAGTAAACAAGCAACCACACGTGGTCAGGATCTAATAATACATGTACACACATAACCATAACTGACAGAAAATACCTCTTATTACTAGGCAGAAATTGGGTTGCTGACGCAAGCAAGTTCAGTTCCTCAGAACTAGAGATAAGGGGGCCCAAGGGTGGAGCGGGACATCTGTCAGGGAGTGTAGCTAACCCACACACACATATGTCAGCATTAGATATAGATAAGGGCCA
>QEPC01000879.1:934839-944995 GCA_003113815.1 Sphenodon punctatus
TCCCCTCAAAGCTAAACTCTGAGTGCTGCCTTGTTTGTTGTCCTTCCTTGCACACTAGTCACTGTATCTGCCTCACTTAGAGTGCAAGGATCCCCAAGCAGCAGAGAGCGAGTCCCTGGCTCCCAATACTCTTCTGTTAATTCTCTTGTGTGTTAGGGTGCCAAGGATAAATTCTTGCCCTTTGGTGGGATGGCTCTCTGTCTCATTGTAGCTGCTCTGCACCCCCATTTCTCTCTGGGGTGATCACAAAGGGGAGGGAGGATCTGCCCATCCTCTAACAGAGCTGGCACTGAGCCCTCACCCATTTGCATGGACCAAGCCTCCCCCCCAGCAGGCTTCCCCTGCCTACTGCTCCCCTCCCTTAGAGAAGCAATGGGGGTGGTGGTGTGAGAGAGCACTGCCCCCTCCTCTACCATGATGGTGGGAAAATTACAATGCAAGCATCCCCAGCCCCCCCTCCTCATGGGCTGGCTCTCTGCCCCAGCCCCTCCTCCTCATGGGCTGGCTCCATGCCTCAGCCCCCCCTCCTCATGGGGTGGCTCCGTGACCCAGCCCCCCCTCCTCATGGGCTGGCTCCGTGCCCCAGCACCCCCCTCCTCATGGGTTGGCTCCCCTCCCTCCGTTTTCCAGTCCTGGCATGACTAGTCCTCACTCACCTGATTTCTTAATCCTTCCTGGAGGCTGGAGGGATCCTGGACTGATGATCCAGAGAGGCTTGGTGGGTGCTGTGTGCTACTTCTGCACTCCTACTCCTCCTCGTTGCGGGTGGGCAGGAAGCTCAGCTCGCAGCGTCGCTCCCTCCTCTTCCTTGTTCTCCGCGTGCTTCTCTCTCGGCTGGGGCATGGGGCTGGACAGCATGTGTGTGTGCACAGACCTCCCTGAGGCACAGCCCACACACAGCCAGCCCACCCGCCCAGCCAATAGGTATCCCTGCTCAGATGTTTCACTCCGTTCCTGGTGCTTATTGGAGGAGGCGCCAGGTGGCAGGGCTGCCCACAGAGAGTGTAAGTAATTGTCAACAGGTAGCCCCACCTCCCTTTTTTTTTTCACTGCCCTGTGGCCCCGCGGTGGTGCTGCTGCAAGTGAGGGGGGAGGAGAGAGTGAGGGAGAGGAAATTAAAAGCAGTGCTGCGAGGCTACAGCTGAGCGCAGCATGGTGCAACCCTAGCCGCGGGGCTCCTGGCTCCCACGGGGCCATGTGTGGCTGCACATGCTGCACATGCCTGGGGCCAGCCCTGTGACCAGGGTTGGTTGCCCACAATGTAGAAGGCAATTGGTCAAGGAGGGCCTGCTGGCCAGGCAGGCACTCCTGTCCAGCCTCCTTAGTAGCGAGGGCCATCATGAGAGATGGGATTAAGAGGTTGGGTACAGTGACAAATACTCCATCAGGTGTACAGAAGATGTTTGTATTTAATTTACAGAGCAAGTTTTTACCCAAGAGATTTACAGGGGTGTTCCGACTGAGTAAAAGGAATGCCTCTTAGTGAGCAGCCTGACAGTTACAGTGACCAGGTCAGTGAGAGGCTAGGAGCTGGGAACACCTTCAACTCCAATTGAGGGTATAACAGTAGTAAAACACAGGTAAATGGGGAACTGCATTACTCTGGAGCACAGAATGTGTGTCCTCGGTATTGACTAGAAAGGGAACAGGAGTAACCCCAACAAAAACCTGAACATGGGGCCTGACTGGTCAACAGACAACAAAAAGCAGACAAACAAGACCAAAAAAAACACAGACAAACAAGATGAGCTCACGTTTTTGGGGGTCCCGGGACCGAGTCAGTTGGCTTCATATCTGCAGTTTGCAGGATGGTGGTTCCGGATTACCGGGTTCACGGTGGGAACACTGGTCTGGGTTTCTGTCTGTAGATCTATGAGACTGGTACTACTGTTTCAGGAATTCTGCATGGCCACGGACAGCACGGGTTTCAAATTTACTGCTTAGGAGGGTGTCTGGGCCCTGGGTTACGTCTGTAGGTTAACTGTTGAACTTGTAGGAGACAGAGTTTGACTATCACTTTCTTTTGTTTTGTCTCTGGCTTTTTTTCCTCTGTAACTGGTCCCAAATTTGGCTGTAAAAGACTTGAATCTTGTTAAGAGTTTTTGTTTTTCAATTCAAACGGGCTGCCTGTAGTTTAGTGAGGTGGCAAGCTTCGTAATCATCGGGGTGTTGTCTTTTTCGTGGAGAACTAAGGATATACGGTGCCAGTTCTGTTGGGGAGGGACTAGTTTTGAAATGACTTCAAGGAGTCAATTTGAACATTTAACTAACGCTGCGCGTTGGGCATCGGTGTCAAACCCAGGTCTTGGACTGTTCAGTCATAATTATTATTGTCGGAACGGCTTTGAGATATTAAAATTCCCCTCTGTTCGAGTTAAGAGACCAGAGAGGAACAATTTAACTGGAGGAGGTTGAACTTTTGACTATATAAACAAGGGGAAGGAAAACAGACAGGGGAAATAGATGTTTCAAAGCACTTTTTTGACGGCAGGACTATGAGTCTCTGCGTCCCATAGGTACCAAACATTCATTTGTTGGGGGTGTCTTTCCCCCAGATCATACATGCTTTAAAATTGGGAAGGAAAAAGACCCCTCCAAAGGGAATTGCAAATCCGGATTGTTAACATACAAATTTCATTCAGTTACCCACTTTACTGCCACAGGTCCATATTTATTTAACATGTATTTAATTGGAGTGTTCCCCGGGGGTAATTTGGAGGCAATTGAACCTATTTTAATTTTAGTTCCCAAGTTCGTTTTACAAAGCTAATTTACTAAAACCACAGATAACAAAGTTATACAGGGGACAGACAGACAGGCAGAGGAGGCAAAGGAATACCAGCAGGGAGCAATGAACCATCTGTTAATTAACAAGTAATCAACAGTTCATGGTGTTCGCACTACCCCACATACCTGGAACGGGTGAGGGAAACAGACACACATTTTACAAAATACAAATAGACAAGACCATACAAATGGGTACAAAAGGAGTCCTCTAAAGTCACAGAAGTCCCAATATTTGACTGGAAACAACGGATCTATAGAAGCTCAGGGTGGGGAGGGATTAGGTATTTACAAACACTCTCATACATTCACACAGGGGGAAGGTCCATTTCCTCACAGAGTACCAGAAAGGTAACTGACTGTAGGATCTGGCTCATACAGGGAAAGGAAAGGGTTTATACAATCACACCCATGGGGTACATGAGGTTCCACCAAGCCCCTTGCGATAGAAACCAATCATATAGGATGGCCTCTGGGCGGCTGAACTTGGCTTAAGTCTCTAGACCTGGACCACGGTTATTAACATTCACACATTTATTTCAAACTATGCCAGACAAAACATACACCAGACAAGACATAAACACTAATAAACAAGTCTAAAATAAATTTCTGATTCAGACAAGGCGGAGTCGGTGTTTTAAAACTGAGTTCCATCAAACAGGGCCCCTGTTTCAGTCCCTAATTGACCACCGGGGTATTAGGGCAATTACCAGAATGGGGCTCGGTTATTAGCCGAAGTCCACCGTGAGTGAGGCGTCCCCCACTACCAGAACAGCACAGCACTTACTGTAGGAGTCTGTGGGATTCCTATGTTCCTCTCATCCCACTTCTGACACCAGAATTGTCGTGGATTTTCAGGCTGAAATGAGAGGAGGCTGCAATGGGAATATTCAATCAGATGTATTCAGATACACAGCTGTGGTTCCACTGGTATGGCTACCAATGGACCCTGACTTACAGCAGAGAGATTTCTTTTATACCCAGTAGTAAACAAGCAACCACACATGGTCGGGATCTAATCATACATGTACACACATAACCATATCTGACAGAAAACACCTCTTATTACTAGGCAGAAATTGGGTTGCTAACGCAAGCAAGTTCAGTTCCTCGGAACTAGAGATAAGGGGGCCCAAGGGTGGAGCGAGACATCTGTCAGGGAGTGTAGCTAACCCACACACACATGTGTCAGCATTAGATATAGATAAGGGCCATCACAAAGATGACAACAGGAAACCTCCTGGAAAGCTTTGCAGCATTATTGCATAGTAATGGAATCTTAGACCTAAAGCATTCTCAAGGATTTGTAGGCCAAAATACTATATAGCTTTGGGAGTCTTCCATAAGGGCAGGGCCCCAGGTGCCGGGGAGAAGGGAGCGAGGGCAATCACATGGACAGGGGATGGGCAGAACCCCCGGAAGGAGAGCAGACACATGCTTGCTCACTCTCGCAATCACGCGCACACTAGCTCTATTGGGAAAGATACTAAGGATAGGGGCACTCACCAACTACCTTCACTGCACTGCACCAGTCACGCTTGCACTCAGACATGAGTGGGGGGGAGGGTACAGGACACAGCAGGGTAACTAGGATGAGTCAGGATCACAATTTCACTTAGATCTCAGTAGGGGGCCAGTCTTCTCTGATCACTGGTGCCGTGTGCCTCACGGTGCTGTCATTATTAGTGTCTGCCATGCTCCCTCGCCATGCCTGCAGCCACAGAGAGTGGTGCAATGGCGTTGGCCCTACACTCCGTGGGGGGAGGTCCCGGAGCCTCGCTTCGCTGCAGTGCCGCTTGGGCAGCCCCGGACTCTGTGACGTGCCCAGGGTTCCCACAGGGGAGCCCGTGACAGGGGAAGGAACTGCGGATCAAGCCTCTCGGCGGGGTGGGCCACCACCACCACCAGAGTCTCTGCCCGTGAAGCAAGGGGATGACCCTTACAGTATCATATTATTCAATATTAGAAAAGGAATGTAACCATGATATGAAAGATTGGATGTACATATAATGTACAAGTCAGAATGAACGTTAAAATAACAGTTCAAAGAATAGGACAGAAAACCCTTTTTTAACTACCCTCTAGTTATATATACTGATACGGCAAAGAACTATCCATTGTGTGTATTATCCCAAAGGGCTAGAAATAACCATTTGCATTAAACAATCCTCAAAGGGACTAGATACGATGGATAAAGGACCAACAACCTAATAAACATCAGAAAGCAAGCAGACTAACAGTTGGAAGGCTTGCTTAGGAAATGGAGGAAGATCTTCTGACCAACAGCATGTGAAGAGATGTCCTGAGAAACTCTTGCAATGGTAACAGAAGCAAAAAAAGGACCCAGCTTTTTCCATCATGTCTGAGAGGGAAAAAATTCAAAGACTGAATTGAACTTGAAAGCATACAGCTGCATAGAGTAAGGCTAACTTAGGATTCACAGTAAGGTAAATTGCATTATCTATTATGTTTATTCAATTTACTGCACTCTGAGCACAATCTTGCATTATATATTAATCTTGTTTCTTATAATAAACTTATTTAACTAAGCCAGTGTGCTTAAGTGAATTCCTAACTTTGGTGTGACACGGTTTGGGGTGATTCTGAGTCAACATACTCAGATGAAACTGAGAAAGTAATTTCTGTGCTTTGGAAAACTCTGAGGCAAAGGTGAATAAGAGAATTAACCCCTTACTGGATGGAACAGTTCTGGGAAGAGCTGATCCAGTAGGAGCTGTAAGTGGGGAAACTGAGTGATAGCTAGTCCAGACTGAGGCAGAGAGGTCCCACTCCCGTCACCATGTTAAATGGGGGTGAAAATAGATATATTATTCTCTTCCATATAGTTGTTCTCATTGAAGGCAACTACCATCTGTTGTTATTATTATTATTATTATTATTATTAGTAGTAGTAGTAGTAGTAGTAGTAATTACTAGTAGTAGTAGTAGTAGTAGTAAACTTTTACCTTACCGCTCTCGCTACAAGCGACTCAGGGTGACTCACAAAATTCATAATAAAAACAGTGTAAATATAAAAATATAAAACATATAAAAAAAATTAAAACTCCATTAAAGCATCATGTGCAAAATAAAACCCACAGTGCAAAACCTCCAAATTTACCCTGACATACCCATTCCACCCTCCCCTCCTCCCCCGCCAAATGCCTGGTGGAAAAGTTAGGTCTTACAATTTAATTGGAAGGCAAGAAGATTTGGGCTGAGGCGACCCTCCACTGGAAGGGAGTTCCAAAGCAATGGCGCGGCTGCCAAGAACACCCTCCTATCTGTCCGAACCCGTTGGTAACGCAGTACCTCCAGGAAGGCACCCCTGGATGACCTCAGAGGCCAACCAGGGGCCCAGGGGTTGAGGCGATAACTCAGATAAGTAGGGCCTAGACCATGAAGTGCTTTAACGGTCAATACCAGCACCATGAATTGGACCCGGAAGACAATAGGCAGTCATGCAGTGCTTGGAGCACCGGTGTTATGTACTCCCTGTGGCCCGCCCCAGTAAGGAGATGGGCTGTCGCATTCTGCACTAACTGCAGCTTCCAAACCATCATCATGGGCAGCCCCATGTAGAGTGCATTGTAATAGTCTAGCCTTGAGGTGATTTACGCGTGGATGATAGTGGCAAGATCGGAGTCTGAGACATATGGGCAGAGCCTTTTCACCAGATGTAATTGGTCAAAAGCGCCCTTGGCCACAGCCAACACCTGAGAATCCAGGCATAGCTGCAAGTCCAGGAACACCCCTGAGCTCCGCACAGATGGAACCAAAAAGGACGGACATCCCTACTAATTGTGGAGACCTCCTCACCAAGACCACCCATCCCACCAACTAGCACCATCTCTGTCTTATCAGGATTGAGCATCAATCGTCTTGACTTCATCCAATCCCACACAGTGGCCAAACTGAGACAGCAAGGAGACAGCGGGGCGCGAGTCAGATGAAAATGACAGATACGGCTGGATGAGACACATAACCCTTTTTCTTCCTCTTTTCCTTCATTACTCCAGGGAGTCTTTCACCAGCTACTTGTGTGGAGGCTCCGGCCAAATGTTTCAGACTCTGACCTGGCCATCCTCATCCATGCATTCATCACCTCGAAGCTGGACTCCTGCAACACGCTCTATGTGGGGCTGCCCCTGGTGATGGTTCAGAAGATGCAACTGGTGCAGAATGCGGCAACCATGGCTTAGGCCCCTCCTATCTGAGAGACCGCCTCACTCCTTGGCCCCTAGGGCGATCCTTGCAGTCCACAGGGGGCACCTTCTTGGAGATCCCCCGGGTTGGGAAGCCACATTGAGAGGGTGTTCTCAGTGGCTGCATCACGACTGTGGAACTCCTTCCCGGAGGAAGCTCACCTAACTCCTAGTCTCTGGTCTTCCGCCTGGCCTGTAAAACCTGGCTGTTCATCCAGGCCTTTGGGGAAGGGAGTGGGTAGGGTGAGAGGGGAGGGGTGGGTTATAGTCCAACTGTTCTACACTTATTTATTTTGGTTTTAGTTTCCCTCTCTGTTTATATTTTTATTGTATTTATTGTTTTTTATGGTTTTAAAATGTAGTTTGCAGGCCGCCCCGAGCCGTCTGTTTACGGGAAGGGGCAGGATATAAATGTTAATATAAAAATAAATAAATAAATAACCTAGGTAACCTTTGTAGACCATTCACAAGAGGATCAGGACCTCTGATCTCTAATTCAGGCCTTAGGCCAGGTAGCTCGGCACTGGAAAGTCAATTTTGCGTGCAGTTTCTAATCTTTTTGATAATAGAGATTCTCTAACAGAGATACAGGGTTCTTATGGCTGAGCACACTGATGAAAGGGGGAGAAGGGCTTTTGCCCCTTGAAAAAACGGTACAGCTTTTTTTTGGAGCTATCATCAAACTCAGTATTGTATCTTGCTAAATATTCAGCTAAACGATAATGAAGATAAATAATAACAAAATCAATAATGATAACACGGTTGTTATTGATTCTGTTATTGCCTAGCAGGTGTTTTTGGAGGGTAATGTGGAGAGAGGAGGAAGAAGCAGACATCTCAGAGCCAGAAATAGTGCTGAACTCTTGAACTGGGCCTGTGATGGGAGTGGAAGGACCTGATGGATGTCATCACTGGCCAATGAGCAGCGCAAGCAAGTCCCAGGCAGTTGCATGGCACCCTGTGATTTCTCAATGCCTCTTGCCTCCCAGAACCAATGATGGGGGCTCTGTGGAGGGCATTGCAACCCCTTATGCTGCAGGGCCTGGCTGTTTGACTCTTGTTCTGTGTTAGCTCTTGCTTTGACACAAGAGCTAACTTGTCAGGTTGCATTTATAGAACTCTGGTGCTGCTTGAACTAAAAATCTTCCCCAGCCCTCAGTGTTATACCTTACCTTTCCTTATACCCTTTATTTTACCCTTTACCTTCCCCTGTCTGTCTCCCCATAGATAGATAGAAAGATAGTTAGATAGATCAATCGATCCTATAGTTTTTTCTTTCCCCTTCCCCTGTCTGTCTCCCCCTGTCCATATTATAGATCAGGGGTGAGGAACCTCAGGCCTGGGGGTCAAATGCGGCCCTCAGCAACTTTTTATGTGACCCCTTTCCAGTGCCTGGATATGGCCCTTAGATCCATTCTTTACCCCCAAGCACTGAAAAACTGAGCTCAGGATAATGGAGCAGAGTGGAGGGCATGCACACAAGGGTAGGGGACAGATCCACAGCATAGATCCATATTTTGGGCCCTCCTTTTCTTGAATAAACCCGATTAGCACCCCCATCCCCAACCTTTATGTCGACCACTCACGCCTACTGGACTCTCTTCGCTCCCTGGGCTTCTGTGGCTCTGTCTTTGACTGGTTCTCCTCCTACTTCTCTGACTGCTCCTTCAATGTGTCTCTTCCCAATTCCACCTCATCCTCCCTCCCCCTCTCGGTAGGGGTTCTGTCTTGGGCCCTCTCCTCTTCTCTATCTACACCCTGTCCCTGGGCAAACTCATTGCCTCCCATGGCTTCCAATATCACCTTTACGCTGACGACACTCAACTCTATCTCTCCTCCCCCCTCTCTTTCCCCTTCTGTCCAAGCTCACCTCATCAACTGTCTCTCTGATAACTCTGCCTGGATGTCTCAACGCCAGCTCAAGCTCGACATGGCTAAGACTGAACTCCTTATCTTTCCTCCCTACCTTTCCTCCCCCTCTTCTCTATCCATCCTTATTGATGGTGTCACCATCCATCCTGTTCCCCAAGCCTGTAGCTTGGGCTTTGTCTTCGATACTCACCTCCTCCTTTAAACCTTACATTGACTCTGTTGCCAAGTCCTGTCACTTTGCCCTCTATATAATTGCTCGGATTCATCCCTTTCTCTCTGTCTCCTCAGCCAAAACCCTTGTTCATGCTATGGTCATCTTGTTAGACCAAGAGGGCCAGATTGAAGCGGCCTTACTACATTCCCCCAAAGTGGCTCCAGATTACCCCCAAATTATGCTCCAAAGTAAAGTGTCTAACTACTTATTTAACTGGTTGGACTAGGAGGCTAGACATGTTCTAAAACTGTGTCGCCTCAATGTTTTCCCCATGACTTTCCTTGAGGGTAGATATAAAAGACTGCCATATAGTGCCTGCTTGTGCCAATCTTGTAGTAGCGGCGAGATAGAAACCCTCACCCATGTGATATTCGATTGCGATTCATACGAGATGTGGAAACTGAGGTACCTGGGTGCATTTATACAGGGCCGCCCTCGGTGGTCTCGCGATGTTATCATGGCAAAATTACTCAAAGGTGGAGACTGATCTATCTAGACAAACAGCTTGTTTTTGCAAGCGGGTCTTGTGGCACAAAAGTGCCTGTTTAATCCGAAGTGGTTATGTCACAGTTTGTAATGGTTTACCATCTGCCCAGCTTGGTACTTTTTGTTCGCATTTGGAATTGTGTAGTCTTGTTAAAATTAATGGTTATATCTTGTTGTTAATATTGTTATTTTTGTTATTATTGGGGTTTTTGGCTGTACTATTTGTCATATGACCTACGGGTCGAGACAAAATAAACTAATTTGAAGCTATAGTTGTCTCCCGCCTTGACTACTGCAACCTCCTCCTTGCTGGCCTGCCCCGCTTTCATCTGTCCCCCCTTATCTCCATCCAAAACTCCACTGCTAGGGTCATCCACTCGGCCTGTCATTTCAACCACATGCAGCCTCTCCTCTCCTTGGTTCACTGCTTCCCCCTCACCCAACGCATCCTTCACAAACTCCTGGTATTTACTTACTCCCTTTATTATTATTATTATTAAACATTTATAAAGCGCCAGTTGCAACCTGGCGCTGTACAGAACATACAATCAGATGCGGTCCCTACCTGTGGCTTACAATCTAAAAGACAAGGAGG
>QEPC01000879.1:976119-1002080 GCA_003113815.1 Sphenodon punctatus
AAATTGATTGCCAGTGCCACAGCTACCAACCTGTATTACATTAATTCCTACATTGAATAAAAATCATTTGATCTTCATTCCTAAATTTGCTTTATCATCTTTTAATCATTGAACATACACTGGGTGGGTGCTGGGTGGGTGCTGGCTGGTGCTGGCTGGTAGTGGTGGTGGGTAGGGTAGACTGGCAAAGGCCCATGGCAAAGGTAATACAATCATAATGGAGCTGTGATAATGCAGCTGTGATTGTATTTGGAAAGAGATTGAGGCACACATCTGAGGGGACAGAAGTTTATTAAATGATGGAATATATGATAGAGGTTTATAAAATTATGTGTGTTGTTGAAACAAAAAAATAAGGGAATTATTGCAAAATGGCCCTGAGGTGCCTGGAGAATTATGAATGATCGGTTGTTAAACATTCTATCCACTCGCATTCCCTGTTGAACATACTAGACTTTTGTAGCAAGGGATCAGCTGCTGCATTATCCTACTAAAGTTAGTAAGATAATACATGTATGTACAGGTCACACAGAAAGCTACATAATGAGCAAAAATAAACATAACTCTTTTATAGAAAACAAACAACAAACTCTTTATTAGAAAACATAAGTGTAAACAAACTATTTTTAAAAATATATTTTTTAACAGTCTACATGAAAATTAAATTTAACTATCTTGTTTCGCATCCTGCAAAACCCGCACCTCCTGGAGCACTTCTGAGATTACCACCTGAAGTGCTTGATTTTCAGCACTCAAGTTCTGTGGAACTTGCATCTGTGCCTCTATTTTATTTTCTGTAAAAATGGAATAGACTTAGTGTATGCATTCTTTAACAGCAGCATTTTTTTTTTATAATTTGGAAACACTATTCACACACACCAAGGGTACTCTAGTACTATGGAGCTCACAAATCCTTACCAATTTTCTCCTGTCTGGAGATTAATTTTTGGACTCTGTCCGCAGTGTCCCATACTATCCCCCATTTCGCCGACGCAATGTCCACCAAAATTTCGCCTGGTATGGGATTGAAAATTAAAACATATCAATGCACTAGTTAAGACAAAAGCTCTACTAATGTAAAGCATGAAAGACATTGAGAGATAGCATACCAAAAAAAGGGTTTAACTTACCAATTCTAATAAGGCCATCAAGTAGTGAGACAAAGCCTGCCAAAACCATCATGTCAATGTAGAATTGATATTGATTTGACATGTAAACACGCAGCACATGGGCAACGTCAAAGAAAGCCCGCCTCCCTGTGTTAAATGCCTGTGGCTGTCAGCTGTCAGTCACAGGGAAGGATTGTTTTTATTGGTGTGCGTCAGTTGCTATGTAAATGACCCATGCGGCAGAGGTGGGGCGTGGCTGTCCGTGCAGGTAGAGAGACGTAGAGAGAGATTCAATCGGGAGGTGGATCACGGTCGCTCACGGGCCACGGGCAGCGCCGGTCCGGAGTAGGACACATCAGTGATCACTAGTCATTAAACACCAATAGTTTTGGTTAACTTTAAGTTAGCTTATCAACTTTGGAGTTGTGTGTGGAAAGGGGGAGGGGAAGGCGAACAACTTCAGCATAAGTTCCAAAGCTAACTGCATAAAGCCGTGGGTGGATGCACACACACACCCTCTGCACACACACTCCCTCTCCACACACACCTCTTTGCCTGTCTGTTGCCGGTTGCCAGTCACGAGCGCTTTTGCTAGCAATCCAACAGAGGCCGGGCCTCACACCTAGCTAATGTGAGAGTTAGCTGCTGCACAGAGGTCTGATAAAGTACAATATAAATTGAACTAGGATAGGATGCAGTGTAACATCATTTTATCTGACCATTTATAAAACATTTGTTTATAAAAGTAAAACGGGCCACTGTAGATTAGAACCGCCAGAACCCAAAATTCCAGATTGTAGCAGGGAACGGAACGGAATCGCTAGGCTACAGAAGCTCCATCCCAAACCAAAAGCGAGTTAATGCAGTTAGCTCATTAGCAGGCCCGGCTATGCCCCCTCAAAGCCAGAGATATGTTGTTACATGACGATAACATGGCTAGCAGTAGCCAAACTAGTAGGAACAAAGAGTTTAAAGATTTCACCTACTGTTTGAGTTTGTGGGGGTGGGGTACTCGGAGAATACACAATAACATTCAACTTCAGTCCACTCAAGTTCAAATACCCTCCCTCCTAATACCTGGCTGGCACTGCCCACAGTTAGGGTAGGGTAGAGATCGAGGCACACATCTGAGAGGGTAGGAAAGTTTATAAAATGATGGAATATATGATAGAAGTGTATAAAATCATGAGTGTTGCTGAATCAAAAAGATAAGGAAATGATTGCAACTGAGTTGCAATGATTTAGGAACTCATTGGGAACTGAGTTCATTGGGAACTCCTTGGGAACTCATTGGGAACTGAGTTCCTTCACCTGTTCCCTCTCCTCCAGTCATACTGCATGCTCTTCTGCCATCATAGCCACTAGGATATAAAATTGATGGTCACGCTTAGAAACCAACATGACATATATCCTACTGGCAAGGTACAGGGAACCACACGCCTGTCATACTTACTAAGCCAGTCCTGGCAGACAGACAGCCCTCTTAAGACACTCACTATGTTCCCGCCTGTGATGCGGGATAGTTGTCATTCCACAGGTTCAAATTCCTGTTGTTTTATTTAACTTTTAATTTATTTTTTATATATATATTTACATTAGTGTTATTGTTTTGTAATAATACAATTATTGCTGTGTTGTGTTGCTCACGGCATACTTTCTATGCCCCAAAATATGCTTTCTTATATTACATTAACCTATAGCAAATCCTGGGAGTTTCCTCACATCTCTGTGGAGAAACTTTAAGCACGCTGCATCGCTGCTAGGCAACGATCGACAACAGCAGCCCAGGAGGGAGATTTAAACTGGTTTGGCACAGTACACAGACAGCACTGGGACTTGTCCTGAGGGAGCCAGGAAAGAAGGGATAGGAGAGCAGAGGCGGGCAAGAGCGTCTGAGTCACCTCTCCCATCCTTCTGTGTTGGATGCCAGTTGTGTTGGTTGTACTCCCTCGCCTCGAGTGTCGGGTCCTTGGTCTGTGTGTTGTTGAATGCCCTCCTCTGTGTGTTCTGATAGTTTCAGCCAGGCTAGCACCTGCGCTTTCCGCATCCCATGCCAGTCGACTTGCTTCTTCTCAGTTCATTACAACAATGTTGTGGCCAGTGGGCTTATCTACTGTCCTTGGAGCTCCGCTCTCCCATCCCCTCACGTCCCTTCGAGCCACCCATTCATTGCATTAGTTACAGCCGTGTTCTGCTGCTGGAGACCATGGCTGGATGCTGCTCTTCCCCAGGGCTCGTGGGCATATTAGCAACCCATAGCTAGAGCTTCCATGAGACAATGACCCTGTGTGATCTTTGGCATTCCCCGGTTGTGCAATTGCTTGCCAACTGCCTGGACAGCCGCACAGGTGCCTATGCGAGTCTCAGTTCCTGGCTCCACTACTTTGGCTATGAGTTGAATGCCCTCGACTGCCAGATGCATGCGGAGACACTGGGCCTCCATGCCTTTCCCGATAGTCGCATTCCGGAGATGATGTGCTCGCATGTGGTGTGGTCCGCGGCAGAGACCATGTCCGCTCTGTATGTGTGCAGCATGCCCTCCTTCACAGCCTGTCTGGCGGAGGGGTGGCCCTCCCTGACCGTGTCCTTCTTTGGCTCTGTCCACGGGGCCCATGGGTACCGGCAGTCACGTGGTGCTGCCTATCACCGCCTGTTGGAGCTGGGTCACCTTCCGTGGCCCCCAGCTAATTACTATGTCTTGCCGGAGCCCACCGCGGCAGAGCTGATGGTGCTGGCTGGTGTGTGCTCTTGATCCAATGTGCAGCTGGAACTTGCAATGCTGGATTTGTTTGAGCCTTACTACCTGGTCGCACACTACATGTCTGAACTGGGATACCCTCGGGGCATGCTGCAGTGGCCCCACTACGTGTACCTGGCAGGCCACCTGGCTCCTGGCCTGTTCTTGGCCCCCTGCAGCTGGCTGTGCCTGTGAGTCCCCCTGTGCCTTCCATGCCATTGGTGTGCTCCCACGGCCCGCCTCTGCCCTGTCGCCGTGGGTCACTGCCCGGCCTGCCTGCTCCATGATTTCCACTCCATTGCTTCCTCCAGTACTTCCCTATCCCGGATTTCCTACTATAGCTGTGATTTCTCCTGTGCCCGTTCCGAGGTGTGCCCCACCAACCACCTGTGGGTGACTCTGTGACCATGGGTCCTTATCCTGTTTGATATCCTATTCAACAAACACTAGGTTTGTTGAACTTTGGAGGGTTTTTTGTTTTTTTTTACATTCAATAAATATTAATTTCTTTTTATCTGTTTCAGTCTGTTTTCAAATTTGCAAGACAACCGTACCCTCCCACCCAGCCAAGAGTGTTTTACAAACAAGTAGAATTTTAACTTGCCACCCAAGTTAACTGGCTGTCTGTGTGGCCAGCGCCAGCCAGTTACTGTTTATTTATTGCGGCCGAGGCCAAAATATACAGAAAACAAACAAGTCACACATAAATAATAAGCAAATATAACCAAAATTGCCAACATCTAATAAAAACTTTTCTGAGCCCACAGAAAACAAAATTCTGGCTCATGGTCCAATAACCCCCCCCTTAACCAAATACAGAGAGTAAAACAAAATGCCCAAAGCCCACTACCTGACCAGACATGTGCCATGACTCCTCACTCCCTACTCAGGGGACATTTAAACTGGAGGAATAATGTGCGCAAATTTAAGGCAGCAATCAGAAACTGCGCTACCACTGCTGAAATGGATGGAACCTCGTCTGCCAGAGCCATAATGAGTAAGTTTTGATCTGTACACCCTGGAAATTTCCGGAGAAAGGCTGCGAGGAATTTGTGGCGGATTTGGTCATATAACCGACATTGAAATATGACATGGGCGGGAGTCTCGACCTCCTGTTGGTCGAACAGGCAAAGACGCTCTGAAAAGCTAATAGCCAAGAAACGCCCCTCCAGAACACTCGTAGGTAGGGCATTAAACCTGGCTAACATAAAAAGAAACTTACCCCTGGTGGAAATTGATGAAGTCAAATAAGAGGCCATGCTCAGACAAGGCCTTACAAGGGGCAGATAGCTTGCGAGATGGCGGGTGGCTCTAATTTTAGCCATCTCATCCTGCTGAGCCCTGTCCTCCAGCCTTACTTGAAGATCCCTCAGCACTACGGCCAACTCCCTGCCCTTCCAATAGTCGGGTCCATAACCCATCTGTCGCAAATAAATATCCACGGCCTGCTGCCATGAGCTCTTGAATGGATCCGTAATCAAAAACTGGACCAACCCTCTGGCTTCGGTATGGTGTAGTTTAGCCCAGAATCTAAGAACACTCCTCCATGCCTGAGTAGACCATCGCGTCTGTCCCAACTCCTGTCTGATGGCCGCGAACGGAGTCGCTCTAGGAATCCTCAACAGCCTCTGAAGGAAGCGAGCCTGAATACTGTCCAACTTCCCAATCTGTGTGGGAAGAAGGGGCACCCAAACCTGTGCCCCGTAAAGCAACTGGGCTCGTACTTTTGCATTTAGAACCTTTATAGCGGGGAGTATAACCCGTCCACCGGTGTGGCAATATAACCTATGTAGGGCAGAGGAAGCCCCCCTAGCCTGGGACAATGCCTTCTCAAGCTGGTCCTTCCAGGACCCCGTCGCTTGGAATAGCAAACCCAGGTAACGGAAAGATTTGACTTGGTCAATACTTTGGCCACCAATGGACCATTTATGCCGCTTCCGGGCTCCGGTAAATACCAAAATTTTGGACTTCCCGTGATTGATATGCATCTTATTGCACTGGCAAAAATTTTCAAAACAGGCAATTTGCCTATTTAAACCCACCCTCGTTTGGGATAATATTGCAATGTCGTCTGCATACAGCAGACACCCCACTGCACGCCCAGCCAACTTGGGGGGGGAAAAGTCAGATAAGGCCAGCAGCGGGATGACTCCATTTATAAAAAGATTAAAGAGGGTGGGAGCCAAAACGCAACCCTGTCTAACACCCAACCTCATTGATATTTCCTTGGTCAGGTGTCCCAACCGGTCTAACTTGATTGCCAGAGTAGTATTGGCATGGAGTTGTTGCAGGAGGAGGAGCCAGCCAGTTATTAGGAGGGAGGCGAGTTGAGTGGACTGAAGTAGTACTCCGCCCCCACCCCCAAAAGTTGGAGGAAGGAAACTGTTTGATTCACTACTAGAGCTAGATAGCTAGCCACCGCCTATCTCCGGCTAGCCAAATGTCCCCTCTCCCACCTTCGGGGCACTCAGCCTAAAAAGACTGGCCCAGGCAGGGAGGGAGTAGCCCAGGTCGGATGCATTGTATGTTATCTTAACAACCCATCTCTGAGTTTGAGAGAGCATAGCCGGCTACACCCCTTGTTTAGCTGGAATCCAAAGACCAGTCCTCTCTTTTAGCCCCCCAAAGGGAGTAACTAAGGATTGAGAACTGATACTGCTATTCTAAGATGATCAAATGTGTCATTAAAAGCGTTGAAGTTGGGATGGTTTTGAAAGCATTGGGAGTCATTATAAGCATTGAACTTGGGACTCAGGAGGTTTTTTTTTGGTTTTTTTCAATTCAAATAATAATTTTCTGTGCTGTGACTCCAAACAGTCTCCGATTGCCCTGCCCCCACCCACCCTGTAGTTAGCTTAGCTAGCCACTGTAGCCAGCCAACCTTCTCAGGGGACTCAGGGGACTGTGCTGTGCTAGTGTGCCTCCAGTCCTTGTGAAGTGAACTGACTGTGATAGACCTGCCCCATCCCCCCACCCACCCGGTATTTAGATAGCCAGTAGCCACTGACTGTAGCCAAGTTCAACCTTCCCCTCCCCTCCCAAGCCTGTTTTACAACTTCCAAAGCCTCATCTCCTGCTAGCCAAATGTCCCCTCCCCCACCTGGGAGTAGCCCAGGTCAGATGCATTGTATGCTATCTTAACAACCCATCTCTTACTTTGAGAGAGCATAGCCAGCTACCCCCCTTGTTTAGCTGGAATCCAAAGACCAGTCCTCTCTTTTAGCCCCCCAAAGGGAGTAAGGATTGAGATAGAACTGTGAGGGTTTTGAAAGCATTGGGAGTCATTAAAAGCATTGAATTTGGAATGTTTTTTGTTTGTTTTGTTTTTCAACAAATAATAATTTCTTTTTAGTAGTTTCAGTCTGTGTTCAGGGACGGAGAAGCTACTGCTAGCCCCTGTGTTCAGGCTCCCCCACCTCTTTTCAGCTACTCCCCCGCACACTCCCTGTAGTGTGTGTGGGGGGGGGAGAAGCTACTGCTAGTCTGTAGCAGCATTCACCAATCCTGACCGATGGCTAAATGGTTATGTCTGCCTCCCTTGACAGCTGTGACGTGTATGTAATTGCATTTGAATCCCATTGTTGCATTTATTTATTTTTTATTTTTTTTAAAATGTAAAAGCAGTGTACAGCCAGAAGATGTCTTTCTATGTCTATTACACAATTTCAGTCACCAAGTTAAGGTGTTTCATTGCACATAATACTGATAATAGTCGTGCTTTGGCTGATGTGTATGGGTGCGCCGGCGCCCGCTGCTCCGCTCGAGATTTGACAACTTTGTAGTTGTGTTTGGAGAGAGGGTGGTGGTGCCCCCCCCTGCAGCTTTGCATTGTTAGCTTTGGAACTTAAGCAGAAGTTGTCAAACTACAAACTTCAAATTCTCCTTCCCCTCCCCCTTTCCACACACACAACTACAAAGTTGTTAAGTTAACTTTGAACAAGAATGAAAACTATTGGTGTCTAATGATTGTAGTGTCTAACGATTATAGTGATGTATCCTACTCCGGACCGGTGCTGCCCGGTCTGGAGTAGGACCGGACAGCAGTGAGACACAAAGCTGAGACACTGAGCCACACGATAAGAGGACTGATTTAAAGCTCTAATGCGTAAGGGGCTGATGCACTTGGACCTAGGAGATTTCCTAATTGAAATAGGAAATCATTGAGTTGCCTTGGAGAAGTAAAAACCTCTCAGTCTCAGTTGCCCATATGTAAAATTGGAATACATGTGTATCTGTCTTTCCCTGTGTGTTCCCCTCATCCTTGTGCATGTTTGATTGTTTGGAAGTACACTGGGCAAGGAGTGGGACCTGTCTAAATCAATCACTCTGTCCTAGGGCATTATTTCACTGTCCTTTGTTAATGACACAATACAAAGGCTCTGATAAAGTAGAAGATTAAAATGCTAAAAGCAACACACACGCACACACCCCTCTCCCTGGCTGTTGATGGTTGCCAGTCACACTCTACAGAACTCGTCTGTAATCTGTACGGGGGAGGGAAGGTGGTCATGTAAGGACAGGTGGGGGCAGGGCAGTCAGTGACGGCATCGGTGATGGCGGTCAGTGACTGCAAGTGAGCATAATGCCAGCGGCGCTAGCAGGCGGGGCATAATAGCACTCATCACGCCACCTGGCTTGGCTGCGCTAATCAGTTCGTCGTGGGTTAATGTAATAAATAAACATTATTTTATTATTTATATTACAAAGTATGCCAGCAAAACACAGCAATAATTATATTATTTACAAAAAAAACCATTACACGAATGTAAAAGTAATAATAATAACATAAAAATTACATGTAACATTGGGGATTTGAACCAGCTCAATGACAGCTACAAATTATACAGCAAGCAGGGACCTTAACAACTATGCCAACAGAGTTCTGTTACTCAGCATACGTCTTCTAGACTGAGGAATGAGGATTGTAAGAAACTCTTCTGCATGAACTTCACACAGTACAGTTAGTATCACACTTCATTCCTTCAACTTTCAGAGCCGGTCCTATGATGTAAAAAATGACTTGGTCAGCCAATACACAGGTGACTTTAAACTCCTAACATGAGTTTTGGTCAAAAAACTTTAAAAGATCAATTTGTCATATAATAAAAACACCAACCAGTGGGACAACACTTGTCCCAAACAGGACATGTTGTCCATGCATGTATGTATTGAGAAGAATGAGCAGTTACTGCGGTACAGAAAGACACACACACACACACACAGCACCAGCAGTCAGTGTGACAGCTTGACAGCATAGCGCAGCAGCGGCATAGTCATCATCATAATTCCTACTCCCTTCGCGAAACAGCGATAAATGCGCATAACTGTGTCTCATATATCAAATTGGTGGAACGCGGGAAAAGAACGCTGATTTTATGTGACAACGGTAATGATCAGCAAACACATACATGCCGCATCTGCGGATGCTGTGCGGAATTCTGCGAGGCGCAACGTGGGATGCCGAGGTTGGGGAATGGAATTGCGGTGTGGTAACAGCTGCTGCCGCATCAGCCCTACTTAGATTTAGTGATAAGTAGATCATTGGTGATCTTGGCCAGGGCAGTTTCAGCAGAGTGGAGCAGACAGAAACTGGATTGGAGAGGGTCCAGGGAGGAGTTGGAAGAGAGGAGGTCCAGGCAGCGGGAGTAGATGACCCATTCTAGAAGCTTTGAGACAAAGGGAAGGAGGGAGACTGACCGGTAACTAGAGGGGTCAGATGGGTCCAAGGTGGGCTTTTTGAGGATGGGGGAGATAGTGGCATGCTTGAAGGCAGAGGGGAAGAAGGAGCCTGTGGAAAGGGAGAGATTGATGGCATGTAGAAGTGGGGGGGGTGACAGTGGGAGCAATAGAGGTCTGGAGGCAGGAGGGGATTGGGTCAAGGGGGCAGGTGAAGGGGTTGGATGAAGAGAGCAGAGCAGAGATTTTCTTGAGAGAGGCCGGAGGGAAGAATGTGAGGAGTGGTATGGGAGCGGGAGGAAGAGGTGGGTGGGAGGCAATGTCCTGACGGATCTTGTCAATGAGCTTCATGAGCTTCAGTCTGTCCTGGGTTCCCTCAATTTTGATTGCAAGGTAAAGTCCAGGTTGGGCTTTTTGAGGGAGGCTTTACAGAGCAACAGCTGGGGTTGCTTCTCCGCACCATTTTGTCAGGATAAATGAAGAACTCAGGGCAGACTTGTGAATATGGGAGACTTTTTTGAGTTAATTCAATGGAAGATCTAATTTAATAGGAGGTATTCATGCTGGGTTGTGACCTACAGATGCATTCAGATGCTGTAGGATTGTTAGGTTTTCAGATTAATTTTAATAGACAATGGTGTTCTGAGAGCTGGCTGTCAGAATGGGCAACCTTGGATATTACCAGAGACCTAACCTTCTTGGAATTATTTCCCATCATAGATGTGACTGCTTGGAAGGATCAATTTAGTAACAAGTGAATTCAGTCTTGGTGTGACAGCTTAGCTGTTGTCTACATAGTGAACTCCCAATCGTCTTGCTCTGTGAGTGTTGAGGCTGGTCAAGACTTTCGTGCTTCAATGCTTGCAAGCTAACATCTATTTTAAAGCATGTAATCTTCCTGGTGTGGATAACAAGATTGCTGATGATCTTTCTTGTTTCTAAACCGACCACTTCAGGAAGCTAGCACCAAAGGCCTTCCTATATCTGGTACGGATCCTGTTGCACCTCTGGAGCCTTGGAGATGGGAGATTGTCAGGCTGTAAGGGGGTCCTTGGCTTCTTCCACTAGAGTGGCCTACGGTGGTTGGGTTTGTGAGTTTCACACTTTTAGGCTTCGGGAAGGGATTGACTAAGACAGCCCAATAGTGGAGGATCGTGTCCTCCATTATTGTGTGCACCTGATGTGTCGCGGTTTAGTTGTAGGCACAGTTGCAGCTTGCTGCCATTTTCTTTCATGCAAAGGAAATGAGGCAACCTGACCCTTATTTGGATCTTCATGTTCGAAAGGCAATTGAAGGGTAGTCAAGGGAGCAAGGCTTCAGGATTGACTGACATCACCAATGTCCCCTAAGCTCCTTCAGTCTTCCTTCTTAACACTACGAATTATATGCACCCATTGATCAGAGGTTCCTTTATGTCTGGCTGCCTTCCTTATGGCATTTTGTGGGACCCTTGGGGTTGGTGAAGTGGTGGTAGTCTCCAAGAGAGCCCCGTGTGGGCATGCTCTGTTGAGGGAGAATAGCAGATGGGGAGATGAGATCTTGTTCATTCATGTGGTAGGTAGGTAGGTAAACATTTTTATTTTTTATTGTTGGCTGTAGGCCATAACAATATACAGAAATAAAACACAAAACATATAGTAAATAAATCAAAATACAATGTTAAAATTCATAATTCACAATACAAAGGTCTAAACAGCAAATGGACAAACAGGGCTTTGCAATAAGCCAATGGTCAGTAGAAATCCCCGCCCTTTGTTTATACAACATTATGCAAAAACATAAAGCTGCCACAGTCCTGGAACGAACTGAGTCCCCTCTGCCCAAGAATATCTGAAATTTAGTATAATCAGAAATCCCAACAGGTAGATTATCAATAAAAGTCCTAATATACCTCTCCCTCAGTTGATCGTAAGCTGGGAAATCAAAATTATATGATTAACTGTTTCAGGGGCCCTTAGGTCACAAAATAAACAGAATCTATACTCTTTAGGAATATTACTATATCTGCCTTCCAAAACGGCGGAGCGAAACACATTTAAGCGCATTAAGGTGAATGACCTTCTAAATGCTCAGGATGACCAATTTGTTAAATATTGAGCAGGAAAAACTCAAGGGCCCCGTAAAGGCATAGCCTGGTACTACGTTCTGCATAGACAATGCTGAATTTTCCATCTGGATTTCTTGGTCTCCAATCCTCTGCTTTATAAGCCTCATGACCCCTTTTGAACCCACAGCTATCAGGTGTTCCCCTGACAGGCCCAATTTAGAGAGCTCCATTCGTACATCACGGCACCATCTATCTTCATTCTTTATGCCATGCAAATGGACCAGGAGGGAATTTTTATTGGGAGGGAATAAAGCCACGTTCAGCCGAAGCTTAAAAATGGCCACTAAAGCTTGAGACCTAATTGTTCTCATTGCAGTTTCGGCCCTCAGGGCAACCTGGGGGACACACCTCAAATAAGAGTTCTGGATCCCTTCCAACCTATCTAACACAGCAAGGCCCCAGATTGCTACAGCATATAAAAATTGTGAGAGCACTTTTGCCTTGAAAAGGCAAAGAGCGGGGGCCACCAATCTCCCTCCCTGCGTATGGTCAAAATTAATTAATGAGCCTGTGGTCTTTTGAGTCTGAAGCCTGGCTGCATTAATGTGACCCGTCCATCCTCCAGTGGATGAAAACACTACCCCAAGGTATTTGAAGGTTCGGACTTGTTAAAGTGGAAGATTATTCACCTGCCACCCGAATTGTTGTCACTTATGGCCAGCCACTAACATCTTGGCTTTAGAATGGTTAATGGTCAGGTTTTCTTGGGCATGGTATAAAGCAAAGTACCTAATGCTCTGGTGTAGGCCCACTTGGGTTAGGGATAACAGAACTGTGTCATCTGCATAAAGTAAAAAGGAAAGCCTTCGGTCTCCCAGCTTATGGGCATGAGTATCATTCTCTGCCATAAAGGAGCTTAGGTCATTTATATAAAAATTAAATAAAGATGGGGCTAAGATGCAACCCTGCCTCACACCATGTTCCAGCAGGATGTCATTTGTGAGGGGCTGGTCCAAAGCAGGGGGGACTTGAAGGGTGTTAGCGTGGTGCAGTTTAATTATTAAACAGAGTAATCAGCCATCCATAGTTGAGTTGCTAAGTTTTGACTATAGCTGATCTCTATCTATGGAGTCGAATGCAACCTTCAAGTCCACAAAGCAACAATATACAGGGTTACCCGACCTAGATAAGGCATATTTAGTTATTAGATGCTTAAGCACCAAGGTCTGGTCCACTGTAGACTGCCCTGACCTACATCCTGCCTGTTCTGGGGAAAGAACTTCAGTCTCCTCCAGCCATTTCTGGAATTTGCTGAGGAGATATCTTGCATATAGCATCCCTAATACTGACAAAAGGCTGATCGGACTATAATTCAAGGTGTCACTCGCATCCCCCTTCTTAAAGATTGGAACCACCACACCCTTAAGCCAGTCTTTAGGAAATATCTCTAACTGATTTATCACTGTGAACAATGGGGCCAAAAGAGTTGCCCACCAGTTAGCCTCACATTTTAATAGATCCGGAGGAATAAAGTCAACTCCTGGTGCCTTACCGCTCTTTATCTTACCTATTAACTCCAGAAGATCAGCTAAGGTGACTGGGGGCCATTCTGGAAACCTATTTCTTGGGTGCAATTCAATGGACCTAACAAAGTTCTCTGGCTTAGAGAACATCCTCCCAAAGTGCAGCTGCCATGTTAATACTGGAATTAGACCCTTCCCTTCATGTGGGCATGTAGATCTCCCTTGAGTTATGATAGACCAAAATAACCTTGAATCATTCCTCATAACTGCTTGATGTAACTGCTGCCACTTTGCGGCTTCGAACTCAAGCTTTTTGCCTCTTAACAGAAGCCTATATGCCCGCCTGTTGTTAATTACCCATAGTCTATTTCCTTCCAATGGGGTAAGCTTCATCCTATGCACGGACAACCAGAGGACTTTCCTTGCCCTTCCGCATTCGGCATCAAACCAGCCTGGCCTTTGTGGGGGCCTAGGCCCAAACGGCTTATTAGCCGACAGGACAGGAGCTAACAGGTCAATCAAGGACTTGTAGTCCACAATCGAATCCGGAGATGATGCGGAAATCCAATTACATAAGTCCTGAACAGATTGGGAGCAAATGAGTGTTGAAAAGACCTCACCTAATTTCACAGACCATTTAGGTCAAACTTGGCAGGGCTGATCCGTAGTCTGTGGTTGCTCCCTAAGATTTAAACAAGGGGTCACTCCAGATTTCTAAGAGAGTCTGATTAATAAAGCTAAGGGGAGTGTTCTATTTCTACCCCCATAAGCACTTTCATCTCAATTGCATCAGGGAGCAAATTTATAGAGATTAAAAAATAATCAATCACAGTAGATCCCTGAGCCGAATGAAAAGTAAAATGGCCTTCTAAGAGTGAAAACAGACATGATGCTAACCACCCTTTAACCACCCTTGGTGGTTATTTATGCATGTTACAGGCTGTATTGGTGCCCTATGCAGCTCTGCAACATGCATAGATGACCACCAAGGGTGCTTAAAGGGTGGTTAGCATCATGTCTGTTTTCACCCAATATCACCAGTAAGTAAACCATTCAGCAGGGTTAAATCCAGGGCCTCCTGAATTTGAATCAGTCTATAGGCCCTGGGTCCCTTTACTTTATCCTTTGATGATCGAATATTGCTATATGGAGGCATAATTCCTTCCTCCGGTTCCAAAGTCATAAGGTTTGCAGCTGGGTTTCCTAATCTAATATTCAAATCCCCACCCTTTATTAACTTGGCCTCAGGGTATTTAGAATAATCTATCTGAATTGCCCTAATAATAAATGGCCAGATGCTGTCTGAATAATAAGAGGACACAGAAGGGGGGGCATATATATTAGCTAACAAAAATTCAGAACCCTGGTGCAGGACGCAATGCCATAAGGCAAAATAAGACCTAAACGAGTCAATCAGAACAGCCTTAGCACCTATGGCCTGTCGAATTAATAGAGCTATGCTCAAACTACCTTTATAGTTAAAGGAAATTGCGTCAAGATAATAAACATCAAAATCCAAGCAATAGAGGGCCCCCGTTGCCCAAGTCTCTTGCAAAAGGAGAATATCATAAGAACTGAGGAGAAATTTAAAATCTGGGTCTGAAACTTGGTATCTCCAGCCTCCAATATTCCAACTAATTAGTCATATGTAGTCAGAATAATTAAAATCCAGTCATCTCCTGTGCCCCACACCGGGGTCCTCACTAGGATCTATCTTTTGAGGCATGTCTCTCTCATTAGAGAAAGGGGCTTGTATAACATCCCTACTAAGAACCCCTATCTGGCTCACAACATTGGAGACATAAGGAGAGGGTTCTTCTGGCTGCTGAAGCCGATATCTGGAGAAATAGGCTGTGATACCGACTGCCCTGTAAGGTGCGCATCATGCGTCACCATAGTCGGGTAAGTATTCAGGGGGCAATCTGCAGCTGTACCGCCCATTCGAACCTGCATGGAAAGAGCATGATCACCAGGGCAGGCCTGGGGGGAAAAAGAGACATGCTTAGGAAGTTGGCCATCATTCTGTTGGAGGCGCCCTGCCGGGGTGGTTACTGGGGGGTCATTCAGAATTACTGTCCCCCCAGGGCAGCCTGGAATACCAGGGAGACCCTGCTCCAACACACAACTGCACAGGGCTATAAAGGTGCTTGCTGCTGTGTCCGAGGAGAAGGGGACCAGAGTGTCAGATTCCCCTACAGTCAAACGAGTGGGGCCTTGAACAGAAGTGCACACCAGTACAGAAGAACTTAAGGGGACTGTTTGCTGGAGAGTTAAAAACTCTGGGGAAGGGCACACCCTATGACCGCTTCCTTCCTGGCCCACTTTAAGCTTTATCAGTTGCACTTGAAGTACTTTCAACTGTTCAATAAAAAATTCATGCCCATCAGGCCCCCTCATGGCCTGCAACTGAGTAGGTGACCCTTCCCCCCCCATTTCGGAGGAGGAACCAGTTTCCTACCACCCCACTGAGAATCAACCTCCATCTCCAACACATTTAGTAAATCTATAAGATTCCCACCATCACCAGAGGGCACCCTTGTTGCTGGTTTCCTCCTATCTTGTATTAAACCACGGGCACCTGATAAATTCAAACTTCCGTGCTGTTTAATCAAAGGGCAGCAGATGGGGTCAGATGTATAAGAATCAGAAGAAGGGGTTGGAGGAGGGGTTTCAGCTTTCCCTCGATATGCTTTAGACACAAAAATATTCCTAACCCTTAAGCTCTCCACTTGCTGGAGTATACCACTCATCACAGCCTGAGAGTTAAACAAAACATTGATCAGCCATTGCTCCCCAGGTGTACACAGGTGGTCAAGATTTATGATGTCATGACTAGTTACCCGTAGCCTCAATAACACTCTTAAGTGTTCAGTAACATCTAATACGGTATTCCAAAAGGGCAATCGTCCAGATGGTAATGGTAAAGTTGTAAAAACAATATTCAACAGCAAAAATGCCACATTTTCAATATTAAACAACCCAAATTCCTGAGTGGGGGCATTGGACTGGGGACTAGGTCAGGTTTTGGCTAGCAGTCGGTAGTGTGAGCTACCCAATTCCTGCACAGGCTGGGATTTATTGGGCAGCCCATCCCATTTGAGTACCCCCTGAGCAGAATGTAACTGGGAGGACAACTCCCTCATCTCCAAGCATAAAGTATTAATCTGATTAAACAAAAATTGCATAGTATTATTTATATATTTATTTAATATTTTTATTTAATACATTTATACCCTGCCCCTCCTGTGAGCAGTTAGCAGTTAATGTCACATGATCCGCTAAAAAGGAAAGGAGCGTCCAATTTCCTGAGCACGCCTCCCCTCAGGTGAAAATGGAGGGGCTCCATGAGCCTGGGAGGATTTATCCATAATAGGGGATAGGCAATGAGCCAGACTTGGTTCAATACTTGCATGAAAACTAGACAAGGGAGCATATCTATTTGACACTGGAACTTTATTCACTGGGGGGTTCGAGGGTCGGAGCGCAACTTGGCACCGGGACTAAAAAACTCTTAATTTTGCTCTGTTTTGGGCTGTTTGTTAAGGGGGGGAAGAATAGCAGCCTCCACCTAGACCTTTTCAATTTGGTCATGAAAACAAGAGGGGAGAACAACGTAGTCACAAGTAAATCAATACCCTTGTTCCCCACCTAGTACAAGCGCCACACAGCCATTCCCTAATATCCCACAGCCGTGGGAGAGGAATGGTAGCGCCCTCTCACACGGCTGACCTCACTCGCTTCACCCAAAATGGAAGGTGGCCAATAATCAATTACCCACTCTGGTTACCTAAAACGGGGCCCCAGTAGGCCACCACACCATACAACTGGCCAAAAATGGTTTTAGCGGGGACCAGCTGCGACTAGTCTGATGTCTAAGGCCGTGCGCACAAGGGCGCGCCCTTGCGCGTGCAGGCCTTAGGTGCGACACTCACGGTGTGGCCATGGGCCACTGCTTGTCTTTTAAATCCCCTCTTGCACCTCCAATCGCCAGTCCACAATAAAGAGGAGGGCGGGGCCCAAAGGCTCAGTCACAGATGCAGGTTCCCAGGGAGATGCTGTAAACCAAAAGGGGGGAGGGAAGCCACCCACTAGTCACACTAATTACCGCAGCTCCTCAGTAGCTTTGGTGTCTGGAACGTCCAGAGGCAACGGCTCTCCAAACTTCCTAGCAGCAGCCACGCTTTCCCACTCCAGAAGACTCACAGTACACCACTGTTCATTCATGTGAGGCACTTCAAAGTTGATCACTGGGGCAGGAGAACATGGTTGAAGCTGTTCCCTTCAGCTGATCCTTGTCTTTGCCCTGCAAGTGCAATGAGGGAATATTGGGTCACTAGGCTGAATATTCCTGGTCGTTTATTCCTTCACAGTGATGGTACCCCCCTCATGTGTTTTCAACTCATAGCGGTTAATAGGAAATGTTTGTCTGGGCTCGGACTACCGACTAATCAATTAGGTTCTCATTCATTTCATATTGAGGCTTCCAGTACTGCAGCCACTGCCTGGTTTTCCTCTGAGGGTATCTGGAGAATTGAGCGGTGGAGGTCCCGATAGTATCGAAGATACATTTGTCCATAAAGGAAATTAAGTTCATGCTGGACTAACATTGTCTGTTTTGTTATTTGTTAGGTCTGGAGGGGCCCAGGAAGTTCTGGATTTGGATTATGGGCCACAGCACTGTCTACTGGGCCCACCAGAAGAGGTTCTGAGGGTAGATTGTTCCAAATTTGGGTTTGGATTGTTGGGTTGATTTAACCTGGTTTGGTCATCAGAGGATGAGATGGGATCAGCTCCGGCCAATGCTAAGGAGCAAATTAGAGGACAGTGTTCTAGGTTTCTTAATTATATTTATTTATTTATTCATTTATTTATTTCGTTATATTTATATGTTGCCCCCCATGCCTACGGCATCTCAGGGCAGCTTCTAACATAATATAAAACATTTTTTAAAACAATTTTTAAACATAAAACAAATTTAAAACACCCCCCACAAAAATTAACCAAAAATTAATTATACATCTTGGAGAGAATGATCTGCCCAACTGGTCCAGTGTGGAGCTGATTTCCCATGCCAAGTATGACTTGTGAGAGATTTCCCACAGGGTGCCCCTTTAGACTTTAGTTTAGTCTGACATGCTCTAGAGGAGGAGTTGGTCCCATGCTCATCACCTGGCCAAGGACCCAAAAAAAGACAAACAAGGTAATAGGGGCTTGGTTTTAGGCCATGGGAGGGTATGTAATACCACACGATCGCATTCAATTTCACTTACAAAACCTCTATTGGACAGATGGAGTACACTTGTATGCTGAGTGTAATGGCTTCTACCTGACTAAGCTTGCACAGGGCATCGAGAATTGTTTAGGTATCCAGGCTGGGCTGGGGTCGGGGTAATCTAGGTTCCGCTGAAGTCCCCTGTAGCAATGGGTCCAGTGACTTCAGTCAGTATTTAAAGCTCAGAGCAGGTAGAAAGGAGTCCCTTTGAGACCGAAGTAAGAAGGGGTGTGGGGTAAACAGATCCTGTGGTCTGGTCTCCCCAGTCATCCAGAGGTAGCGAAGTGGGTTCCATCTCACCTTAGGTTGCACAGCCTAGGTCAGATGCGGTCAACTTCTTCAGCCTCCCCTATCCCATGATCAATAGGAGAATGGGGGGGTGGAATAAGCCATTCATGTATTCATTTATTTATACAAAAACCAATAAAACCAATAAAAAACAATACATAATAATAATAATTTATTTACGGCCACTGCCAATAACAAATGACACACATACAAACACACAGAACAAAAAACACAGGACAAAACCAGAAGCATACACCACCCATCCAACCATCATCTGGGCATTTATCCATGACTAAAATGGGCTATATAGCCCTAGTTTGGCTTCTACTTACAAAAAAACCAAAAAAACAACTGGTATACTAATACACTAATATAAAAGCAAAATCATAAAATTCTCATCCAAGATAAGTAAAAGCTATCTAAGCAATTTACGAATAACAAATATCAAGCGTGTTAACTCATAAAACATATAAACCCTAAAGCATAGAAAATCGAGACTGAATAAAAAGTGTACGACTATTAAAGGCTGCTACAAAATAATTTGCCACAGCCTTCGTAAGGCTGTGATCTACATCAGCCAGCGCAAGGCAAAGCAGATGATGATCGGACCTGCCTAAATATTTTTGAAGGAAAGGAGCCAGAAAGATCAAACGCTTATCATCATAAAGGTGACAACTCAGCAGGAGATGCTGGGTTGTCTCCACCGACTGGGCATCGAACGGGCATAATCGTTCATCATACTCAACAGCCCGGACATGTCCCTCCAGCAAGGCTGTGGGCAGGGCATTAAATCTAGCACACATAAAGAAGTATCTCCCTCTAGGAGAGATATCTAGATCTAAATAAGTGGCCCTAGTGAGCCGAGGCGGTGTGAATAATAAGTAATCACGCAGATGAGCAACCTCTCTAATGGCAGCACACTCTCCTGATGATCCCTGTCCCATAATCTAAGAAGGATGTCCTTCAATATGCCTGCCGGATCTGTAGCAACACAGCACTCAGGGTGAAAACCCAATTTCCGCAGGAAGAGTTCCACAGCCCTCTGCCACGAACTCTTGTAAACATCCTGCTTCCAAAATTGGATCAACCCCTGAGCCTTCACCTGCGATAGCTTGGCCCAGAACTTCAGCACTAGGGACCAAGCAACTGACGACCACCTTAACTGCCCCACCTCCAGTCTGATAGCTGAAAATGGAGTGCCACGGGGAACCTTCAAAAAATTCTGGAAAAAAAGGGCCTGGAGACTATCCAGCCTCCCTGATCTCATAGATAATAGTGGTAGCCAAACTTCGGCCCCATATAAGGCCTGCACATGCACTTTGGCGTTGAGCACCTTTATAGCAGGTGCCACAACCCTCCTTCCCAGCCTGCCAAAAAACCTTAATAACGCAAAAATGGCTCCCCGGGCAGATGACTCTTCCACCCCCCTGTGGATTGGAAGAGTAACCCTAAATAACGAAAAGATTTCACCTGCTGAATGGGGTGCTCCTCGATTTGCCACTGACCCACCTTGCCAGATCTAGATCTAGAGAACACCATTATCTGGGATTTGCTGTAGTTAATGACGAGGTCATTCTGGCAGCAAAAATCGGAGAAGCAATTTAATTGCCTCCTCAGATCCACTTTGGTCTGGGACAAGATCACAATGTCATTGGCATAAAGCAAGCACCCCACTGGGTGTTCCGCCAACTTATGTGGAGAATATAAGGGGATAGCCAACCTGGGCACCACTCCATTAATTAATAGATTGAAGAGTATAGGGGCCAGCATGCATCCTTGTCTTACGCCCACGTGTACAGGGATATCCTCTGTTAGGTAACCTTCCGAATCCAGCTTAACCGCCAATGAGGTGTTACCATATAGGCAGCATAGCAGGAAAAGTAGTCTAGGCTCCACCCCCAAAGAACCTAGCTTCTCCCAAAGGAGCTCCCTGTTCACTAAGTCGAACGCCAAGCGAAGATCTAAGAAGGCCGCATAAAGTTTCCCATTCCTCTCCATATACTTTTCAATAAGATGCTGTAAAATGAGACAATGCTCCAGAGTGGACCGCCCCCACTGGAACCTCGCCTGCTCAGGGCACAGAATCTCCTCCCTCTCCATCCAGACATTTAGTCTCCCAAGCAGGCACTTGCCGTAGATTTTAGCTATCGTGCAAAGCAGGCTGATCGGTCTGTAATTAGCCGGGCTGCTGTGGTCCCCCTTTTTAAAAATGGGGACCGCAATAGCCCTCCCCCAGAGGGGATCCTTCCCGAGACATTTATGGCCGAAAACAAACATGCAAACCTAGGTGCCCACCAATCCAAAAAGCCTTTGATCAATTCTATAGGAATCAAGTCAGGACCAGCAGCCTTACCACTCTTAAAGGTACCAATGATCTCAGCCACCTCTGCTGCCAAAACTGGCGGCCATAAAGGAACCGAAGCAATATCTTGAACAGAGGAAGGTAAATCATTCTGGTTCCCCGTACCAGCATAAAGAGCACGAAAGTGAAGGACCCAACTCTCCTCAGGAACTGCAACCAAATGGGGACTGACCTTCCCTCTATTTACCCCGTTAACCAGACCCCAGAACTTCCTACTGTCGTGGGCATGGGCCGAACGGACTAACTTGTCCCAAAAAGACTCCCAATAAAGGAGTTTCTTACGCTTTATAGTAGCTTTATAAATTTTCTTAATTTGAAAGTACTGGGGGGGGGGGGATCACCTCTAAATTCCCCAATCTGTACTCTTGATACAGTGCTACTAGTTGCAGTCTAAGGTCCCGACACTCCTGATCATACCATACTTTGAAGTGGCATCTACCCGACTGGCGGTTAGCATCTCCTCTACCAAACTTAGATAACAATACGGTGAGATTCCGTATCATACCTGAAAAAGAATTCACAATCGCTGGCTGGGAAATCATAGTCCAGTCAATTTGGAAAGATGCCAAAAACCGACCAACTTCCTCCATTCTAATACGCTCTGCCCTTATAACCACATGGCGAGGCGCCTTGGCTGGAGTATGGCCCTCTAACCTATAGGGGGATGAATTTGAAAACTGAAAGGTCAGATCCAAAATAAGAGGGAGATGGTCACTTCCCTGACATCTCTCAACTTTGAAAGTTTTAATCAGAGGGCCCAAATCCATTGACACTGCCACATAGTCCCCCACACTTGCCCCTGCTGGGCCGACATAGGTAAACTCCCCAAACGGGTCCCCATACCCTGTCCCATTTAAGATAACCAAAGCAATTTCAGTCACTAATTTAGCCAAAAGCAGGCCAGCTGCATTTACAATCTTATCTTTTGACCTTCTACCACTAGTCAAAAGCTCAGCTGGATTGGACCCCCCGTGAAGAAGGAAAACCTCCTCATTTGGACCAGTGCGAGCATTAAAATCGCCCATCAAAATTATCTTGGCCAAAGGGTGGGCATCTATAGCTTCTTGCACAGCATCTCTCACCCACCCCCAATAATTAGAATTATAATACTTGGCACACACTGGTGGAACATAAACATTGGCCAAGATAAATTGATGCCCTCCAACTGCTATAACCAGCAGCAGCAGACAAGGTGGTCTGGAAATAACTGCCAGAACCTGACACCGCAGGTGTTTGGCAATGAACCATACCAAACCCCCACTCGGGCGACCCCGTCTAAAATGTCGCACAGCCGGTAAAAAATAAGTATCATAGGAGTCTAAAGAAGGCTGCATAATAACCCAAGACTCCTGCAAAGCAATAAACTGACAAGTGTTGAGAAAAGCTAATACCTCCGGATAACCCGAGACCCTGTCCCAACCTGCCACTTTCCAAGAACAAATCCTTAGAAAACTGTGGCACTGACCATGTCAGGCTATCAAGGGGCCTGACCCAGTTTCCATCCCTTCCGAATCCTGTACACTACTGCACATATATCCCCCATTGGTGGAAGGTGGTAATTCCACCCCCGGATCCTTAGAAACCTGAGTCATAGGGTGGGAAATTGCCTGGTCCACCACTGTCGAATGCTCTACACAAAACTGAGCTCCTAAATTCCCTCTGCTGGCCAGATCAGAAAAAATAGACGAAGCAAGATCCATAGTCTCGATAACAGGAGGGGAAGGCAATGAAGCCACACAGGGGGCCAAAGACAGAGGTAAAACGGAAACCACCTCGCTTGAATTGCCCGACTGAGACTGAGGCATAGCAATATGTGCTAGTCTAACCTCTATTGGCTCCCTTGCAGGACTATTATCCAGAAGCCCTCTTTGCCTATGACCCTTGACCACCTCCCCCTCAGGCTGAGAGCGACCAATCGATGCCTCCCCTTTAGGCCTAACAATCAAAGGATGTATATTTGGGTCATTAAAGACTTCCCCCAGCATAATCCCCCAGGAGGCAAATAAATCCACTCTGGAAAGCAGGTAAGCAACCCACCGTATAGACCGGAAAAATATTAACAATCTATAACATCCCCCTGTGGGAGGAAGGATATGAAAAGCCCGTATTTGGTGGAAAGGGAAATCAAAAGCAGAAAGATGCTGGTGAATATCTTGCTTGAATTGCCATCTAGGTAAGAAACCATTAGGCAAAGGGTACACCCGCACAGAGATCGCAAATCTGTCCGGGGCCAGGTGCAAAGAAGAAACACCACCACCCATACCCTCCCAGGGAGCTCGTTGACCAAAAGGGGGGTTACTGGACACCTCCCCCCGCTTACCCTCCCCACCAACCTGGGAAAATGAAATACAATAAGGAAATACACTATCCCTTTTAGCCTCCAACACATGTTTAACCAGAAGCTGTACATTCTTCCCCTGTTCCACCAGGCTGGATCCTATCCCCTCCAGCTGAGAACTCAATCTCTTGACCAGGTCTATAATCAAAATACACTGGTCGCCCAATAGTTTGTAAAGAAGAGAGTTCGTTGAACACATATTCTCCTGGAGGGGCATGTTCAAAGGGCCATCCCTTTCAAAGGCATCAGAGCAATTCAAAATAAATGAGTCATCTAGAGCAGCAAAGTCCCGTACTTGAGCGGCACAACCAGAGCCCCCATCTGCTCCTCCCTCTGCCCCCTTTGTCACAGAAGTAAAGAAAGACTCCAGCCTCATCTGCTTTGGGTACGGTAGAGCATTGGGGCCAGCAGGGCCAGGTCTCATACGCTTCCTGGACATACTGCTTCCACCACGGCAACTTGTTGCTGAGAGTCTCCTCCTCTGCTGCTGGGCTCTCCTCTGCNTCGATTTGCCACTGACCCACCTTGCCAGATCTAGATCTAGAGAACACCATTATCTGGGATTTGCTGTAGTTAATGACGAGGTCATTCTGGCAGCAAAAATCGGAGAAGCAATTTAATTGCCTCCTCAGATCCACTTTGGTCTGGGACAAGATCACAATGTCATTGGCATAAAGCAAGCACCCCACTGGGTGTTCCGCCAACTTATGTGGAGAATATAAGGGGATAGCCAACCTGGGCACCACTCCATTAATTAATAGATTGAAGAGTATAGGGGCCAGCATGCATCCTTGTCTTACGCCCACGTGTACAGGGATATCCTCTGTTAGGTAACCTTCCGAATCCAGCTTAACCGCCAATGAGGTGTTACCATATAGGCAGCATAGCAGGAAAAGTAGTCTAGGCTCCACCCCCAAAGAACCTAGCTTCTCCCAAAGGAGCTCCCTGTTCACTAAGTCGAATGCCAAGCGAAGATCTAAGAAGGCCGCATAAAGTTTCCCATTCCTCTCCATATACTTTTCAATAAGATGCTGTAAAATGAGACAATGCTCCAGAGTGGACCGCCCCCACTGGAACCTCGCCTGCTCAGGGCACAGAATCTCCTCCCTCTCCATCCAGACATTTAGTCTCCCAAGCAGGCACTTGCCGTAGATTTTAGCTATCGTGCAAAGCAGGCTGATCGGTCTGTAATTAGCCGGGCTGCTGTGGTCCCCCTTTTTAAAAATGGGGACCGCAATAGCCCTCCCCCAGAGGGGATCCTTCCCGAGACATTTATGGCCGAAAACAAACATGCAAACCTAGGTGCCCACCAATCCAAAAAGCCTTTGATCAATTCTATAGGAATCAAGTCAGGACCAGCAGCCTTACCACTCTTAAAGGTACCAATGATCTCAGCCACCTCTGCTGCCAAAACTGGCGGCCATAAAGGAACCGAAGCAATATCTTGAACAGAGGAAGGTAAATCATTCTGGCTCCCCGTACCAGCATAAGGAGCACGAAAGTGAAGGATCCAACTCTCCTCAGGAACTGCAACCAAATGGGGACTGACCTTTCCTCTATTTACCCCGTTAACCAGACCCCAGAACTTCCTACTGTCTTAGGCATGGGCCGAACGGACTAACTTGTCCCAAAAAGACTCCCAATAAAGGAGTTTCTTACGCTTCATAGTAGCTTTATAAATTTTCTTAATTTGAAAGTACTGGGGGGGGATCACCTCTAAATTCCCCAATCTGTACTCTTGATACAGTGCTACTAGTTGCAGTCTAAGGTCCCGACACTCCTGATCATACCATACTTTGAAATGGCATCTACCCGACTGGAGGTTAGCATCTCCTCTACCAAACTTAGATAACAATACGGTGAGATTCCGTATCATACCTGAAAAAGAATCCACAACCGCTGACTGGGAAATCGTAGTCCAGTCAATTTGGAAAGATGCCAAAAAATGACCAACTTCCTCCATTCTAATACGCTCTGCCCTTATAAACACATGGCGAGGCGCCTTGGCTGGAGTATGGCCCTCTAAGCCTTGGCTGGAGTATGGCCCTCTAACCTATAGGGGGATGAATTCGAGAACTGAAAGGTCAAATCCAAAATAAGAGGGAGATGGTCACTTCCCTGGCATCTCTCAACTTTGAAGGTTTTAATCAGAGGGCCCAAATCCATTGACACTGCCACATAGTCCCCCACACTTGCCCCAGCTGGGCCGACATAGGTAAACTCCCCAAACGGGTCCCCATACCCTGTCCCATTTAAAATAACCAAAGCAACTTCAGTCACTAATTTAGCCAAAAGCAGGCCAGCTGCATTTACAATCTTATCTTTTGACCTTCTACCACTAGTCAAAAGCTCAGCTGGATTGGACCCCCCGTAAAGAAGGAAAACCTCCTCATTTGGACCAGTGCGAGCATTAAAATCGCCCATCAAAATTATCTTGGCCAAAGGGTGGGCATCTATAGCTTCTTGCACAGCATCTCTCACCCACCCCCAATAATTAGAATTATAATACTTGGCACACACTGGTGGAACATAAACATTGGCCAAGATAAATTGATGCCCTCCAACTGCTATAACCAGCAGCAGCAGACAAGGTGGTCTGGAAATAACT
>QEPC01000879.1:1011275-1032561 GCA_003113815.1 Sphenodon punctatus
TCGACCCAGGCCATGTAGTCTCTTTATTTTCCCAGTGCCTGTCAGCTGTGGGGGCTTGGATGAGGTTGAGCCATCTGCAGCTGAATCCTGACAAGATGGAGGTGATGTTGGTGGGTGAGGGCCTGGGGGGCCTGGGAGTGGTTGAATGTCCTCTGGGGGGGGTGTCACCCTCCCATGGTCTCACAGGTATGGAGTCTGGGTGTGGTCCTCAATTCACGGCTCAGCCTGGAATCTCAGGTTGTGGCCATGGCGGGGAGTGCATTTCAGCAGTTACATCTCGGCTTCGGCCATATCTCTCAGACTCTGACCTCGCCACTATCATCCATGCCTTCATCACCTCGAGGCTGGATTACTGCAACGTGCTCTATGTGGGGCTGCCCGAGAAGCTGGTCCGGAGGCTGCAGCTGGTGCAGAATGCCACAGCCCATCTCCTTAGGGGGGCGGGCCGCAGGGAGCACATGATACCTGTGCTTCAGGCTCTGCAGTGGCTGCCTATAAAGCACTGGGCTAGGTTCAAGGTGCTGGTTTTGACCTTTAAAGTCCTTCATGACCTGGGTCCTGCCTATCTGCGGGATCGTCTCACTCCCCATGTGCCCATGCAACCCCTAAAATCATCCGTGGGGCCTTTTTGGAGGTTCCCCGGGCGAGACAGGTGGCCACTGATGTGAGATCTTTTTCGGTGGCTGCCCCTGTGCTGTGGAATTCACTCCCGGAGGAGGCTTGGTTGGCCCCCACCCTCCTGTCATTTCGACGTTTGTGTAAGACCTGGCTGTTCCACCAGGCCTTTGGCGGGGGGAGGGGAGTTTTGGAGGGAGGGTGAGTCTTTATGATTTGTTTTAAAATTTGTAGATTTATTTAAAATGTTTTATTGTTGATTTTTTTTGTGCGTGTGTTGTTTGTCGCCCCAAGCTGCCTTTGGGCAGGAGGGGCGTGATATATGTTTTAAATAAATAAATAATAAAAATAAATTAAAGGAAAAACTGCATTTTAAATAACTAACTTTCAAGCCTTGTACCAAATCTGAGAGTCAGGTTTTTACAGGTGCTTTATTTTGTCTACAGCATGGGTTGAGAACCGCCACCTCTGGACCAAATCTGCCTTCCTGGTCAATTTTTCTCCGGGAATGTATAGCTTGGGAAATGTCCTCCAGCTTCTTGTGAAACCTGGGGATGGGGGATGTCTATGTGGGTTAGAGAAGTTATTGGGGCAGCTGTGAAGCCAATTGGAGAGGAAGAGTCATAATGGGTACAGGGGCATATACTTGGTATCTCTCCCCCTGTCCTCTCCACCTGTCTCAGGATATTTGGGGGTTAAGGTCAGTGCAGCCTCTGATCTGTTGCTGATGCTGCTTAATGCAAGGTCAGTACTAACAAAACAGCTGTCATTTATGATCTCATTCAGGATGAGGTCACTGACCTTATATGTATTACCAAGACTTGATTGGATGAGGTTTCTGGTCCTGTGTTGTCCCAGATGGTACCAGCTGGGTACTCGGTGCACCATCATCCTAGGATGGGGGTCCGAGGGTTGGAGTGGTGGTTTTCTGCAAAGACAACTAGGTATTTCAAAGGTATCCAGTGTCTGACCTGCTCAACATGGTGTGTGTTCATCTAGTATTTGGGGAACAGAGTAGACTGGGGATTCTCCTGGTGTACTGACCACCCCACTGCACAGCAGACACCCTGACTGCTCTAGCTGAACTGGTCTCAGGGGTGCTGTTGAGGTCACCCAAACTGACTGTCTTGGGTTATTTCAACATACATGCTGTGAAGCCGGCCTTTCAGGTGTGGAGCAGGAGTTCATGGCCACCATGACAGCCATGGGTTTATCCCAGTTAATGTCTGACCTGATACATGAGACTGGACACACATTGGACCTTACGTTCTGCACTGGCCTGGATGTTGGGGTTTTGGCTATTGGAGGTGTCATTATGACACCATTGTCATGGTCCAACCATTTCCTTCTGAAGGCCAGATCACCACCAGATGGTCCATCCCCAGAGACTAATGGATCCAATAGGATTCCAGAACTCTCTGGGAGATTTACCCACTAGCCTCAATGACCTCCCTATTGATGCCTTGGTTGATTTTTGATATGGCATTTTGACCCAGGCTAGGGACACGGTGGCACCCAGGCATCTGCTTCCTCCACAACAGCAGCACAGGTCTCCCTGGTACACAGAGGATCTAGAACTAAGGCTGCTAAAGTGAAAAGGTAGGCTGTTTGAGCACAGGTGGTGCTCAACTCGTACCAAAGCCAACCAACTGCAGCATAGATTGCTTTATTGCGACTATGCTGTGGCTATGGCAGTGGCATAGAAAGCTTTCTTTGCAGCCATCATACTATCTGCAAAGTTCTGTCTGGCGGAGCTTTTCTGGGTGGTGAATACTTAGCTTATTAAATCCTGTCTGTCTCCGCCCAGAGCTAGAGACATTAGCTGCCCACTGTAACGAATTTGCCACCTACTTTGCAGATAAAGTCGCTTGTATTTGGCTTGACTTGAGCACTGCTACTTTGAGTGCAGGGCCAGAGTTTGGGGTTGAGGAGGCTCGGTATTGTCCATTTTACTTGGATCAGCTTCATTTGATCTTGCCCATAGATGCAGAGGATGTGCAGGGGGCACAGCCGACCAGTTGTGAACTCGATCTATGCCTGTCCTGACTGGTGAAAATATTGCTGGCCAGGGTTGTCAGTTCCTTCCTTTGGGGGACAGGGTGCCTGATGGCCTTAAAACTGTGGTCGCCCAACCCCTGCTCAGGAAACCATCTCTTGATGTTGACTCCCCTGCCAACTATCGCGCTGTCTCTAACTTCCCCTTTTTAGGGAAAGTTACTGACCAGATGGTTGCCTCGCAGCTTGGGGAATCTCAATACTACTGGATTCCTGGACCCACGTCAATCAGAATTTTGTTCTGGTCATGGCATCAAGACTGCACTTGTGGCCTTGGTTGATGATCTCCACGTGGAAATTGACAGGGGAAATTGTACCCTGTTAGTTTTTTTAGATTTGTCAGTGCCTTTGATACTGTTAGTCATGGGGTGTTGTTCACATAGCTGCAGGACATGGCCTGGGTGTGTTGGGCTGCTCAAGTGGTTCTGCTCATTCCTGACAGGGGGAACCCAGAGGGTGGTGATGGACAGTGGCTTGTCATCCCCTCAGGTGCTCCTGTGGGGGGTCCTTCAGGGTTCCATCTTGTCTCCACTCTTGTTCATTGTGTATCTGAGGCCCCTGGGTGAGATTGTTCATAGATTTGGAGTGAAGTTATTATTATTATTATTAACAAACATTTATATAGCGCCAGCAGTGTACCTGGCACTTTACAAAGTAATAAAATAGACACGGTCCCTGCCCCTAGGGTTTACAATCTGAGAGACAGGAGCTGGGGGAGAGACTTAGGAAGGGGAACAGAGGGAGAGACAAGGGGTCTAACATTCATGAAGATGCGAGGTCTCAAGTGCACGTACTTGGCTTGGTTACGATGAGAATGACAGCAGGCAGGTCCATGTTGCAAGGATAAGGGTAAACCGATCGTAGGTATAGGAATAGTGGCTCAGCAGGATAAAGAGTCAGACAGAGCAGAGCGAAAGAGGTGAGTTTTAAGGAGAGATTTGAAGGTATGAAGGGAGGGGGCAAGGCGGATGTGGACAGGGAGGGAGTTCCAGGCATGGGGGGCAGCAAGTGAGAAGGGACGAAGGCGCTTAGGGGAGCAGGGAAGGCGTGGAAGGGTGAGAGAAGGGACAGAGGAGGAGCGAAGTGCACGGGCTGGAGTATGGAGGGCGATAAGTGCAGAGAGGTAGGGGGGAGCAAGGTTGTGAAGAGCTTTATAGGTGAAGACTAGGAGCTTGTGCAGGATTCGTTCAGGAAGGGGAAGCCAGTGAAGCGAAGAGAGGAGGGGCTGCACATGGTCGAAGCGACTGGCGAGGTAGATGACCCTGGCAGCAGAGTTTTGGACAGAGATGAGGGGAGAAAGGTGAGACCGGGGAAGGCCAGTGAGAAGGAGGTTACAGTAATCGAGGCGAGAGATGACCAGAGCATGAACAAGAGTTTTGGCAGACGAGACAGAGAGAAAAGGGCGAATCTTAGCAATGTTATGGAGGGAGAAGCGACAGGATTTAGCAACAGAGTCAATGTAGGGTTTAAAAGAAAGGGCTGAGTCAAAGATGAAGCCTAGGCTACGGGCTTGGGGGACAGGCAGGATGGTGACTCCATCAATAGTTATTGACAGTGAGGAAGGAGAGGAAGGATGAGGGGGGAAGATAAGGAGTTCAGTTTTAGCCATGTTGAGTTTGAGTTGACGTTGAGACATCCAGGTAGAGATGTCAGAGAGACAGTTGATGAGACGAGCTTGAACAGAGGGAGAGAGAGAGGGAGTAGAGAGATAGAGTTGAGTGTCATCAGCATAGAGGTGGTATTGGAAGCCATGGGAGGCAATGAGTTTGCCTAAGGATGAGGTATAGATCGAGAAGAGGAGAGGGCCAAGAACAGAGCCTTGAGGAACACCAACTGAGAGGGGGAAGGAGGAGGAGGCGGAGTTGGAGAGAGACACATTAAAGGAGCGGTCAGAGAGGTAGGAGGAGAACCAGTTATGGACAGAGCCACAAAAGCCAAGGGAGTGAAGGGAATCCAGCAAGAGTGAGTGGTCAACAGTATCGAAGGCAGCAGAGAGATCAAGGAGGACAAGAATGGAATAGAGACGTTTAGATTTAGCCACCAGAAGATCGTTGGTGATCTTAGCGAGAGCAGTTTCAGTAGAATGAAGGGGGCGGAAGCCAGATTGGAGGGGGTCAAGGGAGGAGTTGGAGGATAGGAAGTCAAGGCAGCGGGAGTAGACAACACGTTCAAGCAGCTTGGAAGCAAAAGGAAGGAGTGAGACAGGACGATAGCTAGAAGGGTCAGAGGGGTCAAGAGTGGACTTTTTGAGAATAGGAGAGACTGTGGCATGTTTGAAGGCAGAAGGGAAAGAGCCAGTAGAGAGGGAGAGGTTGATGATGTGCAGGAAGGAAGGGGCGACAGTGGGAGTAATGGAGGTGAGGAGGCGGGAAGGAATGGGATCAAGGGGGCAAGTGGAAGGGTTGGAGGAGGAGAGCAGAGAGGAGATTTCCTTAAGGGAGGCAGGGGAGAAGGAGGACATGAGAGAAGGAGGGGGAGGAGGGAGAGGGGTGGGAGTGGGAAGAGAGGAGTGGGAAGCGATGTCGAGGCGGATCTTGTCTATCTTGGAGGTGAAGAAGGAGGCAAGATCCTGAGCAGAAAGGGAAGAAGGAGGGGGAGGACAGGGAGGCTTGAGGAGGGAGTCAAAGGTAGAGAACAGGCGGCGAGGGTCCCGAGAACAGGACTCAATGCGGGAGGCATAGTAGTGTTGTCTAGCAAGGGAGATAGCAGAAGTAAGGGTGGAGAGACAGAATTTGAAGTGAAGGAAGTCAGCGTGAGAATGGGATTTGCGCCAGGGAAGTGCCATCAATAGGGGAGTGCCATCAATATGCTGATGACACTCAGATCTATCTCTCCTTTTCATCTGGTGCAGGTCCTTCAGTCTCAGTGCTTACTCCGTGCTTGCCTGACATTGGGGACTGGATGTGGGCAAGCCGATTGAAACTGAATCCAGACAAGACTGAGGTGATGATGGTCGGACAACTGTGTGACCTGGGAGATGTCGGGACCCCTGTTATTGATGGAGTCCAGACTCCTTCGGTCATTCAGGTTCACAGCTTTGGGGTGCTCTTGGATCCACTGCTGTGACTGAATTCACAGGTTGCAGTGGTGGCCGGGAGTGCCTTTCACCAACTACATCTGGTGACAAGGATGCAACCATTTCTGTCAGATTCAGATTTGGCCACCATCATCCATGCCTTCGTAACCTTGAGGCTAGACTACTACAATGCACTATACATGGGGCAGCCCTTGAAGACTGGAAGCTGCCGTTGGTGCAGAATGCAGCAGCCCATTTGGGGGTGGGTTGCCAGGATCACATTACACCAGTGCTCCAGAGTCTGCACTTGCTGCCAATAGCTTTTCGGGCATAATTCAAGGTGCTGGTTTTAACCTATAAATCCCTACACAGTTTGGACCCCAGGTATCTGAAAGACCACCTCCTCCCTTATGTCCTTTCACCCTCTTGCAGGTGCCATCCCCCCAGGATGTTTTTATAGTTAGGTCATGCACGAAGGTGTTCTCAGTAGTTGCCCCATGATTATGGAACTCTCTCCCCTTGGGGGTTCACCTATGCCCAAGCCTACTAATATTCCAGAAACAATACAAGACCCTTTTATTTGGCCAGTCATTTGGGAGGCAGGGATAGGATGGGTTGGGATTGGGTGGGAGGTGTAGGAGTCGCTTGGATGGGGTATCAATTTTTATTGATTTTAATGGCTTTTTTATTCTGATTTTATGATTGTAAGCTGTCCTGAGCCTCTGTGGGAAAGGCGGCATAGAAATATGAATGAATGAATGAATGAATGAATGTGAATTTGTGGCAGTCCCTGGAACAAGGGGACCATGAATGTAAAAGACTATGGTTAAAAACAAACAAGACAGTAGCCCAGATGCCACACCAGATGTTCATGCACATCTACCTCAAGGCAGGTGGCCAATAATTATTGTATGCATGGAACGGAGGTGATCAGCAACACCGTCTGGGTGAAGGTCCAGTAACCTGGACTAAACTTGGTTAATGATCACCCAGACTACTATGAGACGAGATCTGATGACCAGACCTGGAGAAGTGCACTCAACCCAGCTGCCAAACAGCTGATTGGTGGGGTCTGGAGGAGTGCTGCCAATCAGCTGTTTGGCACGTGCACCTGGTCCAGGTGTGACTCCAGGCCACCACATGAGCTGTTTGGTATCAGCTCCTTCTGGGGTCCTGTTCTTGCTGAGCAACAGGGTTCCAGAAGTTCTGCTCCGTATGGATGCTCCTCAGCCAACCTATGGCGTGGAGGGACCTATGGCAGCTGACCCAATGCCTGGATTACAGTGGGGTGCTCATGTGAACTGTCCTCCCTGCCAGCTCAAGGATTAATGGCTGCAGTGGCCCTCCCGGGGGCGGACCAAGGAGCTAACTCACTCCTGTCTTGTTTTTTTTCCCCTAAGACTGGAACTCTCTAAGCTGTCCAAGGTCTGACTGCTGGGGCACAGTGTGTGCTATAGTGGAAACAAATAAACAATCATGAGGGAAAATGTGAAAGAGCAACTCAGCCTGTGTCTTATTTCTGGATAAATTGAGGCAAAGAAAGGTTGTGAGGTACAACTGCTCCTCTGGCACAGGGCCAGAACCAGGCAGGTTGGAGCCTGATGCAAAATGGTGAAGTGGGACCCCTCCTAATATAGATCAATATAGCTACCTGGCACTAAGATCTAAAAGGATATGGGGGGCACAGTTTCCCCTGTTGATCTCCAAGCATAGATTGTTCACCAAGGACAGAAGTGCAGTCTCAGTACTATACCCAACCCCAGCTTTCATGGACCCTATATTAGGGGCTGTGTGTCCCCCTCCCAACATCATCACATACTGAGTAAAAACAAACATGCAGGATGCAAAGTGGCTTCCCGGCCGGGGAAACTGCAGCCGCCATTCCCTGGGTTGAGGAGGGGCACCAAACAAACTTGCGGGCCCTCATTAGTCTGGAGTGGCCCGTGTGGACAGCCATGGCCTGGGACGTGCCTCGGTGATTTTCCTGAGGACACATCCTGGGTCAGCTGCCTACCTGCCCCCCAAGCAGTCCCAGGCCAACAGCTGGCAACATGGGAACAGATGAGTAGGGGAGTCGCAGGACAGCAGGCCGCCATCATATCTGTCTCTACCCAGTCACACGGTCTTTGCTTGCTTGGATCTGGCCCTGGACAGGCAGTTATTCTGGAAGAAAATGACAGCACCTTAGCCACTGCTAAAAGAATGTCAGAAGTCTTGAGGCACCAGTGGATGATCAAATATGGAAATACTAAGTTGTGTGGCAACCTCCACTTCTTCCCTTTCTTGTGGTCCTCTCAGACTCCCTGGTAGTTTCTTGTACTCCTATGGTGTTTGTACTCCTGCTCATCTGCATTCAAAGACCTTGAAACAGAACTTCAGAACAATATTACTCTGCATAACAGTTTAGTTTGACCCGAAACACAAACACCCTCTTCGTTCTTTATGTATTTTCTCTTTCCTAAACCCAGTTTCTTATTTCAAGAAGCTTATAGCTAATGTGTGCCACGTGGGGAAAAATTCAGAAGCAAAGTCATTGGGCCCTTGAGCATTATTACACATTCTGATAATGATGCTGTGACCGTATGGAGCAAACCATCAGATTCTTTTGGCAGTCTGGCAAACTGGCAGAGCAGTCTGTGGGTGTGCTGCGGGGCGAGGGGTGTGTGGTGCACACCCAGCCCCCACCACCACCCCGGCCGCATCCCCATGCATGGAGCAACATGCATTGTCACTGGTTGCTCCATGTGTGAGGGGTGTGAGGGGATGCATGGGTCATGGGAGCATGAACCCATGCACACCACATTTACACAGGATGCTCCCCCACATGGATGATGAGTTTCCATGAAGGGGAGCATCTCATGTAAAAAGGGCCAAAGGTTTCCAGTATTCAGTGTCTATAGCTTGAGAGAGATATCAGTAGTGGAGCTGCCCCAGCCATCCAAATTTAAAATATATGAACTAGAATTAGATTAAGAGAAACTCCTCAGCTCTGAAAAATCAGACAGAGAACTTCTAGCAAAACCAACCACATTTTAATGTGAAGTTGAATAGTTTCTGCAGATAATTGAGGGTCATGGTCAACACTGTCCTTCATTAATGAGCTGAAGGTTATTGGGATCCTCCTCAAATTTTGATCCACTGGAGTTATCAGAAAGAAACAGAGACCATTATATTCACCAGCAAGGGAAAGTATAAGAGATAAATACATTTTTATTGAGATCCCACACATCCCGCTCAGATGAAAGCAGGTGAGGGCAAAGAAAGCCCTATGATTTATAGAGGAAGCAGCATCCAGTCAAAAGTCCCTTTTGGTAGATCTCTTTCACCTACTGTATCCTAGTACACAAATAATAAGACAAAAAGAGCTTCCACACAACAAAATAAAAACATCTGAAAATTAGTATTTAATGGCAGCTATGAAATCCCACTTGTTATATACAGTTACCATCATTTATAAGAGTGTGTACTCTAATTAAGGCAAATGAGATAGCAAGAACACAGTGACATTGTTAACTTAATGACCCAGAGCCAAATTATTTAAAAAACTTCTTTGACTCTGAGCTTAATTGTAATAGGGAGAATAAGGAGGAAATTAAAGGATGTGAAGACCTTGAAGCCCCTGCAAAACAAGCCTTCGGTTCTAACTTTGTATTCTAGGTCATAGGGTATACATGTGAAGCCATTGAGCGTCTTTAGATATAACAAAGATAGGGTATCAAAACCCCTAAGCACGTGCTGGCTGTTGTGTGTAAGCACCATAACATTTCCAACGCCAATTTGGCCACCCATTGAACACACGATGTGAACACCATTGCATCACAAGGACAATTTGTGTGTACTGGCTACACACGTGGCCAACATAAGAACATAAGAAGTGCCACACTGGTTCAGACCAATGGTCCATCTAGCCCAGTATCCTGTCTCCGACAGTGGCCAATCACATTGGCTTGGGAGAAGCACCCAACAGGTCACAATGGGGGATCCATTCCCTGTTTTTTTCCCCCAGCTCCCATCATGTTCCCTGATCCTGTCTGACTAATAGCTGCTAATGGACCTATCTTCCAGAAACTTGTCCAAACCTCTTTTAAACTCAGCTATAGTACTGGCCCTTAACACAGCCTCTCGCAGTAGATTCCATAGCCCAATTATGCACTGAGTGAAAAAAAATATTTTCTTTTATTTGTTGTAAACTTGCCACCCATGAGTTTCATGGAGTGTCCCATTGTGACACAACATTGTGTCTAATGATATCACGTGGTGTGTTAGCAGGTACAACATGGGGAGTGAGGCGGCAGCGCTTGCGTGCCGAGATAAGGTGGTGAGCAAAACATCAATTTGCCCCAGGGTGAGCTGTGTGTCTAAGCAGTGCCACATGGTGAACACGGGGCCAAACTGGTGTTCATATCAAGGTCAAAACACACATTCAGACACCCATTCAAATTATGTCTAAAGACACACATTGATTGCAATTAATCTATTTGGTAAGAACATAAATAGTGCCATACTGAGTCAGACCAATGGTCCATCAAGCCCAGAATCCTTTCCTCCTACAGTGGCCAATCTTGATCGCTTGGGAGAAGAACCAACAGTCACAATGGGCAATCCATTCCCCGTTGTTCACGCCCAGCTCCTGACAGTAAGAAGTTCATCCCATAAGCTACTTGGTTAATAGTCATTAATGGACCTACTCTCTAAGAACTTATCCAGTCCTTTTTTAAACCCAGCTATACTACTGGCCTTGGCAATGTCCTCTGGCACCAAATTTCATAAGTTAATTATGCGTTGAGTGAAAAAGTACTTCCTTTTATTTGTTTTAAATCTGCTGGCAGCTAGTTTCATGGAGTGTCCACTAGTTCTAGTACTATTTGAGAGGGTAAATAACTGTTTCCTATCTACTCGTTCAATATCACTCAAGATTTTATAAACCTCTATCATGTCCCCTCTCAATCTTCTCTTCTCTAAGCTGAAGAGACCCAGCTTTTCAAGACTCNATACCCTTATCATTCTTGTTGCCCTTTTCTGTTCCTTTTCTAGTGCCGCTATTTCTTTTTTATGGGGCGACCAGAACTGCACCCAATATTCCAGGTGTGGTCACACCATTGATTTGTATAGAGCATTATGACATCCTCAGTTTTATTTGCTATCTCTGTGAAAATAACTCTTAACACTCTGTTTGCTTTTTTGACTGCTGTTCCACACTGGGCTGAGGATTTCAGTGTATTGTCCACAATCACTCCCAGATCCTTTTTCTGAGTGGTAACTCCTAGCTTAGTACTACCCAGTATTGTGTACTCATAGTTTGGATTATATTTCCCTATGTGCATCACTTTGCACTTTTCCACTTAGGGGCATGTTCCATTTAGATGCCCAGGCAACCAGTCTTGTAAGATCCTGTTGCAGTTCTTCACAGTCTGCTCATGTTTTAACTACCTTGAATAACTTGGTGTCATCTACAAATCTGATCACCTCACTCTTAACACCCTTTCCCAGATCATTAATTAATACATTAAACAGCACCAGTCCCAATACAGATCCCTGGGTCACACCACTTTTTACATGTCTCCATTGTGAAAACTGACCATTCAGTCCTACCCTTTGCTTCCTATCTTGTAACCACTTACCAGTCCATAGTAAGACACTACCTCCTATCCCATGACTCTTTAATTTTCTCAAGAGTCTTTTATGTGGGACCTTATCAAATGTTTTCTGGAAATCCAGGTACACTATATCTACTGGGTCTCCCTTGTCCACATGCTTATTTATAACCTCAAAGAATTCCATCAGATTAGCGAGGCATGACTTACGTTTGCTAAATCCATGTTGACTGTTCCCCATTAAGCCATGTTTATCAACATGCCCAGCGATTCTGTTCTTAATAATAGTTTCCACCATTTTGCCCATCACAGACATCAAACTTACTGGTCTGTAGTTTCCAGGATCACCTCTGGATCCCTTTTTAAATATCGGGGTTACATTTGCCACCCTCCAGTCCTCCGGTACAGTGACAGATTTTAGCGATAGGTTACAAATTACGAACAGTAGGTCTACAATTTCATAAGTGAGTTCCTTCAGAACTCTGGGGTGAATACCATCTGGTCCTGGTGATTTGTTAGTATTTACTTTGTCAATTTTCTCTAGAACCTCCTCCACATTCATTTGTGACATCTCTTCCAATTAATCACCTACAAAGTAAGGTTCTGGAATGGGTATCTCCCCAACATCCTCTGCAGTGAAGACTGAAGCAAAGAACTCCTTCAGCTTCTCTGTAATGTCCCCCTCCTCCCTAAGAAACCCTTTCACCCTCTGGTCATCTAACAGTCCAACTGATTCTTTAGCAGGTTTCCTGCTTCCGATTTACTTGATAATGCTTTTATTAGTAGTTTTAGCACCTTTAGCAAGTTGCTCCTCAAATTCCTTTCTGTCCTGCCTTATTAACTTTTTACAGCTACTTTTGCAATGCTTACGCTATCCCCTAATTACCGCATTGGGACTCTCATTGGTAGTCAAGTAGATTATGCTTTATGTGTGGTGCTGCCTACCTCGTAAATGATACCCATACTCTCAAATCAGCATCTTGCCATGTCTTAATCCTGTAAAATTGTGACGTACACAGGAGTCTCCAGATGAAAGAGTGTAGATGGCCCCAACTTTTATCAGGTTATATGCAAACTGACACCACTTTTAAACGAGGTGCTGAAAAGCGCCTCTTGAGTCCCGCGTTGAGAGAAAAGCTGTGCAGGGAGTGTTTACACGCTCCCCGCACTGCTGGAAGGGAGGTGCTCACCATTGTCAGCAGCAGCGGTGACTGGAGATGCAGTGCTTTGAAGAGGCATGTTCTGAAAGCCTCACTTTTCATACTTTCAGAATGCGCCTCTTCAAAGCACCGCATTTCCATCCACCACCGCTGCCGGCAACGGGGAGCACATAACTTCTGGCAGCACGGTGTGTGTGTAAACACTCCCCGCATGGCTTTTCTCTCAACGCAGGGCTCAGGAGGCGCTTTTCAGTGTCTCGTTTAAAAGCGGTGTGAGTCATGTGGCATCCATCAGGTTGGGTCTGCAGAAACCTTTTGAGTGCATTATAGTGTTACACATCTCTTACTCTTGAGAAAATTCAGCTGAAAGCATTCTTTACTTGGTTTGGGGTCAAAAATTTGTATTACCAGTAAACTGTCCATGGTTTATCTACTCACATATATATCATGTTGCAGTGAAACTTTCCAAGTTTGCAATGAAACTCAAAGGCAACTGAGGTTTGCCTACTTCAGCATTTTGTTATGCCAGTTCTATGCATTAATAGGTGGTCAAATGTAAAATTCACGCCAATTACACAAAATAGCAATTGAAGAACTGGTTTGTGGTTGACAGAATTAGAAAAGTGACTGTTGGCTGTCTCCTCTTTAATTAAGCAGAGTGCTAATTTTAAAACAGTTAAATGCTCTCAAGGAGTGCATACCTGTATTTTTTATCATTCCTGGCACTATGAGATTATGTGGGACAGAGTCAATTTTGCATTTTAATTCCTTTATACTTTCAGTGGCGATTGCAAATTAAAGAAATCGGCAACATAAGTAGTCACAAAGTTGAAGACTTGCATAGTAGAACAAAAACATCTCTCTCTCATGCTGTAATTATAGGGCAGGGATGGGCAAAGTTCCAAGAGCCACATACCCAAATCATCATATGGCCAAGAGCCATCCACCATAAGGTCGAGAGCCATGAGACATGCATGCATGCACAAATGCATGCAAGCTTCTCCTTTAGTGTGCTTGGCTGGTGGAGCCAATGCTCTACAGTCCAAGCTAATGAGAAAGCAGCTGTAATTCAGCTGCAGAGACTAGGGTACAATGGTGTAAGACAGGACCAATAAGTCAGTGTGGGGCCAAGGACCAGCCCTGGCCGGGAACCACACTTGAACTGCCCAAAAGCCACCTACAACAACCCAGCCACAGTCCTCACCCAACCTCTGCCTTTCCCAATCCCCAGTACAGAGCATCATGCTTTGGAGAAGAGGTTTAGAACAGGTGACCTCTTGACGTCCCTTCCAACTCTACTACAATTGTATGACCAAGACCCAGGACCAAGCAGTTTAGGTCTCTCCTCTTTGTTGCAGTGAATTGAGTTAGTCAATTCAAATATAAAATGGTTCTCTCTCTCTCTCTCTCTCTCTCACACACACACACACACAGCCTCTATTAACATAACATTAGGCTCTTGCTTCAATTAAAAAGAAGAGAGAGCTAGGAAAATTAGGCTAAAAGTCTTTGTAATTCACCCACCCGCTATGTATTGCAGGGGGGGTGTCTTTCAGCAGTGGGTGATGATTTTGAATGCCATATGTGTCTCATTACCTAATCACCAACTGTTCTGAAACCCTTAATATATTAAGCACAATAGGAAAAGAGAGTAATGAAGTTTTAGTCTTAATTCTGAGCAGGTCTATCATGCAGGCAAGAATTACAGAGGAGAGGAGACATAATTCAAAAATACCTGTGGGGTTTTGCTTTTGATTGGTTTCCTGGTATGTCTTTTTACAGGACTTCTGATTCTACTCTCCAGTTTTGTACTGGAACATGTATTCACAAATCGTTTCTTAAGAGGCCTTCTGTGTTTGAGACCTCATTTTGAGACAAATATAATCCTGTCACTCCGGACATTATCAAAGATATGTGAAGTATAGCAAATATCTGCTGGGATTGTAACCCCATCCAGGGCTAGCCTTAGACTATGTGGGGCCCAGGGTGGGGAACAAATGAGGGGCCCTATTCTTCCACTGGTGGCAAAGCAACCGGTGGCCGGCAGGCCTAGGGGCACTCCCCGGCTCAGGGGGCGCTCCTCAGCTTGGTCTAGGGGTGGAGCGCTACCCGGGCCTGGGCTCGGAGATGGGCAGAGGGGAGCCCAGCCATTTTGGATCATTTGCCTGATTCACCACCTCCAGCCTGGGTCCCGTACCGGGGTCGGAGCCTCGGGTGGGGTGGGCACTGACAGCAGATTAAATCTGCCACCGTGCTGCCCGCCATCACCAGAAGTTCCGCTGGCCCCCTCAACTGCCTGGTTGTCTCGGCCAGGGGGAATGAGGGACAGGAAGAGGCCCCACCTCTCCCACATTTCTCTCCCTCCTCAAGCCTCCCTGTCCTCCCCCTCCTTCTTCCATTTCTGCTCAGGATCTTGCCTCCTTCTTCACCTCCAAGATAGACAAGATCCACCTCGACATCGCTTCCCACTCCCCTCTTCCCACTCCCACCCCTCTCCCTCCTCCCCCTCCTTCTCTCATGTCCTCCTTCTCCCCTGCCTCCCTTAAGAAAATCTCCTCTCTGCTCGCCTCCTCCAACCCTTCCACTTGCCCCCTTGATCCCATTCCTTCCCGCCTCCTCACCTCCATTACTCCCACTGTCGCCCCTTCCTTCCTGCACATCATCAACCTCTCCCTCTCTACTGGCTCTTTCCCTTCTGCCTTCAAACATGCCACAGTCTCTCCTATTCTCAAAAAGTCCACTCTTGACCCCTCTGACCCTTCTAGCTATCGTCCTGTCTCACTCCTTCCTTTTGCTTCCAAGCTGCTTGAACGTGTTGTCTACTCCCGCTGCCTTGACTTCCTATCCTCCAACTCCTCCCTTGACCCCCTCCAATCTGGCTTCCGCCCCCTTCATTCTACTGAAACTGCTCTCGCTAAGATCACCAACGATCTTCTGGTGGCTAAATCTAAACGTCTCTATTCCATTCTTGTCCTCCTTGATCTCTCTGCTGCCTTCGATACTGTTGACCACTCACTCTTGCTGGATTCCCTTCACTCCCTTGGCTTTTGTGGCTCTGTCCATAACTGGTTCTCCTCCTACCTCTCTGACCGCTCCTTTAATGTGTCTCTCTCCAACTCCGCCTCCTCCTCCTTCCCCCTCTCAGTTGGTGTTCCTCAAGGCTCTGTTCTTGGCCCTCTCCTCTTCTCGATCTATACCTCATCCTTAGGCAAACTCATTGCCTCCCATGGCTTCCAATACCACCTCTATGCTGATGACACTCAACTCTATCTCTCTACTCCCTCTCTCTCTCCCTCTGTTCAAGCTCGTCTCATCAACTGTCTCTCTGACATCTCTACCTGGATGTCTCAACGTCAACTCAAACTCAACATGGCTAAAACTGAACTCCTTATCTTCCCCCCTCATCCTTCCTCTCCTTCCTCACTGTCAATAACTATTGATGGAGTCACCATCCTGCCTGTCCCCCAAGCCCGTAGCCTAGGCTTCATCTTTGACTCACCCCTTTCTTTTAAACCCTACATTGACTCTGTTGCTAAATCCTGTCGCTTCTCCCTCCATAACATTGCTAAGATTCGCCCTTTTCTCTCTGTCTCGTCTGCCAAAACTCTTGTTCATGCTCTGGTCATCTCTCGCCTCGATTACTGTAACCTCCTTCTCACTGGCCTTCCCCGGTCTCACCTTTCTCCCCTCATCTCTGTCCAAAACTCTGCTGCCAGGGTCATCTACCTCGCCAGTCGCTTCGACCATGTGCAGCCCCTCCTCTCTTCGCTTCACTGGCTTCCCCTTCCTGAACGAATCCTGCACAAGCTCCTAGTCTTCACCTATAAAGCTCTTCACAACCTTGCTCCCCCCTACCTCTCTGCACTTATCGCCCTCCATACTCCAGCCCGTGCACTTCGCTCCTCCTCTGTCCCTTCTCTCACCCTTCCACGCCTTCCCTGCTCCCCTAAGCGCCTTCGTCCCTTCTCACTTGCTGCCCCCCATGCCTGGAACTCCCTCCCTGTCCACATCCGCCTTGCCCCCTCCCTTCATACCTTCAAATCTCTCCTTAAAACTCACCTCTTTCGCTCTGCTCTGTCTGACTCTTTATCCTGCTGAGCCACTATTCCTATACCTACGATCGGTTTACCCTTATCCTTGCAACATGGACCTGCCTGCTGTCATTCTCATCGTAACCAAGCCAAGTACGTGCACTTGAGACCTCGCATCTTCATGAATGTTAGACCCCTTGTCTCTCCCTCTGTTCCCCTTCCTAAGTCTCTCCCCCAGCTCCTGTCTCTCAGATTGTAAGCCCTAGGGGCAGGGACCGTGTCTATTTTATTACTTTGTAAAGTGCCAGGTACACTGCTGGCACTATATAAATGTTTGTTAATAATAATAATAAATAATAATTTCCCCTGACCGAGACCAACAGGCAGTGGGGGGGGGGCACCCACGGAGTGAGGGAGAGGCGGGGCCTCTGCCTCTCCCTCACTTCCGCTGGCCCCCTCCACTTCCTGGCTGTCTCAGCCAGGTCCCACCTCTCCCACATTTCCCCTGGCTGAGAGACTGACAGGCAGTGGAGGGGGAGTCTGTCTCAGCCAGGCCCCACCTCTCCCACATTTCCCCTGGCCAAGAGACTGACAGGCAGTGGAGGGGGAGGCATGGACTGTGGGAGAGGTGGGGCCTCTGCCCCTCTCTCAAACTGTGCGTCCCCGCCTCCCCTCCACTGCCTGTCAGGGGAGATGTGGTCAGGGTCCCGCGCTCGGGGTCCTCAGCTCCCGGTCACTGTCAGGCCGGGAGCTGGGGACCCTGAATGTGCCCCACCTCCCAGGAGAGGGGCCTTGACCCCATCCATTTGTTGCATAACTCCATTTGGATCCTTCCAAATGGTTTGGTAGCTGCCAAAATAGAGTGCCACAATTTCTAAGGATGCCTCTGTGTTTCAATATCATCCTGCTCCCACTATCCACTTCTTTCTTGTGCACCCCCACTCACTGTTGTGATCCAAATCCAGTCCTTGTTTTCCCCTCCCGTACATGCTTTCTATTTCCATCATCACCCACAAAGAATCTGCTTCCAGCCTAGCAAAAGTAACCACAACCTTAGAAACTGGGATTATCTTGTCTCATTCCTTCTGGTATTACAGTGGGATTTTCAGAAGCATTCAGTCTTGGTGTTACTTAGAACTTTTGGGCCATTTTCACACAAGCCGCTCTCCACCCACCCATCACCCACCCACTATACATGTTGCAGGGCTTCAGTGTTGCCCTATGGGTGCCCTGTAACATGTATAGTGGGAGAGTGGTGGGTGGGTAGTGGGTGGAGAATGTCTTCTGTAAAAATACCCTTTGAAGCAGGGATGGCCTTACTACCAGGTGACTTGGGACAACCACCCTGGGGCCCACTACTTTCTCTATTTCTGGGGGCATCACAGTGGTGCCTGTTTTCACTAGAGCAGAAGTGTGCATGGCACCCACTCCCTCCCAGTAGGGCCCCACAGAGGGTGCCCCTGAGGGTTTATCTTCACCCTGGGCCCCGCAGATTCTAAGGCGAGTCCTGCTTTGAAGTCAGTGGTAAAACTTCGATTGACTTCAATGAAAACAATAAGTTGAGTCAGTGCTAACTGCTTTTGAAAATCTTAGCAGAGCAGAGTACCTGTCAGGGAGCAGAGAAAGCGGATAAGAAACTCGGCAGGAATTGAACTCAAGAGGAAGCATGCAGCAGCCTGCTCCTGGTAGAAAATGCCAGCATGATGTCCCTTCCATTGCCATTCTACATCACAGCAAGTGATGGTGGCAGTTTGTTACAATATTGTTTGTCAATTTATCTCTTTTAAAGTTAGTAGCTCTTGGATACATTTTTTTTAAAAAAAGATGTGATGCTATGTTGTTTTTTAAACTGTCGCTATCAGATCATCCTTACTTGTTCCCTGTACTTGGTTGCACACCTATGTCATACATAATACTCTTTCTGCATTCTAGGTAGGCAACCAAACATTATTAGCAGGGACCCATGTTCACGGTGTTTTCCCCGTTTCCATCAATGGGGGAAATGCAGTGAACAATGGGTCCTTTGTTACTAATAAGAAGAACACCAAACAACAGAGGAAATGTAACATTAAAGAAGATGGTCAGCAGGGCACTGGACTGGGATTAAAGAGGTCAAGTTTCAGCCTCCTTCCCTAAATTTAGACTCATTATGGGACCTGGGACTAATAATTTAATTTTTTCATGTCTCAATTCCTGTTTGTAAAGTGGGAATAATACTACTGGTGTTCACCTTTCCCTTGTCTAGTTAGACTGTAAACCTTTCAGGGCCAGTGTGAACTGGCATAACAAGGGAGGAGGTCTCTATGGGCGTCTTTAGACATAACAAAGGTCAGATGTCAAAATCCCTAAGAATGTGTTTGGCCATTGTGTGTAAGCACCATAACAATCCCAACACCAGTTTGGCCACCCATTGAACACACGATGTGAACACCATTGCATCATAAGGACAACTTGCATTTTTTGACTGAACACGTGACCAGGCTTGTGTCCAATGATATCGTGTGATGTGTTAGCAGGTACATCACAGGGAACAAGGCGGCAGCGCTTCAGTGCGAACATCGTGTGACGAACAAAACACTAATTTGCCCCAGGATAGGCTGTGTCTAAGCAATGCCACATGGTGAACACAGGACCTAACTGGCGTTCATATCAAGGTCAAAACACACATTTGGACACCCATTGACATTATGTCTAAAGACACCCCATGTCTCTGTCTCTTTAGGGTGGATTTTCTCCTATTCCTCAGATTTAGTACTTCCACTACAGCCACGCCAGAATCTCATCTCCAAAAAAGCAGTAGTATGGGATTCACCTCAGTGTCAGCTAGACTTCAGGAGTATTCCATTCTCTTTCCCCTTGCTCCAGTCAGTGAAATGATGCACAAGAGATGCCAATGGCTCTCGCTTCAGGAGAAAATATAGGTCTTTTTTACAAGGGGTATTTTCAGACGTTACGGGCGGCCGGTTCACCACAGTGAACCACCAGGGGGGGTGAACAGCGCAACCAAGCCCGGGGGTGGGAAAAGGACCCAAACAGACGTGCCGGGAACGGGACCACGGGCCGGAAATGGGCCGCATCATCGCGGGCCGCGGCAGCACAACAGACGTGCAGCCGAACCCCCGGCGGGCGCTAAACCCCCACAAGGCACCGGGCAGGGGCGGGACACAGACATGGCCGACTGAGGGCAAACGAAGCCACAAGGCACACAAGGGAACGCCCACACAAGGGAAACGGGAAGGGAGGGGGGAAGAGCGAGAACAGGCTGACAGCCGGCTCACACAGCGGTCCCGCAGCGGGGCACAATGCACGGCCACACGCCCGGGCACACACACACACACACACACACACACACACACCAGGGAAAGGCCGGGAAGGGGGGAAGGGGCGCCCGGAACACCCCACCCGGAACACCGGCAGGGAGGGGGGGGCACCACCACGGGGCAAGGCACAGACAGCAGCAACCCCCACCCCCACACCACCCCAGTCCAGTCCAGTCCAAGGAGGTGCCCCCACAGGAACAGAGGCAGTCTCGGGGGGGGGGGGCGGACCCCCGGAGCAAGGCACGTTGGGGGCCCCCAAAGCACAGCGAGGCCGGCGGAGGGGCGCCAGGAGGAGGAGGAAGGGGGCCCCACAGTCAAAGGCTGGCACAGGCAGGGCAGCCGGGTCCAGCGGTGCTCCTCCGCAGCACCAGCGACGCTCAGGCAGCACCCACGGAGTCACGGGGATGGAGGGGGCCCAGGACCACGGCCAGGGGCAGCAGCAAGCAGCGAGGCGGGCGGGAGCTCACCGAGGTGGGGTCCGCAGGTCGGGAGCGGCCAGCGGGGACCGGGCCCCCCCCCGGGCCGGGGCGGGAGCCCACACGGGGGCACCACGCCGGGGGGGGCAGGCCAGCGACGCGGGGCTCACGGGCCGCTGCCGGGGGCCCCGCTGGCCCCAGGGCCCGGGTGGCCCGCCCGGTGGACCAGGTGGGGCCAGTGCAGCATGCCCCGGCGGTACCCCTGCAAGGACATGTAGTGGGCGATCAGGTAGTAGGCCTCGAAGGGATCGGGCATGGTGAGGGCCAGCTGCACATCCACACGCGCCCACACCGCCAACAGGGATGACATCTCCACCGCGGAGGGCTCCGGCACACAGCAGGCAGCAGAAGGGGGCCACGGAAGATGCCCCAGCTCCAGAAGCCGCTGGAACGCCGCCCCACGGGTGCGCTGGTACCCACGGGCCCCGTGAACACAGGAGAAGTAGGTCACGGCCAAGGCAGGGCCACCCTCGGCCAGGCACTCCGAGTAGGCGCCCAGACCACACACCACCAGCGCTGACACGGTCTCCGAGGCGCTCCAGGGCACATGGGCGCACAGCACCTCCGGGATGCGCCCCTCGGGGAAACGAGCCAGCCCCAGGGCCTCCGCATGCAGCCGGCAATCACGAGCGCTCACCACATGGCCAAAGTAACGGAGGCCAGAGCTCAGGCTCTCGAAGGCACCCGCACGGCTCCCCGGGCCGGCCAGGAGCAGCTGCACGGCAGGGGTGTGCCACAGGTCGCACAGAGACATGGTCTCGCGGAAGGCCCAGATATGGGGGGCCCCTTGGGGGCCGGGCAGCGGGAGCCCCGTGGATGGGCAGCCAGCCATGGTCCGGCACGACAGGGAAAGGAACACGGAGCCCTGAGGACAGACAGACTGGCCAGGGCCTGGAGGGGCTCAGCCCGGCCCCCGGGACAGGGAACATGGCCCTGCACCGCAACATTGTAGCACAACAGAGCATGGCGTGGGGTGTGGGCCCGGCACAGCTGCAGAGCACAACAGAGAGCACACTGTC
>QEPC01000879.1:1036084-1065581 GCA_003113815.1 Sphenodon punctatus
TTCGTTTGACCACGCTTCCCGGGACCTTCCCCCGGCTAGCCCGGGAAGCGTGGTTGAAACTGACCCCATGTGGGTATTGAGCGTGATGAACATCTGGCACGCGCCGTTCAGATGTTCCGGGCCCTTTGGCCCCACGGGGGGGTTGAGCGTGGTTCAGTGTGGTTGAGCGTGATCTCGTAACGTCTGAAATCACCCAAGGATGCTGAAGCAGGCCCAGTGGATGGAGATGGGTGGAGATAGGTGGGTGAGCACACCCGGAAAACACCTAGCAACACCGAGTCGGATGATGTTTACACGGACGGCACCGTGGGGGTTGTGGGATGGAAGGGGAGGGGCCAGCAAACAGCCAGTGGCCAAACACCCACGCCGGGAAACACAGAGCAAACACCCATGACAGTTACACTGACATCCAAGACACCAAATGGTGAGGAAGTCCCACCCAGCACAGTGACGGCATAACATGGCCGACTGAGGAAAAATGAAGCTGTGGCACGCAGCTCCACCCACAAACCACCAGACCCCATGCAGGCAGGGTAGGAGGGAGCTGGGATGACAGGAGACACACAGAGTAGCAGTCCCCAGCCAGCCCCATGACAAGGCCAGCCAGCCACGTGCCACACCCCACCCCACCAGACACCGCCCACACACAACTGTGCACATAACCACACAGGGAAAGGCTGCATGGCCAAGGAGGTGGGGAGGCCCAGCAGGGGGGCATAGTGGTAAGGGGCACAGGGGAGGGGGCAGAGGCCCGATGAAGCAGAGGACCCCCACACACAATCCCATGGTCCCCGGCCAAGGAGCTGAGAACCGAACACATGCAGGCATGCCGGCAGGAACAGAAACCCACAGCACAGCCAGGCTGGCAGGGAACAGTGGGGAGGGGGGACCCAGACCACACCAACTGGCAGCAAACCCGCTGCAGGTATCCCCACACCAACAACAGATCCGTGCGGCCGATGGGGGGGCCCATCACAAATGCTGGGAGGGGGCAGGGCACCAGGACAGCATCCAAGGGGATGGACCCCTGGCCCAAGGCAGCAGGGGGGAAAGGGGGGGGAACGAGACCGGCCCAGTGGGGGACAGAAGGTAACCAAGACAGGTGACCAACTGGCTGCAAACAACCCAGGCCAGGGACAGCAGAGGGACCCCCAAATGATATGGTAGAGCAGCTACACATACAGTGGGAGGGGGTGTGGGATAACTGGTCCCTTCCAGGGAACAGTGACACAACCACCAAAAGGTGCCCACACAAGAGACCAGGCCACACGGAGGAACAAGACACACACCCGGGGAAGGGGGCAAAGCAACTTTAATGCAAGGGGGAAGGGCATGGAACATGGGAAAGGTCCAAGGGAGATGGGGCGGCAGCATGGAGAGCGGCTCCCTGGGGCAGGGCCCTGGCCTTAATAGGGACACCAGCCCCGTACCCGGTTCCATTGATCCGCCTGGGCATGGTCCAGGTGGTGCACCCACTCCAGGAGGTGCAGCAGCAACTGCACACCTCCTCCTGCTCCCTGGTCCACTCGGCAATCATCGCTTGCACCAAGGGAAGAAGGGGCCATCAGGATGGGACAGTGGGCCCCAAAACCATGGAACCCTGAACAGGCACTCGGGGAGAGGGCCCCGCACACACGCAGCACACTCACTGATCTTATCGTACAGGCGGGTCCCAGCGCAGAGATCTGAGGCCGCATGATGCAACTAGCCAGCCATATGTGCCAGGCAGAGAATGGCCAGGAACACAACCAGAGTAGCTAGAAGGGAAAAGGGAGAGGGAGAAAGGGATAAGGTGCATGGAAAAGGAGTGGGTCAGCAGGAGTCAGTAACCACACAGCAAGCACGACCCATATAGTGACCAGGGACACCCAAACCAGCACCCCACCCGTTCACACCAAGGGGGACCATAGGCAGCCAACAAAAGGCCCGTACACAGTCCACACTCATGGTCAGCTGCCCGTTGCACCTGACACCCATCCATCGCCTACAGTGCAATGGTGGCAACCAACAGGGGGCGCCAGGAGCTGTGGAAGGCGGGGCAGGCAAGGCAGGGTGGCCAACCAATGGGTATCCCCCACCAGACAGCCCAGTATGTGAGTGCAACGACCCCCAGGGCAAAACCAGCCTCTACGGAGGGATGGGGGCCTGCTGACCACCACCCCCAGCACTGGGGGTACAACTGAGAGCACCTCCATGGGACATCAGCAGCACACAGTTGACAAACGGACACCATGACAGCCCAGCCAAGCCACCAAGGCAGCACATAACACCACCACAGGGAGAAGCAGGTGGTAGGCCACAGGAAGGGTGCCTACACATGGAAGGAGAACATCAGGTAGCCACTGGAACATGAAGGAAACCCATCCAGGAACCCACACACAAGGACAGGGCTGCAGCCAGGGGAGGAGCATGTGGCATCGCACACAGATAAGAATGCACCCAAGGTGATACAGGCAAAGGCACAGACTTTATTAATGATGGGGTGAAAGGGGGGAAACTGACAAACTGAGGCTGGCGAAGGGACAATCAGGGGCTCATATCCGTTCCCCACAACCAGCATGCAGGGGCACCGTTGCAGCCACCAAGAGGGAAGGAAGTGGTCCAGAATGCTACAGGGCTATAGGGACCAGAGTGAAGGGAAGGAGTGACGGCGTCCGACTGACAGACCATCCTAACACCGGGTTACACAGTACCATGGCCCAGAGCAGGGGAGGTGATGGTCGGGGCGGCCCACAGCACAGGCACAGCAATGACAATGTGATGGAGGGGCCGTTTGGGATGCCCTGCTCATGGAGAGGCCAGACGGTGCCCCTGACACTGCTGGGCTGGGACCAGACCCTCCCAGGCAAATAGGCCCCGGCGGAATACCCAGGAACGCATATGCACATCCACCATGAAACAGGGCAGGAGATGGTTTCCCGTGGCAGCGGTAGCCTTCACAAGTCATAGGTTCATCACTGATCGGAGGGTGCCAAGTTCACATGTTGTTGGGGTTCTGGTCAGCAGGGGTCCTCCAACATCGGTGGGTAGCAGGCCCAGATTCCCAAGAAGCGCCTGGCAGTCCGATCACATACGGGAGACCCCACGGGCACACAGTAGAATGCCAGTGTAGTCAGTAGCAACATGGGGACCCCCGGCCTGGAGGGCCAGCCCATGCTCCGGACGTGCAGCCACCAGGCGAACAGCCGTGATCTCCGGTGCTGTTCAGGGCACTGCAACTGTGGCTGGTTGGTCCCAAAGAGGCAGTTGAAGGAGGGTGAAGCCGAGCTCCCCAGCACACCTCCTGCAAGCCGGACCCCCAAATGGATGGCCCATCACCCACATGTACCACAATAGGAGATCGAAGTCATTCGTCACCAACGAGGGTCACTCATCAGCAGCTGGACATCACGGTTCTGCCACAGCGTTCCCAACAGCATGTTCGCACATGGCAACCACTCCTCCCCTACACCACCGCCGGACTCAGGGCCTGTTCTGCATCCTGCCATGACCGTTCCAAGGGCTGCTTCACGGCATGCACAGGGATCCTATGGAAAGTGGCTGTGCTTGAGCAAGGCGCAAGAAGCTGTGGAGCGCTAGCCAGGCTGCGGCCATTCACAGCTGATAGTGGGATGGCTGCAAGGCCCTGTGAATCCCTGCCCCACGCACCTAGCGGGTGCATTCCAGCGGTAGTGCTAACAGATCAGCAAGGCCACGGCTGCCTCTAGCAGGGAGGTAACAAGACACTCCATGCACTGTATCATGATGGGACACCGCTGCACATTGCCGTGGCAATCAAGCGATGTGACCGAAGCACAGCTGTGCCGGATGCTCACTGGACAGGGATTGCATGGGGTCATTGCAGGGGCACAGGGGGTGGGGAGGGGCCCAGCCCACAGAGGAGGTCTGGAGCACCCCAAGGCCCATGGCTGCCAGGTGGTCTGAGAGGGGGGGATGTACTGGTGGACCTCCCAGGGGGAATCCCCATCAGGTGAGTGGAATACACCCACAATAACGCATCAATTGCATGGCAGACAGCACGGGCTGCCACGGTACATATGTGTGCTACAAGCTACGGCCAGGCGTTGGGTGTAGAGTGAGAGGTGGTGTAAGCAAGGTGAATGAGAGGCCATAGTGAGGTGACTCTGTGATAGATCATTGGTGCTGGTGTCCAGAATGGGGTGCAGGTGCAGCGAGGGGGGGGGTTGGTGGGTGTGCTCAGTGCGTCACCTCGTGCAGCTGTCCCCAGGACCCTGTGACACACTACGGGTAGCAGGGAACATGGGAGTCATGGTGCGGGTGTGCAGGGCGCATAGGGCTTGGGGCCAGGAGGAACGGATCGCAGCCAGGTGATTGCTAGGTGCAGAGGCCGCTCAGTGGGTGGGTGGGTAAACAGGACACAGTCACAGCTGCACGCACCTGAGTCAAGTCCCCCAGACACGTAACACCTAGGCAGGTAGCTGCTAGGTTATCCAGAACTGGTTCTGGTGGTGGGCTCCCCCAGAGTGTGAGTGTTGTGGGTGGTACCATGCTGCCTAATGATGAGCCCCCTGAGGGGAGGACTGTCCTGTTAACAGTCCTGTCCTCCTGCTACATGATCCCGGCACTGGTGTGGGAACAATGGGCTGAGCTACTATTGCCAGGTCACCGCTTCTACAGCCATGGAATCTGGTGCACGAGAGAGGCCAACCTGTGCCGAGCTGCATCATTGCTGTGGGCATGGAGGGTAGCTGCCTGCCAACAGTCCATTTTCAGAACAGTGGTGTCCCAGGACATGCGCCTGGTACTGTCCCAGTGGTCGCTCAATGTCTACAGCCGCTGTGTCACTGTCCCAACACAGAGGCTGAATTGGACGTGCTCTCGTACCAATGAATGGTGGGAGAACATGCTGGCCACCTGGACAGATGAGGAATGGACAGACCACTTCCTCATGAACCGCTTGCTGTTGGCCCGGCTCTGGACGCTCCTGAATCCACATCTCCGGAGGCACAAGACCAACATGCAGTATCCGCTGTCACCAGGGATGCACGTGGCCATGGCCGTGTGGAGACTGGCCACCCCCCGATTCTTGTCGGAGCGTTGGGAGCAGTTTGGGGTGTGGACTGTGACCGTTAACAGGGCACTCCATGATGTGTGCAACCTGCTAGTTAAGCTACTGCTCGAGCGGGTCATACAGCTCCGAGATACAAAGGTTGTAATCTGCGGCTTTGAGGACATGGGCTTCCCCCATTGCATAGGGGTGATAGACAGCACCCATATCTTTATCATCCGGGCCCCGCACGCCAAGACGGACTACCTAAATCAGAAGCAGGTGTTTTTGATTAATCTCCAGGCCATGTTGGATCACCAGACTTTGTTTACCAATGTCTATACCTTCCACTCTGGGAGGAGTCATGATGCTTGCATACTGCAGGCCTCCCCATTCTATGAACGCATGTTTGACGGGGAGATAGCCCCCAACCTGTACCATATCATTGAGGGGGTCTCCATGACCCCAGTGGTGATAGGGGACCCCGCCTACCCACTGAACATGTGGCTAATGAGGACCTATCTCATTGCCTGCACAGCGGAGTGCCGGCTCTTTAATGAATGGCTCTCGTCGGCTCGGAGCGTGGTGAAGTGGGCATTCGGGCTGCTCAAGGGGCGTTGGTGCCTGCTCATGAATAGGAGACAGTTCGATCTGCATCATACCCCCATCCTTGTACTGGGGGCCTGCATCCTGCACAATGTCTGCGAGACCGGGGGAGCTGCCCTTGACTACCCCCCACCAGTGCAGAGAGAGGATCCTGTGCTCCTCTACCAACACGTCCAGGGTGGCACGTTCTGGCGGATATCTGAGGAGAACTGAGATGCTCTGTGTTGTTGCATTGTTGCCCAGATGGCAGGCAACTGAGTAGGCCTGTTGACAGCCCCCCACCCTTCACAATACCGTGTAACGGGTACCAATAAATCCTGTTATGTCTGTTCCCACAATCCGCTTGTGGCCTCTTGTTTGGGTTCTAGGGGTTCCCCGGTCCTGTGAGGCTTGTGCCCCATGCTACTGGGTAACCCACTGCCTTCTAGTCATGGCAAGCGAACCGCACTCGGGCTCAGCACCTCACCGGCTGTATGGTGGCATGCCTGGTACTCCACTGATGTAACTGTGCAGACCTATACCCGTCCATGGGAGCGATGCTGTTGCCCACCCAGTCGCCTGCAGGCCAGAGACGTATGCTTCTGGCACCTGTCTTGTGAATGCCCTGCCCCCGACTGCATACGGAGCGACTCCTTGCCACAATGGTGCCCCCACTGACACACTGAACAACAGAGTGGTAATGTAAAACACAGTTTATTAGGGGTTCTGTACAAGGTGTGGGGGTGGGAGTATTTGCAGGGACTTCCACGTGCCCGCTTCGGTGCACCACCAGGGCTGGATCCCCTGCGGGCCCTTGCAGTCGCCATCCTTTGGGAGCAGTGGCCAGATGGCCCAGGCTGTCCGTTGTCCACAGGCCACTCCACACCGGGCTGGGGTGCTGGACCCTACGGTAATGGAACATAAGGTCTGTGTTACACCCTGACTTGAACCATTACCCCAGTGCCACAGCCCTTTCTGTGGCCCTCTGCTGTTCCCATTGCTCCCTACACAGCAGCCCCTCCCCCCATCCCTATGCTCTTCGCTATGTCCTCCCCACTCCCACCCCCCCTTTCCTGATAGCTATGTGGTCTGGCTTACTGGACCTGGTGGGGTGGCCAGCATGGGAGGTTGGTCACCTGGAGATTCCATGTTCACCGGGGGATACCGTGGTTTCTGGAGGGGGGGGTCTGGTCTTGGAGGCAGCTGTGGCGGTACCACGAGAGGTGCAGGCCAGAAGGGCAACCCCACGGGTTTGTGTTGTGGGGCTATATGGGGTAGAGGAACCCTGTCAACAAGACCGGGGAAGGGGTGCTGCTGGGGAAACCATTGTTGGCCAAAGTGCAGGGGGGGCACCTGCACCTGTGGGGGGGCGCCCCAGTGGTAATTGCCTGCCATCCCTCCACACAGGCCTGAAGGGCGTGTGTTCCGCCAGGGTTCCCTCAGCAGGAGCCCCAACACCTCCCCAATGAGTTCAAGGGCCCATGCAGAGGTCCCCTCCAGCGTGACATGTCCCCTCACCCTCTCAGCTCTGCCGAGCCACATCTCATGGTGGAGGGAGGCAGTCTCCCACCTATCCCACAGGTTCTTGGTGCAGGACCGGTTTATCATGACTGCCACTGTCTGCCGGTTCCTCTCCCCCTCCCCTATTTGCACCTCCCTTGTGAGGGTGAGGTCCTCTGCGTGCACCTCGGCTAACCTTCTGGTTTCCTCCAGAAGCTCCCTGCTGAGGTCCTGTCTCCTCCGCCTGTTCCTGGCCCGCATCTCCTGATTCGTCTCGGCACTGTCAGCAGCACCTCACCTCGCCGGACCGGGGCGCTCATCTGTGGGAGTGAGGTTAACAGGTTGGGGGGGGAGGCTTCACAAGTCCGTACTCGATGCCCATATCTGTGTCTCCATGTTGCCCAGGGGGGTGCCTGCCCCCCCTTCCTGTCTGTCCCTATGGTGTATGTTACTGGTCAGACTGGCTCCTGTGAAATGTGTCCCCTCTGTCGGGCCACAGAGCTCGCCCCATCAGGGTCCGTACAACCCAGTTCACCCGGGTCCGTGTTATTACAGTTCCTCCTAGGGGCCTGTCACATATTCCCACCCCCTTGCCCCACCCCCCTGCAGACTCCTCAGGGGCTGTTAATACATATGGCTCAGTGACCCTTCGGTTCCAGTCACCGGCCTTTTCCTGTCATGCATGGGGGGCGGTTGGTTCCAGGGGCTGCCCCTGCAGCCGGCCTGTTAGCCCATTACCCCGGTACCAACCAGGACCCATCCCTTGTATGTTGTGGCCTACCATCATTGTCCTGGTGCCCGGCTCTCAGGGGTGCCTCCGGTTCCTCCTCGACCACCTCCTCCTCCTCCACCTCCTCGTGAACTTCCAGGGTGCCTTGAGCTGTAATGGGAATGCGGATCCATCAGTCAGTCCCTGCTGCCCGGCTTAGGTTCCAGTCACTGTGGCCGGGGCCCTTCTCCCCCCCGGGCCCTGGTTGCATTCCTACCTGGATCTTCTTCCTTTGTTTCCTGGGAGGCATCCCGGGTCTCCGTCCGCTCCATGTGCACCCTCCTTCCCTGTGGCCTGGTGCCTTGTCAGTTTTGTGGACGCATGCAGAGGGCGATGATTGAGTGAGCGGGTTCCCAGGGTACCTCCCCCCCGTGTGATGGGGCCGTCCTCTCCCGCATCCTACCTTGCTTCACCAGGGGCAGCGGCTTCCCCCTGCTCCAGGGGTCAGGCAGGGAGGGTGTTGTGAACGCCCTCCGCCTGCCGCTGGTGAAAGCGGTGCTATGTAAGTGGGAGGTGACTATGTCCCCGTCCATTCAGAGGAACCAGTCCAGCTCATCCTGAAACTCCATTGTCCGCATAGCATGGCTGGACACGTGATAAAGGGTCCCAATTTTATATGGCTGCACAGCATATGCAGAGAAGCAGCCTATGCCAGGGATAATCTTATGTGTCACTGTGGTATAAGATCGGTTTGTGATGCCAGTTGACCAGCAGAAATGTCAACCAAATATCCTTATTCTGTGCTGTGACCATCCCAACTTCTCTCCCCCACTTGTTACTGGGAAGTCGGAAGCATCTGTTTAGGAAAGAGCCAATAGAGATTCTCTTATGTCCTCTGTCACAGTGCTGCAGGATGTGATTGTGAGGTTAATTGGCTTGCCTGGATGTGTAAACTATGTCTCCTGATTTCTAGGATGCTATCCCCAAAGTAGAAATATTTGGCAGACACACACTGGGTGTCTCTACACACAATGCTTGCCACCGTTTCAGCTTCCTAACATGGGGGCAAAACATTAGGTGGCCACGGAGGAAACGTGGGTTTGCTGAGTTTCATTCCCTGGAACAAATCTGGGGAACTCTTCAGGAGACCCGTAGGACAGAGGAAAACATGACACAGAATGAATGTTTGTTTGTTGGGCCTGGGCTTTGTGCTTGTCAATGGCTGCTTGCCAGCATTACAGGAGAAGAGGGGGTGGGACTTCCATAAGCAAAACTAAGGAGAAGGTGATCATGTGAGTCCCAAAGCATGGACATGGTGGTTGTAGCATTATTTTTCATTTCTTCCATTAAAATCAGTAACATGATGCAGGACTGGATTTTGAGACTTGCTTCTCGGTACTGATTTTAAATGATTTTGATGATGTTGCAGTGTAACCCAGGGGCTGATTTCTCTCATGGTTCACTGTAATAGGTGACACCCAGTGACTGGCCCATTAAAAAAAAGAAGTGTTACTGTAACTCATTAATGTTTAATAAAACATAGCATCCACTTCAGGGGCTGTGACTCCCAGCTCTACATGTTATGCATATGTTAATTTTACTTTATTCATGGGTCCTGTGCGTTGGGAGTCCATTCCTGAACACGGTGCAGCCGCCATATAGCTGGGGCTTCCTGTGTTTGAAGCACTGTGGACCAGAGTATATTACACCAGTGCTTCTTGCAGTAAAGTTATTGTTTCAAGTTAATTCATAGAATTGTGTGTGTTAGTCTCATAGTCTGAATTTGTCAGGCTGTGGCTCTGGGAAGGGAAATTACTACAGGGAGGGAAGTAGCTTTTCTGGAGCCCCCACATAAAGCTACACACTCTCACTATTCCTTGTTTCCTGGCTCTCAGGCACAACAACCCCAGAGGGTCTTTTTAGTTAGGCGTCTTGCGATAGGGTTTCTGCTGTGAGTATTGTCAGGATCCAGCCACACAGATCCATTCCCACATGGGAATTAGAAGCTCCGGTGTACTTTATCGTACAATATAAGTTCTCCACCATATGCACTGTCCATATAACAAGTCCAGAGTGCCAGGCACCTACTCCTCTGGCCCTCTTAGTCCTCTGCTCTTGCTTCTTTACTGAGACAGAGCTCCCAGGCAGCTCCTGTCTCCTTGCAGTCTCCCAGGCACTCCGTTTAACTGAGTTCAGTTCCGTCCTTTTAGCCCCTGGGCTGGTTTAGCCACACCGAGGTTGCACTGACCCCAGTAGCACACCACTGATTAAAGCTAAGATGCTATCCTCCCTTAAAATATCATCTATGCTCATTTTAATGCCCGTTCGCTACAGTTGCAATTGTCTCTTAAAGGTCCAGGTGGTGCTACACAGATTGGAGCCAGGTGGAAAACACAAGACTAAATAGAGCACACACACACACACACACACACACCCCTCTCTATCTGGTTATCAGCATAAATGGTAATGGAACTTTTCAGTGCCTTCAGAGAGTTAGGGGATGGGGCTCCCAGGGGTTTTCATGTTCCAAAAGCTAAGGTCCTTGTTATACCTTTCATATCAAGTTCACATTGCAGGTGCTTTCAACCGGATGGCATCTCCACGTCTGCTCGCACCAGCCCACTTTACCCGCAGGTTGACCAGTCTGTGTTAAGGCACCTGCCAGATGTGGAAAGCAGAATAGATTGTGCTGGCTCCGGAGCAGGCCCGACAGCAGCACCCTGGAAGATCCCAGAGCACACTGTATGGAGCGGACCGCCCAAACCCAGGGCAATGGCCAAAAGTGGAGCTGTTGTCGATCTGTTGGGTGGATACCCAGTACAGCTCCACACCTGGCCAGCCTTTGCCCAAGTCAGCACTATGGAGTTGAGGCTGCTAGCCTAGAGCTTCAGGTGAGCGTCTGTAACTCTATCATGTGGAAAGAGAAGCACCATGTGGGTGGATCGCTGTGCAGGGACACCCATCGGTCTGTCTAAAGTGGACTAAAGCAGAACTAGAAGCAGGTTGATGCAAGGGTGTGCCCCCGGAGCAGCTCCAGGGATGGGCAGGCTCCACATCCATCTGTTTACACCCTCTGTGTCTCAACAGTATGTAGACCAGAGGGGCCTTGATCTCAAAAGGGGCACTAATTATAGAATGGTAGAGTTGGAAGGGACCACACAGGTAATCTATTCCAACCTTCCTCCTAAACAATGCTGTATGCATCCAATCAGTGTCAATTCTGCACTTTCAAGAGAGATAGACAAATAATCCTTCATGCTAAAATATCCAAAACTTTCACAAACTCTTATTTGGACTGTTGGCTGAATACTGTGGAATAATGACAAATGCCACAAGGTGGCCACAGGGCTTTCCTGGGTGGAAATATTTGTGTATTCATTTTTAGTCCTATCATTTGACTGGCTGTAGCCATAACCTTAATGGTACCAGCGTGTTCTCTTTTTTTCTTCTTTTTTGTGCTGTGCTTTTGTTTTTTGGTTAATGGTAGGTTTTTGTTTTTGTTTTTTTCATTTTGAAACAGAGCAGCTGAGCTCCTTTGGAGCCATTATAATCTATCATGTTAATCGGTCTGTAGACTTTTACAGGCAATGAGTGGGGAATCAAGCAATATGTTCCCAGAGGCCAGTTAGCTCTTTCTTCACGTGGGCAATTTTCATACAGAGAGAGCACAATGTGTGTCTTTAGATGGATGCAGCAGGACTAGCCACCTCTGGAGCTGCTCTGGAGGTGTTTGCCCAAATCCAGCCTTGCCTGGGTCAGGTTTACACAGACAGGGTGGATGCAGTGGCCTGGATTCAGCCCACGTGATGCCCCACAGTGCACTCTGTTCAAGTATCTGCTTATTCCACTCTCAGAGCTGAGTTCCAGATAGCACTGGTACTCTCAGTCTCTGCAGGTATGGGATTTATTCACCTCAGAGAATTCCCCTCTACTTTCTACATATTGGTTTACAAGCTGAGCTTAACCCTTCTCGTTGGGGCGCCACTGTCATGGGTTGGAGGTCTGCACCCCCACTTTACTGGGTTTGAGTTACTCAGTTTCCCTCGCTCACAGCCCACTTGAATAAGTTTTTCTCTCTAGCCGATTCAAGCCTGCAGCAGGGACAACTCCTTTGTCACCCAAGGGCCCGATCCTCCCTGTTTACAGACTCTTTCTCTCTGGGGTCCCAAGAGCTTGAAAGCCCTTGTTGCTCACTTGTGTACCAATGCTAGACACAGACACTTCTTCATAAAGATAAGAAGTTAGTTTATTGATTTACATAAGCAAGATTGTTTATACAGAGTGGTTACTAGAAATCAAAGGTTAATATAATTCATTCCTTATCTATACTGGTTGAGTTCCTAAATAAGCATCTTACCCTACAAAGGTCCATAAGTTCTGGTTCCTCAGTCATAGATGTAGAATGACTAAGCACTGGCCTCTTAGTTGGTAGAAAGCAAAATCATGTCTCTCCGTCCATGTCTTCCAGCCTTGCTTTCTGGCAAGATTCAGGATGCCGTCGCAGTTGCTCAAGATGGCTCACTCCAAGAGGTAGAGAAGATGGCTTAATTGCCCCTTTAAATAACAATTCTAAGTCCTTTGTTTCTCCTTCCCTCCTTGGAGAAACCTGAGGCCCATCACGTACACGGAAAGTAACCTGGAAGATCCATTTGCATCTCCATAGGGTTCTGTCTGGGTAGGGTTCCCAAATACACATTATTTTATCTCTTTGCATTTCCTGGAGTTTTGTCAGTGTCACAGTACTGATTCGAGTTTTACAGTTCTCAATTGTAACATTACATACATGTTGAACCTTTTGCTTTACATATTTACTATGCTTGTAGCCTACATGTAGGCCAGTATCACACATTTGTGACCCTATGTTCCTTCGTGATAGTCCCCTCCCACATGCCATAGAGTTGCAGATGGATCGTCCAATTATCTAGGCTGCTGCCCGCTAGAGGTGTGCACCAGGGACCCATGTCAATTTTGTTTTCCTTTTTAGTTTTTGTTATTTAAATCTGTCATTTTCGTTTTCCTAAATATCAAATTGTTGTTTTTGCTTTCATTTTCGTTTTCCATTGGTTTCAATGGAAAACACAATTTGGGGTGTACCTTTTTTGTTTTTTACTATATGTGGCTGAATCCTGGAGTGGGTATATCTCCAATAGAAGGCATTATGTGTACCAAATTCCAAAAAGAGTGGATAAAGGAATCCAATTTTAGAAGCAGTTGAATTATTTTATTTTGCAAAAATCTTCATATACATGCTTAGGTGTAACTTCTTTGCCTCACATTTAATGTAGATGAAACTTGTTTATACCCCTTCCCATATTCACTAGCTCTTCCAACTTTCAGAAGAATTGGAAAAAGGGTCCTGATGGTATAAGCAATTAACTTATTATTAATTATTTATTATTATTATTAGCATTATTATTAGCATTTATATAGCACCAGCGATGTACCTGGCGCTTTACAAAAAATAAGATAGACATGGTCCCTGCCCGAGAGCTTACAATCAAATGTATGTCTGACTGTAACATCTTTGTAGTCAACCAGTGTACATGAAATTTGTCAGGACTGTATATCACACTTTCATGATAATCTCTGCCAAATATCAGAAAGATGTGATAAAGGGTCCCAATTTTATATGCCTGCACAGCATATGCAGAGAAGCAGCCTATGCCAGGGATAATCTTACATGTCACTGTGCTGTAAGATCGGTTTGTGATGCCAATTGGCCAGCAGAAATGTCAACCAAATATCCTTAGTCTGTGTTGTGACCATCCCAACTTCTCTCCCCCACTTGTTACTGGGAAGTCGGAAGCATCTGTTTAGGAAAGAGTCAAAAGAGATACTCTTATGTCCTCTGTCATGGTGCTACAGGATGTGATTGTGAGGTTAATTGACCTGCCTGGATGTGTAAACTATGTCTCCTGATTTCTAGGATGCTATCCCCAAAGTCCAAGTTATGTCCCTTCTATGCCCGCCTCAGGGCTGTCCCCTATGCCCGCCTCAAAGCCACTATAAATTAGTCCTGTAAAGCTAGAAGCATGCAGTAATTGGCCAGTGAATGTGTCTGTCAGTCTGTTGGGTTGCTCCCCATCCTCCCTCCTTCAGCCTCTCTCCCCCTGCCATGCCAGGTGCCTGCCTCTGACTGGCACAGCATGTGCTGCTATTTTTCTGAATAATGGTCTTCAAGGGGACAACTTCAGTTGCTTATAAAATTGGTTCCCTTTATCAAAGTGTCCTGTAATTTGGCAGAGATGTAATCAAGGTGTGTGATACATTTCTGCCAAATATCATATAAACAGGATGGAATATAAAAATGTTACAGCTGGAAATGTATTTTTAAGGTATTGTCTTATACCATCAGGACCCTTCATCCAATATTTCTGAAAAGTGGCAGGAGTGTTAAACATGTGGAGAGACATAATTTTCACAGGTTTCATGCAAAGTGTATGGAAATTAAAAAAGTTGTAGCCATTAATGTGTATGGAGCTTTTCTTAAAATCACAAGGTTCAATTGCTTCTAAAATCTGCTCCATTTATCTAATTGTTTTGAAAATTGGTACACATAGTGCCCTCCATTGGGGGTAAAATCTTCAAAACATTCATCAGAATTAAATAAGAAACATAAAAGGTATAGCTGGAAATACATTTTCAGTTTTTTCCCTTTATTTCAAAAACACAATGTCGTTTTCATTTCTGTTTTCATTATTATTATTTGTCATTTTGATTTTTGCAATAACAATAATGAAAAGGACAATTTTCATTATCGTAATAACAAAAATGATATGCACACCCCTACTGCCCACAACTCTATGGTGCTACCTGGGGCAATCACCTGCTGAGAGCAGCACTGCAGTGGCTGTCCACTGCATAGATGTAATGCAGCTCCGCCTCAGGCCAGTGCCCCAGGTTTGGGCATCCCACTCTGCTGGTGGTGCTCCAGGATGCTCTGGAGCACTCTAAACAGAGCTGAAGCAGCCTACTCTGCCTCTACTCTGCCTGCACATCTGGTGACCCTAACGTTAGATGGATGGGCCACCCATGGGTGAAGCAAAGTAGAGGCAGGGCTTCTGTCCATCTGCTTATATCTAGTGGTCCCAATCCTATACCCTGCAGATCCTGCACAAAGCCACATGTGCATGCAGCCATGTGGGACCCGCACGCATCTACATTGGCAGCACATTGTGCCATTCAGAACCTGCAATCATGCATGTGCATGTAGTTTGTGTGTGGGATCCGAAGGGTATAGGATTGGGGCTAATGTCTAGAACTATCCGTACTTGCAGCTCCCTTATGCAGTAGACCAAGGATTCTCAACCTGGTGCTTGGGAACACCAGAGTGCTCTGACAGAGGGTTAAAGTGCTCCCTAAGCCCATTCATGTAAGTTATACAGAGCTCCAGAGTAGTCACTTATGTCACTCCAGTGCTCATTACTGGGAAAAGGTTGAGAACCCCTGCAGTAGACAATACTGGTGACATCAATATCAGGATTAGAACTGTGCAAAAAATGCAACCCTTTCCAATATTCCTGGAGTGCAGTGCTTTCAGCTCGATTGGGGCAAAAGTCTCTACAAATCTAGGTCACTTTATCCAGATACTGGTTTGGTCTCTGCAGTGATCCTGTATTTGAAATGGCTGAATGAGAAGAGATATTATTTCTAATGAGGAAACTGACGTGGTCAAGAACTGAGATAGAGATTTCATAAGATCTCAATCCTGGAGTAAGGTCTCGGGTGAGAAAATTATACAATGTTTTTAAAAAAAATCACTGCTCATGTGCAACATGGCCACCATCCTTAACCAAAATGGTGGAATAACATCACTGCCATTTTATTTACAGGAAGCAGACATTTTGTGAATGCACAAAACAGTCCTGTAGCCATTTTGTGCATGCTATTATGCTAAAAATATAATTTCTCACCGAGAACTTGACAAAAAAGTCCGGTTTTCGGTTCATCTTGGACCAGTCAAGAACCAGTATTTCTACAAGATTCTTGCTTTTTGTGAGATCTCATTTGAGCCCTACTACAAACATAANGAGCTTACAATCAAATGTATGTCTGACTGTAACATCTTTGTAGTCAACCAGTGTACATGAAATTTGTCAGGACTGTATATCACACTTTCATGATAATCTCTGCCAAATATCAGAAAGATGTGATAAAGGGTCCCAATTTTATATGCCTGCACAGCATATGCAGAGAAGCAGCCTATGCCAGGGATAATCTTACATGTCACTGTGCTGTAAGATCGGTTTGTGATGCCAATTGGCCAGCAGAAATGTCAACCAAATATCCTTAGTCTGTGTTGTGACCATCCCAACTTCTCTCCCCCACTTGTTACTGGGAAGTCGGAAGCATCTGTTTAGGAAAGAGTCAAAAGAGATACTCTTATGTCCTCTGTCATGGTGCTACAGGATGTGATTGTGAGGTTAATTGACCTGCCTGGATGTGTAAACTATGTCTCCTGATTTCTAGGATGCTATCCCCAAAGTCCAAGTTATGTCCCTTCTATGCCCGCCTCAGGGCTGTCCCCTATGCCCGCCTCAAAGCCACTATAAATTAGTCCTGTAAAGCTAGAAGCATGCAGTAATTGGCCAGTGAATGTGTCTGTCAGTCTGTTGGGTTGCTCCCCATCCTCCCTCCTTCAGCCTCTCTCCCCCTGCCATGCCAGGTGCCTGCCTCTGACTGGCACAGCATGTGCTGCTATTTTTCTGAATAATGGTCTTCAAGGGGACAACTTCAGTTGCTTATAAAATTGGTTCCCTTTATCAAAGTGTCCTGTAATTTGGCAGAGATGTAATCAAGGTGTGTGATACATTTCTGCCAAATATCATATAAACAGGATGGAATATAAAAATGTTACAGCTGGAAATGTATTTTTAAGGTATTGTCTTATACCATCAGGACCCTTCATCCAATATTTCTGAAAAGTGGCAGGAGTGTTAAACATGTGGAGAGACATAATTTTCACAGGTTTCATGCAAAGTGTATGGAAATTAAAAAAGTTGTAGCCATTAATGTGTATGGAGCTTTTCTTAAAATCACAAGGTTCAATTGCTTCTAAAATCTGCTCCATTTATCTAATTGTTTTGAAAATTGGTACACATAGTGCCCTCCATTGGGGGTAAAATCTTCAAAACATTCATCAGAATTAAATAAGAAACATAAAAGGTATAGCTGGAAATACATTTTCAGTTTTTTCCCTTTATTTCAAAAACACAATGTCGTTTTCATTTCTGTTTTCATTATTATTATTTGTCATTTTGATTTTTGCAATAACAATAATGAAAAGGACAATTTTCATTATCGTAATAACAAAAATGATATGCACACCCCTACTGCCCACAACTCTATGGTGCTACCTGGGGCAATCACCTGCTGAGAGCAGCACTGCAGTGGCTGTCCACTGCATAGATGTAATGCAGCTCCGCCTCAGGCCAGTGCCCCAGGTTTGGGCATCCCACTCTGCTGGTGGTGCTCCAGGATGCTCTGGAGCACTCTAAACAGAGCTGAAGCAGCCTACTCTGCCTCTACTCTGCCTGCACATCTGGTGACCCTAACGTTAGATGGATGGGCCACCCATGGGTGAAGCAAAGTAGAGGCAGGGCTTCTGTCCATCTGCTTATATCTAGTGGTCCCAATCCTATACCCTGCAGATCCTGCACAAAGCCACATGTGCATGCAGCCATGTGGGACCCGCACGCATCTACATTGGCAGCACATTGTGCCATTCAGAACCTGCAATCATGCATGTGCATGTAGTTTGTGTGTGGGATCCGAAGGGTATAGGATTGGGGCTAATGTCTAGAACTATCCGTACTTGCAGCTCCCTTATGCAGTAGACCAAGGATTCTCAACCTGGTGCTTGGGAACACCAGAGTGCTCTGACAGAGGGTTAAAGTGCTCCCTAAGCCCATTCATGTAAGTTATACAGAGCTCCAGAGTAGTCACTTATGTCACTCCAGTGCTCATTACTGGGAAAAGGTTGAGAACCCCTGCAGTAGACAATACTGGTGACATCAATATCAGGATTAGAACTGTGCAAAAAATGCAACCCTTTCCAATATTCCTGGAGTGCAGTGCTTTCAGCTCGATTGGGGCAAAAGTCTCTACAAATCTAGGTCACTTTATCCAGATACTGGTTTGGTCTCTGCAGTGATCCTGTATTTGAAATTGCTGAATGAGAAGAGATATTATTTCTAATGAGGAAACTGACGTGGTCAAGAACTGAGATAGAGATTTCATAAGATCTCAATCCTGGAGTAAGGTCTCGGGTGAGAAAATTATACAATGTTTTTAAAAAAAATCACTGCTCATGTGCAACATGGCCACCATCCTTAACCAAAATGGTGGAATAACATCACTGCCATTTTATTTACAGGAAGCAGACATTTTGTGAATGCACAAAACAGTCCTGTAGCCATTTTGTGCATGCTATTATGCTAAAAATATAATTTCTCACCGAGAACTTGACAAAAAAGTCCGGTTTTCGGTTCATCTTGGACCAGTCAAGAACCAGTATTTCTACAAGATTCTTGCTTTTTGTGAGATCTCATTTGAGCCCTACTACAAACATAAAAAAGTGAAGTCCAACTAGACTAAGCATTTTACCCATGCTGAGCTTTTCCAGCACACAGAGTAAGTGCTTCATAGGAAGCCCAGCTTTTCCTAGCATGGGTGCACCCCTTTTAGACTCCCAGTCCTTTCAGCTATTGGCAAGTCTCTCATTCCAAGCTCAGTGACCTGTGTCCTGGCCCCCTTGCCAGTCAGCTCCACAGATGCTCTTCATACAGGTGAAACGGTTATCCAGGTGGATATTGGTAACTGGTGGATTTGTAGTAACCAAACTGATAACAATTGGTTAAAAAGTGTTTAACGTTTATTAGTCAATGGTTTAACCAACTTACCACAATATCATATGATCACTGTCATGGGTTGGGGAGTCCTCACCCCCCCACTTTACCGGGTTTGAGTGACTCAGTTTCCCTTGCGCACAGTTCTCTTGAATCAGTTTCTCTCACTGGCTAATTCAAGTGTGCCAAAATGAAACTTCTTGTCTCACAAGGGCCCGATCCTTCCCGTTTACAGACTCTTTACTCTCTGGGTTCGCAAGAGCTTGAGGGCTCTTGTAGCTCACTTGTGTTCCAATATTAGACTCTAGACCACTTCTTCATAAAGTATGAAGTATATTTATTGTTTACATAAACACAAGATAGTTGATACAGAGTGGTAATAGAAATAAAAGGTAAACATAACGCATTCCTAACTTATACTGTTTTGAGTTCCTAAGTTATTCATCTTACCCTAGAACAAGTCCATAAGTTCTGGTTTTCTCAGCCATAAGGAACTGGCTGGGCTCTGGCTTCTTAGAGCGAAAGCTCTCTATCACTCCATCTTCCCCCAGCCTGCAGTGATCAGGCTGGTTCTTTCGTATGTAGATGTTCAAGATGGCTCTTGCAGGAAATCTCCAAGCAGTCTTTTTTCCCTCTGGGATCTCTGTCCTTATATAGTATTTGTCTCTCTTTGTCTGGGTTTTCCCGCCTCTAGGGAATGTGTCCCAGAGCATGTAGGCAACCCAGGTAAACATGGAAGTTCATTAACATCTCCATAGGATGTCTAGCAACCCAGCTTTCAATCCACGTTCGGTTATCTCTTGTAGTTTCTACAGACTTGTGACGTGTGAGAGGGCCAACCTGAGCTGTAATTTGAGTTCTACTGTTCTCAGAGTTGGCATTACAACATGTGGAACTTGTAACATTACATACTGTACATTTACAGTAACATTGCATCCATGTGAAACCCTTGGTACCACATATTTACCAAACATGTAGTCCCGTGTTACACGTATGTGACCTCCTGTTTCCCCGTGACAATCACTTTGCACCATTTACTGTGTTACCACATTCCATTTTTCCAGCTATTCTCTGGTTATCATTAAGTTCTGTTTGCCCTTAATCCCTTTCCTGGTTACCCCCAGACTCTGCTTTCAAGTTTAAATGACAGGACAATCCTTCGCCATTAAAATCAATGAGAGTTTTGCCACTGACTTTAATGGGGGTGGATAGTGCTCTCAGTATTCCATTGGATACCTGGTTCAGACCTGCCAGATGCAGTTTTGCCATTGGTCCAGAAGTAAATTGGAAATGACGGAACACAGAAAAGCAGTAAACTGGTTGTGCAGTAATGATAAAGTGGTATTAATGGGTACGCCAGTTAATCGGTGAAACCCTGTGGCTACTGATTGATTAACTGATTAGCTATCTGGAATTTTAACCTACTAGCCATTTCCAAATTAGCCCTTTCTAAGCACTCCTTACCCCTGTAGCTCATTCCCAGAGGATTTGCACCCTGTCACATCTTAGGATGAGTCACTACACCAGCTTCTAGGCCAGATTCTCAGACAGTCTAAATCAGTTTAGTGATGCAAAAAGTGTTCCAAAATTTGTGCTTCAACTACACACTATAACAGGTCAGTTCTTCATCTTTTGTCCTACGACCTGATTCCAGGGAAGTCGCTCAAGCTTCTGTAGACTTACCCCCACTGAGAATGTGAACTGACCTCTTCTTTCCCCCTATTTGACTCTCAATGTAAATGTTAATGGAACTTTTCAGTGCCTTTCCAGGAGTCAATAGCTTGGTTACTTTTGTCACATGGTGTTTGTTTGAAGGTTTGAAAGTCAGTCCTGTCCTTTTGTAGTCAGCCCAGCAGCTTGAGACATGTTTTCTGGTGTTCGTTCCAATGCCCTTTTCATTTTGTGGGCCTGATTTAACTCTCTAAGATGCCTCTTTTGGGGAGGATACTTTTGTCTGGGCTGCTTTCAAACACTCTTCGAGCAATTTTGGAGATGAAATACTTGCTGCACAGTGTGTCTTATTGTTAGTGCTGAAAAATGTGACAACTTAATAATATGCTGGGGGAGCAGAGACAAAGACAAACTCAAAAAAGTATTGGAAAACAATTCAGGGATTATTTTCCCTTTCAGAGTTACAGCATGAAAAGGAAAATGTTTGCCTGTGAGGCGGCTCCACACTCTTTCTGGCCATTTGAATTCCCTTTGAATCAACAGTAATCACACCGAGGAGAGGAGCTGCTTGTTAAAGTACTTCTCAGTGGTGCCAGCCTGAAAGTGGAAAACTTGAAGCCCTCTGTGAAAAAACAGGACAATGACAGTTTCTTCCAGAGTCCCACACCAGTGTATCTCGATCCTGGCTGGGAACAGGGCTGCATATGGGGGCGGGGGGGGAGGGGCACATGTGGCTCACAAAACTTGAAATGACAACTTGAACATGAGAAGCACTGGTATAAAATATGGGCCCGCAAAGACTGCAGCCACATAATGCATTTACTGTGCCTTGGGCAGCCTTATCCCACTCTGGGAAGCCTTACCGGGAAGCCATGCACATGGTGGCCACTAGATATTCCCCCCCACCATGTGATAGGCAGTTGGCTGCTACACTCTGCATCCCTGGAAAAAGGCTGAGGATGCAGCACATAGCAACCTTACCCGAAATGGGGTCAGGCTACCAAAGGCACGGCATCTTATCTGCCCAGTCGTCGTCTACCCCACTGTGCTGTGAGGTCCACTGCAGGCCTTTGAGCGGTGGCCACTTGCTCCAGTCCCACGCGACTATGTCACGGCTGGGTGCTGGATAGTGTTCAGGCCAGGGGAAGGAGGTGGAGCAGGGTAGGGCACCTGCTTTTGTGCCCAGCGCCTCATCCTAACCTCGCATAATGCCAGGAGGTCAGACAGGCCCACTCACCCGCCTTTCCAGCAGGGTGTGGGGTGTGAGGACCACCTGCCCTTCTCCTCGTGCTGGCTCCACAGTGTGGCAGCTGCATTTGCCCACCACAGGGCCACATGGGATTCAGGCCCTCAGCAGCTTCTCTGGCTGCACCCGTAGCCTCAAACGTGGGGAGCCACAAAATACAGAGTGCCCATAGCAATTCAGGAGGGAGTCATCCAATGCATGAGTAAATTAGAAATAACCACATATAGGTAACGTATGGGTCTCCAGAGCCTGCAATGCAGGGATTCCTGGACCATCAACGGGATGATACAGAATCACAGAATTTTAGGGTTGGAAGGGACCTCAAAAGCCATCTAGTCAAACCCCCCATAATTAAATCATGTTTAATTGAGCATAAAATTAATTATATTAGGGGAGGGCCCACATGATCATTTTTCATAGTGCCCCAACTTCCCTGGACCTGGCATTGACTGGGAAACACTACCTCTAGGTTTCATTCTTCCTCCCCTTTCAACATTTGGATGACCACCAGTAAGGGAATGTGTCCTAGAGTGATAAGTCTGGAAGTGAACCCAAGGGCCATTCAGTCCAGCCCCCCACACCAATGCGGGATTCCCTGTTCCCAAACTGCCTACACAGAAAAATCCACCAACAAGAAACAGTCTATAATAAAAAATCTGCCAGAACAGGAGAGTCAGTATGGTGTAGTGGTTAAGAGTGCAGTACTTGGACCAGGAGGTAGGGGCAGGCCCCTGGTTTAATTCTCACCTTTAACCATGAGCTCACTAAGGGTGATTTCAGATGTTACGTGGTCCCGATTCACCACAGTGGATTCCCAGCGGTGGTGAGCTGTTCAACCACCCCCCGTGGTCCAGGAAGGCCCCGAACAGATGTGACGGGAGCAGGACCACGGCAAGGAATTGGATAGACAGACCACAGCCCGGGGTGGCACAACAGTCGTGACACCGATTCCCAGCTGTGGTCAAAACACCCAGAAGGCACCGGGGAGGGGCGGAAGTCAGACATGGCCGACTTAGGGCAAACAAAGCCAGAAGCGCCTACAGGGAACGCCTGGGGAACACAAGGGAAACGGGAAGGGAGGGGGAGGAGGGAGAAGAGCCACAGGGGCTGCACACACAACAGGCACAGAGACAACAAGGTCACAGTGGAACATACACCACAAACACACGCCCGGGCGCATACACACCTGCACGGGAAAGGAAGGGAAAGGGGAACACAGCGGGATGGACACCACACATGGCACAACGGCATACAACACATTGGGCAGACACTGCAAAGGAGTGCTGCCCCCTCGGGACAGTTCAGCAAGCTTTTGTACAAAAATGCAGGACCGTGCTTCGCACATGTGCATATACAGTTATATAGCTGGGTTTTTCCACTTGCCAACTCATCATAACTTTTCCTCTAGTTAAGACAGTACATTTTGTTACGCCCCTAGTTGCTCAAGTTATCTGCTCCCTGCATTCCATTCTACTCCCAGGCCCATCCTGTTCATTCTTATCAGTAATGTTCCTTCTTGCTGACACATAGCATACTTTATAACTGTTCTAGCTGGCTTTCTGTATTTTTCCACCTCAGATGCACCTAGCGTCTGCACAGAGTTGTACCACTCACACACGGACCTATTGCTCATCCAGACCACAGAGGTGCACCTGGCCGCCTGGCTGCATATGAGCATGGCCAGGAGCATTGCTAGAGCCCAGAGAGTCCACCACGGGTGCAGGCACTCCTTGGCCCAGCTCAGGGCCTAGAGGGTGTTTGGGATGGCCCGGAAGGCCCTCATCCGCATCCAGGCGTGGGCTGCTGCGCTCCGCGAGGTGGCCATCTGGCTCCAGTGGTGGAGGGAGACCATGGGCCACGCTGCCCAGTTCTCTGTGCCCATTGCCTGGCAGCTATGGGTCATGGAGCGGGCACAGGGGTGGTGGTCCAGGGTGCTGGCTCAGTGGGACAAGGCCACTTGGAGAGTGCACTTTCGGATGGATAGGCACACCCTCCTGTGACTCACAGAGCTGTTAACACCCTGGCTGGAGCGGCATCACACCCCCATGTGGAACCCCATTTCCATGGTCCAGTTGGTGGCCATTGGGGTCTGGGCCCTGGCAATGTCTGACTCCTGCCGGTCTGTCTTGCAGCATTTCAGCGTCGGGGTGAGCACCATCGCCGGTATCCTGCGAGACATCTGCGAGGCAGTGGAGGACGTGCTCCTGGACCGTGCGATCCAGCTGGTGGACCAGGAGGCAGTGATGGCCGGCTTCACGGATGAGGGGTTCCCCAACTGCATGGGTGCCATGGACAGCACCCACATCGAGATCCTCTGCCCCTCCGATGGAGAGGCCGCGGAATATATCAACAGACATGGTTACCACTCCCTACAGCTGCAGGCTGTTTTGGACCACTGGGGTCTGTTCATAGACATTTACACAGGCCACTCTGGGCACAGCCATGATGCCCGGATCATGACCATCTCTCCCTTCTATGCCCAGATGTACCAAGGGGACTTCGCAGACAAGGGGATGACCCAGATCGAGTCCTGGGGGACCCAGCCTATCCACTCACCCAGTGGCTTATGAAGTCATACCCGTTTGCCAGGAACCTTGTGGAGGTGCTCTAAAATACCCCCCTGTGCACAAGCAGGACCGTAGTTGAGAGGGTCTTCAGGGCCCTCTAGCAACGCTGAAGGGGTCTCGTGGGCCAGCTGGACTACATGGTGGAGACCTTGGCCCTCGTGATTGGATCCTGCTGTGTGCTGCACAATGTGTGCGAGACCGATGGGGCTGCCCTCGACTACCCCGTGCCCTGGCGCCCTCGCAGCCCCATGCCTCTCTATGTGAACGCTGAGAACCCGCAGGAGTACCAGTATACAAAGTGCATTAATGCTGCCCTGGCTAGGCAGATCAGCCAGGAGGCCAAGGCATGAGGCTGTGCACCCCCGTCACCACCTCCCCTGGGCCTCCACCAATGCCCTGGGCCCGCCCCATGGCACCTACCCACCCCCAGCCCTGGTCCCATGAACAGAATGACGGATGCAGCAGTGGTGGCCATGCTTTTATTGTGCATACCTCCTACAGGTCCGCTCACCCCCACCACCAACACCACCCACCTCCCAGTGCTGCTCTCACCCCCCTCAGGCCACTCTCCCCCTTCCCCCCTATCCTCCACATCTCCAGGGCCTCCCCCTCAGCCACCCTGTGGCTGCCATGGAGCTCTGGGAACTCCCCTCCCCCATGCTGTCTGTTTCCCCGATGGTATCCTGGGATGCCTCGGTGTCCTGAGGGGCAGGCGGTGGTGGGAGGGAGGGAAGGTGGACCCAGGACCAGAGGGGCCCCCCTGGGTGGCTGCTCCCTCTGGAGGCCTACAGGGACTGGGAGGTGGATGCATGGGCCCAGTGGACACGCCGGCAGCTGGAGTGGTGGCTGAGGCAGTGGGGGTGCCGAGGGGCCCAGCATCGGAGCCAGGACAGGCAGGTTGCCCGGCGGGGCAGAAGCCATCATGTAGGCGCTCATGGTCCCCACGTGCAGCAGCAACGAGGTGCTGATGTCATTGGACCAGTCCATCTTGACCGAATGCTCCTTCACCATCCTGTCGATGGCCAGTTCCAGCCACCCAAATGCCTCCACCTGCCTGCTGTGCTCCTGGTGCTCCCACCTCCGTTCTAGTCACACCCCCACCTGCAGCCTCCAGTCCCTAGCCTTCGCTTGTTGCACGGCCCTTTCCCTGGCCACCTACATCCGATCGATGGCTGAGATCATCCGCTCACCCTGCTTGGTGGTGGAGCGGACTATGTCCTCCGCCTGATCCTCCCTCTGGTGCCGTACCCATGCCAGGTGCTCCCTCATTCATTGCACCGGGGGAATGGGGCCGGCTTGCTTGGACCTGTCAGGTTGCCCTGTTGGGGTACACATTAGGGGTTGGTTAGGCGCCCCAACTGCCCATCCCCTATCCTGTAGCACAGCTGGGGGGTCATGGGCCCCCCCTCAGGTTGGTGGCCGGTGCCGTCCCCTGGCATTCCCCTGTGACCAAGACCCCCTCCCACCCACTAAGTGTCCTGTGTCACCTGCCCAGCCTCCCCCGGGGCCCATCCACCCCCACATGCCGGTATGCCTCACCTGTGACCTCTGGCTGCTCCCGGGGCTGCTCGCTGACTTCCTCCTTACCCTCCTTACCCTGTTGCAGGTGCTGGGGTGTGCCATGTCCTGTGGGGATATGGGAGGAGTTGGGTGTGGGTGGGCTGTACGTGTCCCCCGGTGGCCTCCTGGGACCCCTTCCCATGGCCTGGGGTGTCTGGAGTTGCTGGGGGCGGCCCCATGCCTGGTCGAACCCCCTCTCCCTCCCTCGGCCCATCCCCCATTTACTTCTCTCCTCCCACCCACTTGCTTACCCTCTATGTCAGTCTCGTAGCTCTCCGAGGCCGGCCCCTCTGTGTTACTGGGGTCCCCCTGCGTCCACTGGCTGAGGGTGACTAATGTGCCAGCCTCTGATTCTCCTGGTCAGGACATGGGCTGGGGGCTCTCAGGGTTGGTGCACGAGGGGGGCCTGGCAGTCCACGAGGTCCCCGGGTATTCCTCTTGGGGGGCAGGGTTCCTGGAGCCAGTGCCTTCTAGGGGGGTGACGAGAGGAGGGCGTACCTTGGCCCATTCCCTGCCCTGGACCACTGTGCTCCCCATGAGGCGTGGGGCAACTATTCAGCCCTTCATGTGAAGAATGGGGTCCAGGGCATCATAGTAGGGGACGATCCAAGCTCTGTGGCCAGACCGCCGGTTGTTGTCCTTGATGGCCTTGTACCCTCTCTTGAGGTCCTTGACCTTCGAGCGGCATTGGGCCACTATCCTGTGGTGCCCACCGCCTCCATGTCCTGCACGATCTCCAGGTAGACCTGCTCATTCCTCTGGTTGACTGCTAGCTCCATCTGGTGCTCCAGGGTCCCCCAGATCCTGATGAAGTCCTGGGTTTCCCGGAGTCCCCATTGCCCCCCTTGGTGGTACAGCCGTCTCCTGCATGGGCCCTCCTAGTCCTCCTCCTCCTCCTGTTCCTCCTCCTCTGCCTGGCACCGCCTGTCTCCTCCGGGGGCTCGGGCTCTCGGGCCCTTTTCCATGTCTGTGGGTCAGAAGGGGGGGCAGTTGGTTGTCAGGTTGCCTCTGCCCCGTGGCCCATCCCCCTTTCCCCCCACCTGCCAGCCCACCTGCCTCCCTTGGTGCCTCTGTGATGCTGAAACACCCCCCCTTGCTCCCCTTACTCATTTCTGGGGGGCCTCCTCCCCCAGTCCAGTTGTCGTCTCTGGGGTGTCCTGTCCCGGCTGCTGCTGCTGCTCTCCCTTCACCACCTCCATGTGCAGCACGACCACCTCCTCTGCCTGCGCCTCCTCCTCCACCTCCTCCTCCTCCCTTGCTCGCTTTCCCTCCGCTCTCCTCTCCCTTCTGCCTCGCTCCATTCTGCCACATTCCCCTGCTGCTGTGTGCCCTTTAAATCTCCCTCCCCAGCCTGTGTTGTTGCTCATTGCCTGGCAGCGACACTGCATGCTTTGTCCCCAGCTGGGAATCGTTTTGCTTGATTTCGGCCAGTGGTTGCCGTTCAGATATTACGTTTTGTTGTTTCCTGGTGGGAATTGCTTTGACCACGGTTTTGGGGATGGTCTGGACCGGAGCTCTGGAAGGGTGGTTAATTTTGTCCCCTGCTGGGGATTGTCTGTGGTGAATATCTGGCACCCGCCAAACAGACATTCAGGGCCCTTTGGCCCCGCCATGGGGTTGAGTGTGGTTCACTGTGGTTGACTGTGATCTCGTAACATCTGAAAACACCCTAAGGGACCATGAGCCAGACACAGATCTCTCAGCCTAATCTACCTCACAGGGTTTTTGTGAGGACGAAGAGTTGAGTTAATTAGTCAGCAATTAATGTTACAGTTAGTAAGTTAAAAACTTGTAAGCCACCTGAGCCTTAGGGATATGGTGGGATTAAAAAAATCTAAATAAATAAAGAGAGATCAGGAGTGAGCAAAGCCCACCAATGACTGAAATAACAAGGGGAAACCTTACAAGAAAAATCCAGATGTTTCAAACATGTGAACCATACCCAGACTGAAGGGAAAGGCAAAAAAAACCCAACTCAAAGCCAACTGCCAATCTGACCTGGAGGAGAGTTCCTTTCTGACAGAGCAGTGACTGTGTATGTTATTGTGTTAATCAATTCCTCACACAATACGTCTTGTCAATTCGAGAATACAGAGGGTGCAAGCAGACAATCAAATATTCTGCCCGGGTCAGCCCATTTCACCTCCAGGTTTGCTGTTCCATGTAAAGCCGTCCGCCAGATCTTCAAAGCAGAGCAGGCACTGCTCTAGAGCAGCTTTGCCAACAGTGCTCCAGAACATACCAGAGCACATTGCATGGAGAAGGATGGTCAAACCCAGGGCAACAGTCAAGCGTGGAGCTGCTGTCCATCTGTTGGGCAGACCCATGCTGCAGTGCCACACCCAGCCGTCCCTTTCCCCATTCAGCATCATGGAGTTGCAGGCACCAGCCTAGAGTGTTGGATAAACTTCCACTACTCTATGGTGTAGGGGGGAACCGCAATGGGGGCGGCTCAGGGAAACTGCCAGTCCATCTTTTGCAGACCCAGGTAGGGCTGGAAGCTGGCAGATGTGAGGGTGCACTCCCAGAGCAGCTTCAGGGGCAGCCAGGTTCTGAATCCATCTAAAAATACCCAGAGAAGTGGTCTGCGATGGTTGGCTCAAACCCAGTTGCAATATGAGGTCTTCAACACGTGGGGGCCATGAGAAAATTAGAAATAATCTATTTGTAGCATAAGGGCCTGCAGAGACTGCGACACAAGAAGCCCTGGTCCCTGAAGGAGATGCTATGTTAGCCTATATTGAGCCGCAGAACTTCAGCTTCCACTCTAGGGAACACTACAGCAACTTCCCTCCTTCCAGTCTCCCTTCCCAGGAGTTTTACTGGCCTTGCATACCCTGCCAATTAAAGACCAGCAGCCTCTTAAGAGGCTGCAGGTAAGTCTGAAACCAACACATTATTTTCCATTTGTGAAGATTATTTGCATTTTTGGATGACCAACTGAATATTCAAATAAATTTTTCTGTGCCGTGCGATATTTGCATATTCACTAATTTGATTATTTTGGTCCACTCACTTTGGTATTTCATTTTCAGTACTTTTGATTTGGTACTGTTACACAACCATTGCTCTTATTACTATCACAAGTCCCCTCCGCGATTGCAGCGGCGGGGGTTTGGCGGCACCCCTTTTTCCCTCCGGCCAAAGGAGGCGAGGAAGGAGTGGCCGCAGAGGGTGGGAGGCGGAATTAGGCCTTGGTTGCCCTGGCAGCCACGTGGGGAGTGCGCCCGGGACTCTCGCGAGAGTCGGAAGTACCGGGCACCATTTTAGGACTCCCCGCTCACCGACTCATTCGGCCAGGGGACACCCATCCCCCGATAATGGCTTTTTTATGAGCCGTCTTAAGGAGAGTTGGGCCCGTAGCACCCCGTGTACACCGGACGAGAGGGTCCCCATTACCCCTCAGATCCTCACAATGATTAGCCAGGCATTACATAACGTATGTCACTCGGACAGCGAGGTAGTTCTTTTCACAGCCGCATTCCGCGTTGCACTATTTGGGGCTTTCAGGATCGGGGAAATCGTTCCCCAATCCAGGAAAGATAGGTCGGGGGTGGCCCTGCAGATCTGTGACGTGGGTTGGCAGGGAGACACCCTCCTGTTACACCTAAAGAGATCTAAGACGGACCAAAGGGCAAAGGGTAGGGTTGTGAGGTTGTGCCCTTCGGGCGATACCCTTGCATGCCCTGTTGAGGCGGTAAAGCAGTATCTAACAACCCGCCAGAAAGCGGAGGGCCCGTTGTTTCTCCACAAGGACGGGACTCCGCTGACGCGATATCAGTTTGGGGCAGTCCTTAACATGTG
>QEPC01000879.1:1066840-1086584 GCA_003113815.1 Sphenodon punctatus
GCCTGGTACAATAGGGGAACCTCCTGTTGGGAAGGTTAACAGTTAGGGATAAGAGATTGATAGGACCCCAGTTCAAAGGGGGAAGTGGGAGGGTTACCTCTTCCCCCTTTTGGCTAAATAATAAAGAGTGCGGCCGTTCAAACCCATACATTGTGTCCTCGTCTTCTTTGGGGGTGGGGGTGCGTCGACAAACGCATCACTCAGCATCAGTACAGTACATAATTCCATCATGGTACATTATACTGCTGAGTAACACTACTGAAAGAAAGTAATCAAAAGAACCAAAAACAAAATAGCAACATACCAAAGTAACCACACCAAAATAACTGAAATGAACATGCAGTCAAAGAAACAAAAGACAGAACTCCTCTTGTTTTGCTCAGACTTAAACAAATGGAGCAAATTCGTTGGAAATGGAGTTCCAACATAGGAAAAGTTATTTTCAGCTTTAGCTGCAGACATAGTAGTAGGGTGCAGGCAAGGCCAGGTCATAATCCCACAAAATCTTTTCAGACACAGGAGCACATGATAAAGGTGAATTGGTTGTTATGTTTAACCATCCAGGGTTTGACACAGGTCACCAAGCAACTCTCACATGGGTACAATTCTTGGGCCAAATGTAAGCAAGTGACATAGGAGAGAATACTGTTATCTGGAGCCACTCTGTAGTGTTGCCCTTACTGTACACAGCAGCTTCAAGCTTTAGAAATTAGTGCTTGTATCTTATGCTACAAAAAAGAAAATTTAAATGCTTTGAAAAAACTTCCAGCAGATTTTCAGTGCTTCACCCTGAACAGGAAACTCCAGTAGAGGTTAGATCCTATCATCCTGAGTTGGAAAAGGGATTTAACACAATGCAAACAATGCAGTTTTGCTCCAGAAGGAGAGAGTACCAGGATATAGGAGCCTCAGTTAGGAGGTACCTATCCCCATGAATTCCATACACTTCAAAGAGCTAAGAAAGAACTGAAAAATTAGAGCTACAAGGATTCACTGGTTGTTTCACCTTGTGTAGCATAAACGCATCATGCACAAGACTTACTGTGAAGCATAATACCTACCAGCCTCCATGGAGAAGTATAGTCTAGTCACTGTGAATGGCTTCAGGTGGTGTATCTACGAACCCCTAAAAGAACATGAAAGGGGTTTTATTATTGACCATTTATATAACATGTTCAGTGTTCAAAGTGATTTGCAATCCTTAACAACCCTGTTAGACTGGCCATTATTATTCCTATTTACAAATGAGGAACTGAGCCTGAGAAAAGGTGACTTGCCAAAGGGTCACCCAGTGATATCGTGGCTAAGATGGGATTTGAATCCTGGTCTCCAGGTTTTCTTCTGAAAGTCACAAGTATATCAATTCTCACTTGAAGATTAGACTGCCACATTCTGGGAAATACACCAAAGGACTAACTTTTTTACACTGCCTACCAGCACCCAGCTGTGTCTGGATAAAGGAAGGCTTATCTTGAATGTGCATTTTTATGGTGGTGGGTTTAAGTCCCCAGGAAAGCCTGTCATACTCTTGTGTATGAATGATTATGGGCTATATATGTAAGTTCCCTTGCGCCATTCATAGTTATACTGTAATCATTACTAACTGCTCTTTCTCAGCAGTGCATTGTGCTGCTATGCGTGGGATGAGAGTTTAAGACTCAAGGTCAGCCCTTCATTCTCCCGGCCAGCAGGAGCTGGGAGTGCTGAATCATTTTGGTTACTCTCTGCTAAATCTTTTTAATCTCAGTAATGTCCTTTTTATAAAAGTCAACCTACATTGCACACAGTTCTCAACATGGCCTCAATAACACCTCATATACAACTGGTGCCAAATTAGCTTTAGCTAGTTTATACTTATACATACATCCCAGGATATTTTCCCCCATAATTCTCAACTCAGTGATTTTAGGATGCAATGCTCCACCCACTGAAGTCAATGGTAAAACTCCAATAATGGTAGAGACTTGTGCCCTAAATTTATTAAACACACACACACACACAGAGTCATTTATTCAATTCTGCATTATTTATTAGTTATTAATTATTATTATTATTATTATATTGCCCCCCCACCCCCGCCCACACACACACACCAATGGCAGCTTGGGGTGGTGTACATCAAATATAAAATATAAAATACATAATAAAAATCACAGTTAAAATCCCCACGTGAAAAGTCCCAAAAAACCCACCCAGACCTTTACAAACAAAAAACAGAAAAAACATAGAACCCCACCCACTACCCATCCCCCTCACCAAACGTCCGGCGAAACAACCAGATCTTACATCTTATGCAAAAGGAGGGGAGATTCAGCGAGAAGCAAATCTCCACTTTGAGGGAGTTCCATAGCCGTGGCACAGCCACCGAGAATGCCTGCTATAACATAGCCACCTGGGAAACCTGAGGGACATCCAAGTGGGAATCCCCAGCTGACCGCAGAGGCCGATCTAGGACATAAGGGGTGAGGCAGTTCCACAGGTAAGCAGGGCCCAGGCTGTTTGTTTAGGGCTTTAAAGGTAATAACCAACACCTTGAATCGAACCCAGAAGACTATAGGCAGCCACTGCAGAGATTGGATCACCGGCCTTATGTGCTCCCGGCGACCTGTCCCCATAAGGAGATGGGCCTCCACATTCTGCACCAGCTGCACCTTTTGAGTCATCACCAGGGGTAGCCCCACATATAATACGTTACAGTAATCCAACCACAATGTGATGAATGCATGGATGATGGTGGCAAGATCGGAACCCTAGGTATATGGCCAAAGGCATAGGACCAGATGTAACTTACCAAATGCACTCCTTGCCACAGCTGCCACATGGTTGTTCAAGCAGAGCTGTGAGTCAAGGAGAACTCCAAGGTTCCAAACCTGAGGGACCAAGGAGGGATGCACCCCATCTATGATGGGGGCCTCCACTCCTTTGCCCTTCCCCACCAGCATCACCTCTGTCTTAAGAAATAAGAAGTCCCATACTGGGTCAGACCAATGGTCCATCTAGCCCAGCATCCTGTCTCTGATAGTGGCCAATCATGGTGGCTTGGGAGAAGCACCCAACAGGTCACAATGAGGGATCCATTCCCTGTTGTTTTCCCCCCAGCTCAAATCATGTTCCCTGATCCTGTTTGGCTAATAGCTGCTAATGGACCTATCTTCCAGAAACTTGTCCAAACCTCTTTTAAACTCAGCTATAGTACTGGCCCTTATCAAAGCCTCTGGCAGTAGATTCCACAACCCAATTATACGCTGAGTGAAAAAATATTTTCTTTTATTTGTTTTAAACTTGCCACCCATGAGTTTCATGGAGTGTCCCCTAGTTCTAGTACTAGCTGAGAGGGTAAATAACTGCTCCTTGTTTATTAGTTCCACACCACTCATGATTTTATAGACCTCTATCATATCTCCTCTCAGTCGTCTCTTCTCCAAACTGAAGAGCCCCAACCTACCAAGCCTCTCCTCATACGGGAGCCCTTCCATGCCCTTGATCATTTTTGTTGCCCTTCTCTGTACCTTTTCTAGTTCAGCTATGTCTTTTTTGAGATGGGGCGACCAGAACTGCACACAATATTCGAGGTGCGGTCGCACCATTGATTTGTATAGAGGCATTATGACATCCTCAGTTTTATTCTCTATCCCCTTCCGAATAATTCCTAACATTCTGTTTGCTTTTTTGACTGCTGCTGCGCACTGCGCTGTGGATTTCATTGTATTGTCCACAACCACCCCCAGATCCTTTTCCTGAGTGGTAACTCCTAGCTTAGTACCCAGCATTGTGTACGCATAGTTTGGATTATTTTTCCCTACGTGCATCACTTTGCACTTGTCCACATTAAATCTCATTTGCCATTTAGATGCCCAGGCACCCAGTGTCGTAAGATCCTGTTGCAGTTCCTCACAGTCTGCTCGTGTTTTAACTACCTTGAATAACTTGGTATCGTCTGCAAATTTGATCACCTCACTCTTAACATCCTTTTCCAAATCATTAATGAATACATTAAACAGCACCGGTCCCAATACAGATCCCTGAGGCACACCACTTTTTACATCTCTCCGTTTTGAAAACTGACCATTTAGTCCTACCCTTTGCTTTCTTTTAATCAGTTTCTGATCCATAGTAAGACACTACCTCCTATCGCATGACTTTTTAATTTTCTCAAGAGCCTCTCATGAGGAATCTTATCAAATGCTTTCTGGAAATCCAGGTACACTATATCAACTGGGTCTCCCTTGTCCACATGAGTATTTACACCCTCAGAGAATTCTAACAAGTTAGTGAGGCATGACTTACCTTTACTAAATCCATGTTTACTCTTCCCCATTAAGCCATGTTTGTCAACATGCCCTGTAATTCTGTCCTTATTAATGATGGTTTCCACCATTTTTCCCACCACACACATCAAGCTTACTGGTCTGTAGTTTCCAGGATCGCCTCTGGATCCCTTTAAATATCAGGGTTACATTTGCCACCCTCAAGTCCTCGGGTACAGTGGCAAATTTTAGTGACAGGTTACAAATTACTAACAGTAGGTCTGCGATTTGATATTTGAGTTCCTTCAGAACTCTGGGGTGAATGCCATGTGGCCCTGGTGACTTGTTAGTATTCAGTTTGTCAATTTTCCCTAGAATATCCTCCGTTACATTGATTCATTATTAGGCTTCAGCTTCAGACAGCTCGTTCTCATCCAATCCCCTACCGCAGTCAGGCACCAGGTAAACACTGAGACTGCCGGGCCTGGGTCAGATGAAAATGAGAGATACAGCTGGGTATCATCAGCAAATTGATGACACCGAACTTCAAATCCTCTCACGATCTCACCCAGAGGTTGCATATACATGTTGAACAGGAGAGGGGACAAAATAGATCCCTGCAGGAGTCCACACATAAGGGCCTGGGGGGAAGATGTGCAATCCTTCAGTACCACACGCTGAGATCTTACGGCCAGGAATGAGCAGAACCATTCAAGAAAAGTCCGCACCACCCCAGCACGATCTCATAGACAAGCCACCAACATCTCATAGTCAAGCGTGTCGAACATTGCTGAAAAATCTAACAAAATCACAACAGTGGATCGACCCTGATCCAACTCTCGGCACAGATGGTCAACCAAGGCCACAAGAGCAGTCTCAGTGCCATACCCCAGATGAAAGCCAGACTGTGAAGGGTCAAGAAAACCGATGCAGTCCAGATGCTCCTGGAACTGCTGGGCCACTGCCCACTCAATAACTTTCCCTAAAAAGGGAAGGTTAGAGACTAGCCAATAGCTGGCAAGGGCGTCAATGTCAAGAGATAGTTTTTTGAGCAATGGTCACACCACAGCCTCCTTCAGGCACCCAGTGACCCTACCCTCCATAAAGGAGGCACTGACAAACCGACGGGCAGGGATCAAATTAGGGTTGTGTCCCTCACAGCCCCCAGCAACTCCATCGCATCGGTGGACAATACCAGCTGGAACTGATCCCATAAAACCTGACCAGATGGGACATCCATAACCTCTGGCACCTCCACTTCATTAAGTGTGGCGTCAAAGTCATGGTGGATACAACCAGTTTCTTTATATGTCAAAACTTAAATTATGGATATATTTCTATGTACTATAGGACCGGAAATATTTAATCAGTTACCTAGCATTTTCTAATGTGTTTCTCCCTATTTCTTCTCACAATTTCAAGTTTTCACAAAATTTAGTCACTTCTAAAGCAATACATTCCACAAGGTTAACAGTAAATGGAAAAGACAAGCTCTTAGTTACAGAAAAGAGAGACTTTTCTCTGATAGAATCTTACTAGCTAGAATCTGAGCTGTAGAAATGTGATGTAAGTGCAGGCAACAATGGAGATTCTCCCCCCCCCACCCCATTATTTGAGAAACCCCTTAACTTAAGGGTGGAGAACTTCAAGCCAGGGGTGGGGGGCAATGCGGCCTGTACCTAATTTTTTATTGGCCATTTTCATTTTACAGTTCCTGGATTTGGCCAGCACAGAAAAAGAGAGCATAGGGGAAGGGAGCAGAGATTATTATTTTATTTTATTCATTTATACCCTGCCACCATCTTGACTCCAGCAGCTCAGGGCAGTTCACAACCAGAATACAAATACAAATATAATAAATCCAGATAAAACACAAGGATAGAGGACAGATGAGGGAATTCTGGGTGGTGAAAGGTTTGGTCAGTCCTGCCTGCCTCCACCTGGACCTGGAGCAATACAGTGACTGCTGTGAACTGTTTATCGAGTACTTTGTAGATAAGATCACTTGCATTCACCACGATTTCGGCACCACAGTTATTGCAGAGGATCATCTTGGGGCTATGGATGCCCCGTCCTCTCCTGTTCTGTGGGATCAGTTTCAGATGGTGGTGTCTGCTGATGTGGCGTCCTTGCTGGGATCTGTTTGTGCCATTACTTGTGAGCAAGATCCATGCCTGTCCTGGCTGGTGAAAGCTAGCCAGGAGATGTTACGGCTGTTGCTGGCTAGGGTGGTTAGTGCCTCCCTTTGGGAGGGCAGGGTGCCTGACTGCCTAAAAGAGGCTATGGTTAGACCCCTGGTCAAGAAACCATCTCTTGACGTTGATGCTCCTGCCAGTTATCGACCAGTCTCTAACCTTCCCTTTTTAGGGAAGGTTATTAAACGGGCTGTGGCACGGCAGCTCCAGGAACACCTGGACCGTACCGGTTTCCTTGATCCCTCCAAGTCTGGGTTTCGGCCTGGGTATGGTACGGAGATGGCATTGGTGGCCTTGGTTGACGATCTCCGTCTGGCGTTGGACCAGGGTTGTCAGACCTTATTGGTCCTGCTAGACCTTTCTGATGCATTCAACACAGTCGATCACGAGGTGTTGGTGACTCGCCTGTGGGATCATGCCAGAATTGGTGGAACGGTGTTGGACTGGTTTCGTTCGTTCCTAGTTGGGAGAACTCACCGGGTGGTCTTGGGGGAGTGTACGTCTTCTTCCAGAGACCTCACGTGTGGAGTTCCGCAGGGTGCCATTTTGTCTCCCCTCTTGTTTAACATCTATATGCAGCCATTAGGAGAGATCGTGAGAGGGTTTCAGGGCATGCAGTGTCATCAGTATGCTGATGACACTCTTTTTCCATTGATCCAGGCCATGCAGTCTCCTTATTTTCCTAGTGCCTGTCAGCTGTGGGGGCTTGGATGAGGTTGAGCCATCTGCAACTGAATCCTGACAAGATGGAGGTGACGCTGGTGGGTGAGGGCCTGGGAGGCCTGGGGGTGGTTGAATCTCCTCTTGTTGGGGGGGGTTCGCCCCCCCCATAGTCTCTCAAGTGCGGAGTCTAGGTGTGCTCCTTGATTCGTGGCTCAGCTTGGAATCTCAGGTTCTGGCCGTGGCGGGGAGTGAGTTTCGGCAGTTACATCTTGTCCGGCTGCTTCGACCATATCTCTCAGACTCCGACCTTGCCACTGTCATCCATGCCTTCATCACCTCGAGGCTGGATTACTGCAACACGCTCTACGTGGGACTGCCCAAGAAGCTGGTCCGGAGGCTGCAGCTGGTGCAGAATGCCGCAGCCCGTCTCTTGACAGGGGTGGGTTGCAGGGAGCACATGACACCAGTGCTCTGGGCTCTGCACTGGCTTCCTATAAAGCACCAGGCCAGGTTCAAGGTGCTGGTTTTAACCTTTAAAGCCCTTCACGCCTGGGCCCTGCTTATCTGCAGGCCCGCCTCACTCCCCATGTACCCGTGTGACCCTTGAGATCGTCCATGGGAGTCTTTTTGGAGGTTCCCTGGGTGAGGTGGGTGGCCACCGATGTTAGATCTTTTTCGGTGGCCACCCCTGTGCTGTGGAATTTGCTCCCGGAGGAGGTTCGGCTGACTCCCACTCTCCTGCTGTTTTGGCGTATATGTAAGACCTGACTGTTCTGTCAGGCTTTTGGTGAGGGGTGGGGGTGGGATATTGTATTTTTAAATTGTTTAAAAATGTTATACTGTTTTAATTAATGTTGTTTGCTGCCCCAGGCTGCCCTGTGGGCAGGAGGGGCGGGATATACATTTTAAATAAATAAAATAAATAAATAAATAAATTCACACAAGGATAGAGGACATATCTATGATCTGGATCCTGCTCTCCATGAACACACCCCTTAAGAATTCCTAGCCCCAATTTCTGTGCAGTCCTTGGAGTTTATACTACCTAATTCTCCAAAGTGGCCTGAGAGCACAGGGAGATTCTCCATTCCTGCCTTATCTAGAAACCTTGGGGATATGCTTAGGGAAAGTCTAGGACTGTGTTCAGTGTGCTGTATAAAATGTATTAATTATGCAGAGAGTTAAAAATTTCATTATCATCAGATTCATGTAAGGTAAGTTTGTGTGTGCATGTGTGAATCTAGTTGCAATGGCCAAATCCTTGTTTGGTTTTAGATCATTAAGTTGTGTTTCTGCCAGGGCTCCAGTGAGAGGCTGAGGGAACACTGTCTAGATACTGCATCTAAAGGGGTGTTTTTTAAATGAGACGTGTCTACACATGCCCCCCATCCAGATGTCCAACTGTCCATGTGACAGTGGTGCGTGGGTGCGCCAGTCACCCACGCACTGATAACCCAGGCCCCTGTCAAAAAATCCAGAGTGTCCTGCGTGGGCCAGAGTGGCCGCCTCTGTGGATGTGGCAGTCATGCCGAGAAATGCACATGTGAAGCCCTCCCCATGCACTTCCCATGTGTGGGCGCTCCGCACCTGTTCCACTGCATTTGTTCCACTCAGTGGCCACCGACCCCCCCTCCTACCACTCTTATTTAAAAACACCTAAAGAGTTCCATTCCATCTAAAATATTCCATTGAAAATGGGTAGTCTAGAGAGAGTGTAGCTGCTGTATTGATTCCTTTTCTAATGTAAGAGATGGAGACAAAGTAGTTCAGAATCAGCTAAAATATTTGATTGGATTAACTTCTATTGGTGAGTGTATGTGGGGGGGGGGGCTGTTTGTTTGATTATTAATTTAGACAATATCCTATATAGGACCAACTTCTGTTAGTGAAAAGTTGGTCCAATAAAAGATATCATTTGAACTACATTGTCTCCATTGATACTGCCGGCATTTATCCATATGTATTTGGGAGTTTATACATGCAGGCTGAAAACAGGAAAATAAAAGTTTAAGTAAATGGTTCTTCTAAATTCTTGTAGAAGGCAGACTCAAAAGGAACACAGCTATGAACTAGGGGGAAAAAATCTCAGTCAGCTCTTGGCATTCATCTAGCTCATCCCCTTTGCATCAGGAATGATTATGCGTATTGATATCCTTTGCCACCAGTAGCCTTTTAAAACTATGCTATTGTTTTCCCTTCAATGTCTAACATGCCACATTGTGGCTTTATAGGAAATCTTGAGGTGATGCAGCATAAGATTTTTGTCTGAATCGCTGATAAGTTGAGTGAACTCTGTGTTGTACCAAGCAAATCAGTAAATAGACATTTGCATTTTTGTAATCTTGCCTCAGGCTGCAATCCTGAAATCTGTTGAAGTCGATGGCAAAACTCCAATTGATTTTAAGGGGTGAGCATGCAACCTCTATCACATTTTCCAATAGCTTCCCCTTCCATAATGGAATTCAAAGCTGTACGTCTATAGCCCCTTTGGTACTGTTTTAAAATATGGTGACTGCAATATCCAAATCACTTTTCCATTTCCCTTGATGCTGCTTTCAGAGTTCAGCAGTGCAATTCATTTAAGCCCAGAGTTTCTCAACTTTAAGTAATAAATCACATTGTTTTAATATTTTCTTCAGCGCAATAACAAAGCCTTTTAACCTTTCAACACTCCACTGCTACCTTCATAGGTTTCCAGGATGTTGACTACCAACTTAGTAGACTGAACAATGATATAAGAAAAAGAAAATCTACCAGCGTTGACTTTTATTTCCCCCAAGATGTCTCTCTCAACTTCATTTTTGGCAGGTCCTCCCAAAGATTTATTATTTCACAGTTAATTCCCTTACCTTACCCTCGTGTGTTTTGTATTAGCAGACCTATAATTCCAGATTCCAGATCAAAAAGGAGATGGCCAATCTAAAGTCAAGGGCAAGGTCGGTCAGAGGTTTGGGGTGAGATATCATCAATATGCGGATAATGCTCAGCTCTACCTCTGTTTTTCATCCAACCCAGGTCCTGAAGTCTCGTGCTTATTCAGTGTCTGGCTGCTGTCAGGGACTGAGCTGAATCCTGACAAGATTGAAGTGATGATGCTTGGCCCATCTTGTAACTTGAATGGGATTGGGACACGTGTTATCGATGAGGTCCGCTCCCCTATGGCCGATCACGCTTGCAGCCTTGAAGTGCTTCTGGATCTCTCACTGCAAGTGGAATACCAGGTAGCAGTGTTGGTCAGGTGCGCTTTTCACCACCTCCATCTGGTGAGAAGGCTCTAGTCTTTTTTTTCTGATTCAGATCTGGCCACTGTCACCATGCTTTCACCACCTCGAGGCTAGATTACAGAAAAGCGCTCTATGTGAGGCTGCCCTTGATGATTGTTCAGAAGCTGCAGCTGGTGCAGAATGCAGCAGCCCAGCTCCTTTCGGGACAAGTTGCCAGGAGCACATTACACTAGTGCTCCAGTCTGCACTGACTATCTTATAGCTTTCTGGGCACACTTCAAGGTGCTGTTTTGACCTTTAAAGATGTAAAGGGTCTGGATCACATATTTGAAAGACTGCCTGTCCTACCATGTTCCACTGAAGCCCCTCTGTGTGACTGGAAGTGCCCTCTTGCAGGTTCCATCTGTTACCCTTGTCCGTGGGGTGGGGGTGTGCCACGTTTGCTGCTCCAGTTTTGTTGAATTCCCTTCCCCAGGATGTTCCCTTAAGACTGAACATAAGCATCTTCTGGAGGCAGTGTAAAACATTATATTTGAAAAAGCATTTGGCGGGTTGGTTGGTTTTTTGGGTAGGGTTGGGGGAGGGTGGAATTTTATGGGGAAGGTGGGTGTTTTTATTGTTTGAATTTTATTATTGTTGTAGTTTTATTAATTGTGAGCTGCCCTAAACCTCTACAGAAAGGGCGGTGTTTATATTCCAATAAGCAAATAAATAAATATTTTTTTTAAAAAAATCTAGATCCCAACAATCGAGATGTAGAAGACAGGGTTGTTTTTTAAAACATGAGATTTCCAGGCCAAGTTTTAGGAGAGAGAGGAAATTCCAAAAAATGCAATGAGCAGATAAAAAGGTTGAAATCTTGTTCAAGTCAATGGAATCTGATCCATTGACTTCATGTGGAAAACACTGCACACTAAGGGCACAAATCTTCCACCATTAAAAGTCAGTAGCTCAGCTCCCATTAACTTTAATGATGGATGACTGCACTAGTGTCACTAGCCACAATCCACACATGGCTTACTCCAAAATAGTTTCCCTGAAGCCTTTGGGGCTTTGATGGGACTACTCCAGCGGAAGTGGTTTGTGACTCATAGCCATTAACTATGAATGAAAGGTGGGCACCTAATTTCCCTTTGTCCCTTTAGAGATCTCCCTGTGAGCTCCGGAATGTAGCTCCCTTGTGCCACACTGGGTGTTTTTAGACAAGCTCCTCTTCCCACATTACCCACCCGTTATGCATATTGCAGAGCTACATAAGGCACCAATGTGGCCTGGCAACATGCAGAATGGATGGGTGATAGTGGCTTAATGAGTGGTTATGCGCTTGTCTAAAAACACCCCAAAAACTGCTGTTATTCCATTGGGTTAGAGTCTGTATCTTTCATTTTATTCTCTGCACAGTCTAATAGTTACCATGACTCCTAGGTTCTTCCTTATGGCCATTCCCCCACTATATGCTCCATAAATTCCACCTGAGCTTTCCATCTTTTTTATTGTTGTTGTTGACCACTAAACATAAACTGAGCTAAACCATAGCATTACGTCAGTGGCACAAACATTCAGAGCACGACCATTCCATGATTATGGAACTTCCTCCCCTTGGAGTTCTGCCTGAACTGGCTCATACAGTGTAAGACCTTTTTATTTGATCAGGCATTTGTCAGGTAGGGATAGTTTGGGATCGGATTGGGTGGTAGGTGTAGGGGTGGGATGTTAAGGGAATTTTAAAATTGATTTTAATTGCTTAATTATTCCTTTTTAAAAAATTATTGTAATCCATTCTGAGCCTCTGTAGGAAGGGTGTCATAGAAATATGACTAAAATAAGTACATAAAAATAATTAGAGGGCAAAAGCAGATACATTTTTCTTTTATGTTCCACCGATCTCTAGAATTCCTAATCACAGGTCAGCCCCTGATTTGAATTAGAGCAGACCCAGAACATTTCCAACTTCCATCCACTTTCAAAGGCTGCTTTTGTTATAGGAACTGGGATTGCCAAAGTGCAGAAGCATTTCAACTATGCCCTACAGTGGTCTACAATGCAGGATGGGGAAAGGTGGTGAAGAAAGACAACTGTCTGTTACTGGAGACATCCTCTCACACCAGAGCTATCCTTGGATGGTCACTCATTTAGACCACACTACAGTCTCATTGCACAGCAGAAACAGTTTAAAACAGACATAGCTAGGTCCATGTATACCTTATGCATGGTTTGGGCACTGTGTAGTATTTCATTTCTTCTGACATGATTTGACACAAGATGGGGAGTTTAGGACAATACAGAATGGTGGACGTAGTTGTGGAAATCTACACTTTTCAATAATTTGATGCTACCTTCATATAGCTTGAACAGAGCTCTCTTATATCCTATTGTAACGTGTTCACTTTTATGAGTCTTCATGATGTGTTATGACTTGCAGTGAATAAAAAATATGGACTGCAGGGGAAACTATTTTTATTAGTATGACTGCCTTCTTCATCACTGCAAGCAAGAACAACCTAATGAAGGAAAAACACAAAGGAGGGATGTGAGGAGAACCCAGGAAGGGGACATAAAATATACTGTGTAGCTGCACTTCATAGCTGGGCAATGCTAAAGAATTTCTATACATATGCTGCATATTAGATGATTACATTATTATAAATAACATGCAGGCATATCTTTCACTAAGAGAAAGGGGGTTCTGTAATCAATTTACGCACCTTGCTTATTGTAACAATGTAGAGGAGGAAATATTTGAATTAATAAAGGTTAAGGTAATCTCCAAAGTCCAGCAGGAACTTGGAAAAGATACACAAGTCTCAAGTACCACAATACCCTTACTTATGTTTCTAAGTTGGGATTTTGTAACTTAGAATATGAATATTTCAGTTCAGTTCAGGTTTGATATTATGGCACTATGGGTATTTTTAAATGAGCAAGGCTTGAGGGGTGGGTGGGTCTGTGGGCACTGAGTGGCACAGCTGCAGAGCTGCCATGCACGGGGCATGAGTGGGGAGGGGTTCTAACAGGCGATTTCCAGGGTAACCACCATGGCCACACAGGCAGGTTCCATGCACTCCCCCTCCCAAAGACTGGCCCTTGCAAACAACTTATATGGGCAGCCATTCCCCTACTTCCCCCATCCCAAACCCTGTCTAACTGTTTGTCCTCTGCCGCGACGCACACAGCCACGGACACCATGGAAGAATGAAACTGCAGCAGTAACCCCTCCCTGCCTGTGAGGTGCCGCAGCTGCTGGTAGTCCTGGGAAACAACAGAGGTGTCTACTGGGTGGGACGGGCAGGAAGTTGCTGTCATCCATGGCGTTGGCTCTTCTCCCTTGTGTCGTTAGGGGGTTATGTTGTGCTTTGAGTCAACACGGTGTTGTATTTTGTGTGCATGACCTTTAAGAGCTCCCCAGAGCAGGGCTGTGGGCAGGACCAAGGAGACGGCCAGTCATGGGTCTGTCTGCTGGCATGGGTAGGTGCCCCAGTTCATACAGGCAGGTTATGCACATGTGCCTGTCCCCACACACATTTTTGGCTTCCTCCACATGCCGCATGCCTGATTTTTTGGCAGGCACTGCTTTATGCATGGCCATAACTGGATGCTGCATGGCTCATGGGGTGCACATCCCCCCGTAGCACCTTCACACAGGCATTTGGATGTGTGGTTGAGGGGTGACCATGCATAGTAGCATATCGTTCAAAAACACCCTATAAAGCCCCAGCCCCAGCTGGACTCTAAGTTCTTTCTGGACCTGTGTCACTCATGATCTCCTGGTCCTTTCTGGCTGTTTTCAATAATATGATGGGGAAGGCCTTTTTTATTGCCACTCACTTTGTGATTCTCTACCTTTCTGTAGCATGCCACCAGTGCAGATTTTGCTAATTGCTGTTGTTGTTTTCTTGGGGAATTAGCTCCTGTTGTGGATAGGCCTCTACCCATGGTGCTCTGGCCTCTGCCTGAGCAAGCACACAGTCCGTACTCCCACTTCAGGAGGGATGGTAGACCTGCTTCTCAAGCTGTGGCAAGTTAGAGTCCTGGTGTTTGGGACATCACATCTCCCACTCATGGTCCCCCATTACAAGCCCTACACTCCCTGCCCGCTTGCTTAACTCCTCCCTCTCCAGAGAACCAGACCTGCCATGGGTCCCTTAGGAACCTGCAGTCTTGACCCTAGTGCTTCTAAGGGTCCCTAGCCCCCAGTCTCACAGGCACTCCTAGTTGCCACCACTTAGCAGCTGACCCCTCTCCTTATGCCCCCAGCAGGCATTGCAGCGCCCAGAAAGCCCCCAGCAGGCATTGCAGCGCCCAGAAGCCCCCAGCAGGCATTGCAGCGCCCAGAAAGCCCCTCCAGGTGAGCAGGGCCCCACCCCATAGCCACAAGCCAAAGGTGCACGCCCGCGCCCAGAAAGGCCCAGCAGGCATTGCAGCACCCAGAAATCCCCCAGCAGGCATTGCAGCGCCCAGAAGGCCCCAGCAGGCATTGCAGCGCCCAGAAAGCCCCTCCAGGTGAGCAGGGCCCCACCCCATAGCCACAAGCCAAAGGTGCACGCCCGCGCCCAGCGGGCGGCAGCCCTTGGGCGGCGACAAAAGGGCGCTGGCCGTTTTGTGGCCGTTGTGCGGCCGGAGCGAGGACAGCGAGGGGCCACCCCCCTGACAGCACGCACACGACACCTGCAGGCCTGGACTCCCCCCGATACTGAACAGGTAATACCTATGATGCCTCCCTATACCTCCCTCACCTCCTCGCCCTCTCTCACCTCCCTCCTTCTAGCCTCTCTCACGCACCCCCTCCTTCTCCCTCTCCCTTCACCAGCAGCCTTTCTCCAGCCAACCTACCCCTTATCCTCACCCACGCCCATCCCCCCTCCCCACCCTCATCCCCCCTTACCCATTCCCCCTAGGCCCAAACCCGCGACACCCAGGTGTTCCACAGACCATTGTGGCCAATACGAGGCCAGTGCACGACTCACACCCCGCAAACCCGGCCGTTCCCCATCCCCCAACCTCATCCGCATCCCCTGCCTTCCCAAACACCAATTGCCTTTTTCCTGCTCCCTCTGGAACTGCCGCTCGTCCGTGGCTAAAGCTCCCTTCATCCACGATCTCTTCCTCTCTCGCCCCTTTCAACTCCTGGCTCTTACGGAAACCTGGATCGCGCCCTCCAACTCTGTTACCCCGGCTGCTCTATCCTCCGGGGGCCTGTCGTTCTCTCACCGCCCCCGCCCTGAGGGCCTGGGTGGTGGTGTGGGCTTGCTCCTTGCTAAGCACTGCCAATTCAAAACCCTCTCCCCTCCCCCCTCCTCCTCCTTCCCTTCCTTTGAGGCCCACTCTGTGCGCTTATACTCCCCTCTACACCTTCGGGTTGCTGTCATCTACCGCCCCCCGGGTTCCCTCTCCTCTTTCCTCCCGGACTTTGAATCCTGGCTCACCTTCTTCCTCTCCGATGATATCCCCACTCTTATCCTTGGTGATTTCAACATTCACGTTGACACGCCCTCCGCCCCCTCTGTTTCCCGCTTTCTCTCTCTCGCTTCCTCCTTTAATCTCCGACTCTGGACCGACTCCCCCACTCATACTGACGGCCATTCCCTCGACCTCGTCTTCACTCGAAACTGTTCTCTAACTGACCTCTCCTTTGACCCCTTCCCTAGTTCTGATCACTTCCTCGGCTCCTTCAGCCTTTCCCACCGACCCCCCTCCGCCTCCCCCTCTATGCGCCCCTTCCGCAATATGCAGGCCCTTACTCCCTCGGAGTTTGCCTCACATCTTTCCCCCCTTCTCCCCCCCGTTTTCGCCTCCTCCTCCCCTGACTCTGCCGTCTCTGCTCTCAACGCTTCTCTCTCCTCGACCCTTGACTCTCTTGCCCCCCCCTCTGCTCGCCCCGTCCGCCCCCTCGACCCCCGCCCCTGGCTTACCCCTGCCATCCGCTACCTCCGCTCCTGCGCCCGGGCTGCCGAACGCCTCTGGCGCAAATCCCGCTCCCTCCCTGACTTCCTCCATTACAAATTCTCCCTCTCCTCCCTCTCCTCGGCTATCTCCCTAGCTAGGCATCGCTATTATGCCTCTAGGATCGAATCTTTCTCCCGCGACCCTCGCCGCCTTTTCTCTACTTTCGACTCCCTTCTCAAACCCCCCTGCCCTCCTCCGCCCTCTTCCCTTGCTGCTCAGGATCTTGCATCGTTCTTCACCTCCAAGATTGACAAGATCCGTCGGGATATTGCCTCCCTCCGCCCCCCGCCCCCCTCCCTCCTCGCATCCTTCCCTCCTGCCTCTCTCCAGGAAATCTCTGCTCTTCTCTCTTCATCCAACCCCTCCACCTGCCCCCTTGACCCGATCCCCTCCCGCCTCCTGACCTCTATTGCTCCCACTGTCGCTCCCCCCCTTCTGCATGTCGTCAATCTCTCCCTTTCCACAGGCTCCTTCCCCTCTGCCTTCAAACATGCCACTGTCTCCCCCATCCTCAAAAAGCCTACCCTGGACCCTTTCGATCCCTCTAGTTACCGGCCGGTCTCCCTCCTTCCCTTTGCTTCGAAGCTCCTGGAACGTGTCGTCTACTCCCGCTGCCTGAACCTCCTCTCTGCCAACTCCTCCCTGGACCCTCTCCAGTCCGGCTTCCGCCCCCTCCACTCTACTGAAACTGCCCTGGCCAAGATCACCAATGATCTACTTGTCGCTAAATCGAAGCGCCACTACTCCGTTCTTGTCCTCCTTGACCTCTCTGCTGCCTTTGACACTGTCGACCACTCGCTCCTCTTGGACTCGCTTTACTCTTTGGGCTTCCGTGGCTCTGTCTTTGACTGGTTCTCCTCCTACCTCTCTGACCGCTCCTTTAATGTCTCCCTCCCCGAGTCGACCTCCCCCTCCCTTCCCCTCTCGGTTGGGGTTCCCCAAGGTTCTGTCCTTGGCCCTCTCCTCTTCTCTATCTACACCCGGTCCCTTGGTGAAATTATTGCCTCCCACGGGTTCCAATACCATCTCTATGCTGATGACACCCAACTCTATCTCTCTACCCCCTCTCTCTCCTCCTCTGTCCGCTCACGCCTCGTCGACTGCCTCTCTGATATCTCCGCCTGGATGTCCCGACGCCAACTCAAACTGAACATGGCCAAGACTGAACTCCTCATTTTTCCTCCATCCCCCTCCTCTCCCTCTGACCTGACCGTCTGCATTGATGGGGTCACCATCCGTCCTGTTCTCCGTGCCCGCAGCTTGGGCTTCATTTTTGACACGCACCTCTCCTTTAAACCTTACATTGACTCTGTGGCCAAATCCTGCCGATTCGCTCTCCTCAACATTGCCCGCATTCGCCCCTTTCTATCTGTCTCCTCGGCCAAAATCCTTGTTCATGCCATGGTTATCTCTCGCCTCGACTACTGCAACCTCCTCCTTGCTGGCCTCCCTCGCTCCCACCTGTCCCCCCTTGTGGCGATCCAAAACTCTGCCGCCAAGGTCATTCACTCTGCCCGTCGCTTCGACCATGTGACGCCTCTCCTCCTCTCCCTTCACTGGCTCCCCCTTCCTGAACGTATCCTGTTCAAACTCCTGGTTTTCACGTTCAAATCGCTCCATGACCAAGCTCCCCCTTACCTCTCGGACCTAATCGCCCTACGCGCTCCTGCGCGCGCTCTCCGCTCTTCCGCTGTCCCCTCCCTCGCTCTCCCTCGCTTCTCCTGCTCGCCCAACCGCCTTCGTCCCTTCTCCCTCGCTGCCCCGCATGCCTGGAACTCCCTCCCTGCCGACGTCCGCCTCGCCTCCTCCCTCCGCTCCTTCAAATCCCTCCTCAAGACCCACCTTTTCCATGCTGCCTTTCCCAATGCCCTCTAGTCTTTCCCCTTGCTCTTACTGTCAGCCCTCCTCTGCTGACTGCTGCTACCGACCACCTTGTAACCAAGCCAAGTACACGCACCTGAGACTTCGCATCCGCCTGAATGTTTGTTTGTCTTCTCCCATGTCTCTCCCGCTGTCCCCTCTCCTTGTCTCCCCCTCCTTGTCTTTTAGATTGTAAGCCACAGGTAGGGACCGCAGCTGATTATATGTTCTGTACAGCGCCAGGTTGTTACTGGCGCTTTATAAATGTTTAATAATAATAATAATTATTATTATTATTATTATTATGTGGCGTGGAGGTCAGGCAGCCCCCTAGCTCAAATCCTCCACCTCAGGGTTTCTGGGTCTACTCTTGTTTCCTTTGGCCTCAGACCCTTTTGGTCACCTTGATGGTTCCACAGGTACCCTGATATATAAGGAGATGCCTGAGTCACCCTTTCAGTGGCACCCAGAGTGACTCCAATCATAACAGAGAAGGAAAGGGTGTGTGTTATTGGGATAGGTGTAGATGGAGGATAGATGAGATGTAGATGGAGGATTAGTAAGCCCCCTATGGTTTCCCTAAATTGGTCTCTGGCATCCCCTACATACATGGATTTGATCTCAGGTTGTGCTGGCATGTGGCAAGGAACTACTTCCCAAGAAGACTCACAGGCAACTTAGGCCAGTATAGTCACAACCTGTCAAAGAATCAGGGTTTCCAATCCGTCTCTCCTGCAGAGGCCTCACCCAGGCATGCTACCTGAGACCCTCCACTGCCCCTCTTCACTAGGGACTTTGCTGGCTACTGTTCCCCTGCACACTCTGAGCCTTGCATCATGGTTACTGCCCCTCTATGCACCCATGCCCTAGACCATGCCCTCAGAGACTGCAGGTGGATGTCACCAACCTCATAACTGGACTCCCACCAAGCTGCCTCCTAGCTACCCAGGAGCATCGGGCCCTATCCAGGCTCTCCCTGGCCTCAGTTGGGCTAGTAACTAGTGTTCACCCCTTGCCCTGAGTCAGGCCTCATCTAGGCAATGTGTAGAGCACCAGAAGCAACAAGTCCCTACCACTGCCCTGACCCAAGTCCTCAGCTGGTGTAATAGACAGATGTGGGATGGTTTTCATCTTTCATTGGCTTCTTTTCCAAGCAAGCAATTAGTAGTTACAGGATATGGTTAAATATTTGGAAAAAAAAGTCCTGTTAAAACAGTTCAAAAGTGGAAAATGCTTCCAGAAAGGTTGTGGAATCTCCTTTCCTGAAGGGTTTCAAGAAAAAACTTGGTAGCCATCTGTCAGGAATGCTTTTGATGAAGGGTATCCTGAGATGAACTAGCAGACCAATGTGAACTCCTTATTCTATGTATACCGGTAAATCCAGAATCCGGATTTACTGGTGAATACCGGTAAATCCAGAATCCGGTAAATCCGGTCCCGTTACCGGATTCAGGGTACCGGATTTTTTTACATTGCAGCCATTTAAATGAATGGCTGCAATGTAAAGTGCCACCAAAAAAGTAAAAAAAAAAAAAACCTCCCCGGGTCCAGGCTGCGCAGGTGGAAGGGGGGACACCCCACCCACCCACCCTGCCCAGCCTGGATTTTTGTT
>QEPC01000879.1:1086949-1131166 GCA_003113815.1 Sphenodon punctatus
CCGCAAAGGTAAAGCACTGGCAACTTTAGTAGGGGTGATCCCTGGGGGGTTGGGGGGGGTTAAACACCCCCCCCAGGGATTGGGTTTATACTTACCGGCGGCTGCGGGGATGCCGCGGCCGCTGGTGCTGGGGGGTGGGCTCTTTTTTTAACAAAAATCCAGGCTGGGCAGGGTGGGTGGGGGTGTCCCCCCTTCCACACGCGCAGCCTGGGAGGGGGAGGGGGGGAGGAATTAATTGTATTTCATTGATTTCAATGGGGACACAGTGCCCCATTGAAATCAATGAAATAAAACCAGTACCGGATACCAGATTTAATCCGAGAATCCGGTTCTTTGAGAACCGGAAACCGGTAAATCCGGTATCCAGTAATTGCCCTGGGGTCCCACCCCTATTTGGTAGTATTGACCAAAGTGAAAAAGTTGGCCAGTACCGGGCCCCACCACAAGGAAAAAATCTTTTAAAAGTCCAGAGGGATACCATCTATCCCTGGCACCTTACCACTAGCAAGTTTACTGATGGCTGAAACAATATCTTCTTCAGTAACCAAGGAGGAAAACACAAAGTTAGCTTGTCCTGGCACTACATGGTCCATAGTATTTTCTAAGACTGGGGTTACTGGATCAATTTTCTCAAAAGCTTTAGTGTAATAACTCACCCAGGTCTCCTCTGTTATGGCAAGTTCTCTCGTACTCCCTTTACTCATACTCCAATGGTTGATCACCTTCCAAAACCTGGGCAAATCCTTGGGCTGTGCTGCCACCTGTAATTCTGCCCACATATGCATGGCTTGTAGCTCTTTCTTTTCCCTGAGCATCTTATGATAATTTCTTCTCATCAGGACAAATTCCTGCCAATCTGTAATCAATCTTTGTCTGCACCTTTTCCCCCTAGCTTTAATCAGCTTGCACTTTTCAATCCAACACTCCGAATTGTACCAAGACTTTGAGTTCAAATATTGGTAGGATTTATTTGGAATCGACGATTTCCTAATATATGGGAGCACTAGATCAAGGAGAGTTTGGAACTGCTCATTGAATTCCAACAAATGTTGTGAATTCACGAGAGCAGTTGCCATAGTCAGTCCTGTGGAGGACAATAAAAACTGAGCTATTTGATTCGCACCGGACTGGGTCCACTTCAGCCTTGTATTCTCCTTAGTCTGCGGGACTTGCTCAAGGTGCACATTGCCTATGGGCTGAGACAGCTCCACAAGCACTGGGAAATGGGTCCCCTCTGGTCTCTTTATCACCTTGAGCTCTTTAACCCCAGGAAAGAATTATGCTGATACACACACATAGTCAACCAGACTTGCCCCATTGGCAACATCAAATGTAAATTCCCCAAATGGGTCGGAGTTCGTACATCAGTTCACTATAATAAAATCCTGCTCGGCCAGCAATTGAACTAATTTCTCCCCGTGGCTATTTGCTAACCCATCCAGGGATCTCCTAGCAGGAAGTCCTCCAAGCAAATTGGTCCTAAGGGTTAAAATATCTTCCTCCAAATTGGCAGTTCTAGCATTAAAATCTCCCACTAATATTAAAACACTACGCAAATATCTGAGGCTAATCTCGGAAAGAAACTCACTGAGCAGAACCCAGCAACCCTCCTCATAATAGGAGGAAGATCTGGGCGGGACATAGATATTAATAATTATAAGGTTCCCTAAATTGGGCACTTTAATTACAATAGCTACACAGTTCCAAATACCTGTAGATAGAAGCTCCGCTGTCATTGCCCTTTTGACGGACAGGAGGGTAATCACACCTCCCGAGAGTCTCCCTTTCTTAGCCTTGGAGACACCAGGTTCTCCAAATACTCTATACCCCTTAAAAAGGAAGGAGGCAGTTTCTTCTGCTGTCAACCAGGTCTCCTGGAAACATACAATATCAAAGGTCCCAATAAAATCCCTCCATTCTCCATCTCCCAATTTTGATTTGAGTCCTTTGACATTCCAAGTCAAACAGCTCAAAACTGCCTGAGATAATTGTCATTGGGTCAGTCTTGGCTCAATAGATAGAATCTCTCCCCCCTGCCGACCGTACTTCTGAACCAAAAGATCTGCCACAGGAGAATTCATCTTAGGGGCAGACTGAGCAGTATGGATCACTGTGCACAGTATGGATCACAGAAAGAGGAGTCAAAACAATTAACTCCCTCTTACATTAGCTCCTCTTCATCAGTGTCCGTCCCTTGATTCCCTGTGCATTGGAAGCCCCTTAGAACTGGATCTACTGAATCCACCTAATCCAATGGTCCGGTTCTGTCCAACACATACCAATCCTGGCCATTTAAAGTAAGTTTGGCCAGCTTACAGTCAGGCACCTTTATCTCTGTAATTGAATCGTGTTGATTAAATAGTAGGGCTCTGGCCAGGATGTTTTCATCTCTTGAGAGGAAAACCCCAGTTGTCTTCAATAAAGCCCTACTCTTCCATAAACGGTCCTGAAATTGATGGGAGGAAAAGGTAATTTCCCACCTTCGAAACCGCCCTCTATCAAGCAGGGGTCTAACTTCCCCAACTTCTTCCAGCATCATCTCCAGTGCCATTTTCTCCTGCAGGAATTTAAGCAACTGACATAAGTCTAAGACCCCCTTTTTAAGAAAAGGAAATTTCCTTTTCCTACTAAAATGAAATACAACCGCAAATGACCACCTTCTCTTCATATCTTGTGGCCAAACCTTGGGGGAAAGAGAATTCTTTCTACTAACTACTTGGCAACTGCCAAGTTTAAGGATGGTCTGTATTCATCCCGATAAAAATTTGGGGAATTAGCCTTTCGTAGAACCTCCCTGGGGGGGGTCTCTGTATCTGACCAAACACCAGTTCCCTTATCCTGCCCTGGGGATGATACCTCCCTGCTACTAACAGCTATACAAGACTGTTGTGCAGGAGCAGTTAGACTATTTCTACACTTAAGTGCAGGACCCGTTTGTGTGGCTGCATCCTTTTGAAATATGTCTGGAACCTCTCAAGAGTTAATCTTGCCCATCCAGGCTTTAAATTCGAGCCACAAACCACCTACCAAAACTTTCATCACAAATAGAAGATCAGTAGTATGCTTCAACTTTTCCTCTAATTCCTTGAATTGGGTATCTATGTCAATTTCAAGTCTAACATTTAAATAATCAAATTTGCAATTAAGTAGATTAAATTGTTGTTCTAAATTAAAGGGTAGAGGTAATGAAATTCTCTCTACCAGCTCAGGGCTTTGAACTGGAGGCAAACCTCCTTGATTAGCGGTAACAAGCTCAGGGTATACCTCTTTTTGCAGCCTTTAGCAATTACTAGGTAAGAAAAAATGGGTAAGTTTGGTCTGACCCCAGGGCGATCGCACCGCATTCTGTTCTCTTTCCACCTGGGCTATTTCCTCTGCAAGAGAGACAGGGGGGCATAGTACTCTAGATCTGAGCTCCATAATGTGACCAATCAACAAACCAAATCTAGCATCCAAGGCTAGACACATAGTGCGAGCAAGGCATGAGAAGAACAAACAAAATAAACTCAAAGAGTACTTCTACCTGGGGTGACGGGCAGGAAGATAGAAAGGGAAACAGGACCAAAGAGTTAAGGGAGAGGTCTTAAACAGAAATCAACTTTGATCAATGTGTGAAGCTGAACCCAGTGGGAGCAAAATCACACTCCCAGGGCCCCGGCCCCGCTGGCGCCTAACACGGCTGTAGGCTCAGCTGGAGTAAACTAGGCGCCAGATGGAAATGACGCAGCAAGTAACACCCTCCGGCACCCTACAGTTACTATCAAAGTCACTGGGGGAGGGAGTCTGTCCCAGCCCTCTGCGGTCTGGGAGCGGGCAACGGGCCACTATATTCCAGCTGCTCGGTGCCGCTCTCCTCGTCTCATGATACTCTCGCTGCTACTACTGCTGCTGTTGCTGCTGCTACTGCTGCTGCTGCTCCTGGAAAACCCCGCTCTCTCCTGCCAGGCGCTGCCTATCTCTACTCCCTCCCTCCTGGCTGGGTCTCTGCAGCGGGGGCGCGTCGCTCGGCTTTCAGCGGCTGCAGACGGGCAGGAACTACTACTACTACTACTCCTCCTCCTCCTCCTGCTCACAGCTCCTGTCTGTGTCCCCTCTCGCTGCAGGTGGCAAGGAACAGAGAATCAAGGAACGTGAGGGCTGAGCCAAGCAAGTTAATATGAGGTGCAGGGCCTGAAGCATCGTCCTCAAGCGAGGGGGGGCTCCTACGGTCTGGCAGCTCCTAAGGGCAGCTCACGACAAAGATCACCGACTCCTTTTCAGATGACAGGCTGCAGGCTGCACCCCCTCTCCCCAGCGTCCATGCTCGCCGGCAGGTGAGGCTCGTCCCTCAGGAACCCCTCTGCGGTCACTTCAACATGATCCCCACCAGCCGCTCAGAGGATGTCCAACAAAGAGGGGGGTGCTACCACCTCCTTTGCCCCGCAAACGTCCCCGATAACAGCCGACAGCCTTAGGTTTCGCTCTTCGGCTGGCGCCCAAGGATTGATGCCCAAGGGTGGCCTAGCCCCTTTATAAGTACCAGCAGAGGGAAAGGTAGCCAATGAGGGCTACACAAACCCTTCTCCACTCCACCCCTAGCTTCTCCTTCCACAAGCTGCTGGCAGGACACACCCAAGGGGGCCCCAGCCCCTTTACATGTACCTGCAGAGAGAAAGGTAGCCAATGAGGGCTAGGCAAACCCTTCTCCACTTCACCCCTAGCTTCTCCTTCCACAAGCTGCTGACAGAGGAAAAGGTAGCCAATAAGGGCTAGACAAACCCTTCTCCACTCCACCCCTAGCATCTACTTCCACAAGCTGCTGGCAGGAAACACCCAAGGGGGTCCCAGTCCCCATCTAAGTACCTGCAGAGGAAAAGATAGCCAATAAGGAATAGGCAAACCCTTCTCCACTCCACCCCTAGCTTCTCCTTTCTCAATCTGCTGGCAGGACACACCCAAGGGGGCCCCAGTCCCCGTCTAAGTACCTGCAGAGGGAAAGGCAGGCAATGAGGGCTAGGCAAACTCTTCTCCACTCCACCCCTAGATTCTCCTTCTGCAAGCAGCTGGCAGGACACACCCAAGGGGACTCCAGCCCCCGTATAAGAACCTGCAGAGGGAAAGGTAGCCAATGAGGGCTAGGCAAACCTTTCTCCACTCCACCCCTAGTTTCTCCTTCCACAAGCTGCTGGCAGGACATGCCCAAGGGGGCCCAGCCCCTGTATAAGCACCTGCAGTGGGAAAGCTAGCCAATGAGGGCCAGGCAGACCCTTCTCCACTCCACCCCTAGTTTCTCCTTCCAAAAGCTGCTGGCAGGACACGCCCAAGGGGCCCCAGTCCCCATCTAAGTACCTGCAGAGGGAAAGGTAGCCAATGAGGGCTAGGCAAACCCTTCTCCACTCCACTCCTAGCTTCTCCTTCCGCAAGCTGCTGGCAGGACACACCCAAGGGGGGCCAGCCTCTGTATAAGTACCTGAAGAGGGAAAGGTCGCCAATGAGGGCTAGGCAAACCCTTCTCCACTCCACCCCTAGCTTCTCCTTCCACAAGCTGCTGGTAAGACACGCTCAAGTGGGCCCCAGCCCCTATATAAATACCTGGAGAGGTTGCTCCGTGGGTGGGTGTGGGTGGAGATGGGTGTTGGCTGGGAGCAAACACTCACCAACATCCACTGAAAGTTGCATTTACACAGATGCCCCCACCCATCTCCACCCAGGGAAATTCTCCCCACCCACTGGCCAACACCCATCTCCACCCAGAGGAACTTGGTGGAGGCATCATGTGTGCACAGGGCCCATGGTGATTGGCTGCAGCGGTGCCCTACAACATGTATAATAAAATGTAACACCCATTTTATGGGTGTGTGAGCATCTGTGTAAAAAGGGACATAGTTAGCGTTCAACTCACTGTTTGTTTGATTCAGGTTCAGGATGAGAAAACTCACTGAAACATTCATACCAGATATGCATACATTTGAAATCATTAATAGTTTGTTTTTTCAAGTTGGGAAAAGGATCATAGTCACTGATATTTGATTTTTGAGTAGTGCTTCGCACCAAAATTAAGATGATTGTCAACTGAGAAGTTTGAAATTGAGAAGACTATCAGACTCACTCTAGGCGTGGCTCTCTCCCCTGCTCCCCAGTTAGGAGATTCCCTCTTACAGCACTGTAGCCACCATTTCCTCTTCTCAGTTTCTGGGACTTGGCATCTCAATGCAGTAATACTGTCTGCCCAGTGGGGGCACACTTACTTCCTGTTGATTCTGGCTAAAGGAAGAGGACTCAGGGCAGTAGCCATGATGGTTTAGCTCAGTTTGGGAGGACAGTCTCTTCAGACTCATTGGGTGGGGTTTTCACTTTCATTGTACATCAGCCACAAGAGGCTCTGCAGGATGCTGCTTTTCCTGAATACTTGCTGCTGTGCACAGCAAAGACTGTGAGTTGGAGCAGGTCTTAGCATGTTCTTTCCCAGTGAGCTGTGTAGGAGGGAGAAGCTAGGTTTCAGTACTGGAGCTGGTGTAGGAGTCCACCCAGGATCTTTTGGTGAAAGAGCCTGTGGCACTGTGGGAGGAAGTCCCCTTCGCCGTCACAATGGCGGCAACGGGGTAATTGTCCCACCCCCTCCATTAGAGGGAAGGAGACGGGACAGAGATATGCCGGCGGAGTGAGTGAGAGCGCTCCGGCTGGAGAGGTTGTTGCCAGGCAACCTGGAGAGCGGGCGTGAAGGCACGCTGCGCTGAGACGGGGACTAAGCCCCGCCCCCTTTAGAAGGGGCGGAGCGGGTCCAGGCTGCGTGGGTGGCAGATCGGGCTTGGAGAGCAGAAAAGCAGCAGCAAGGAGCTCTTGCTGTTGCGCCTTACATGGGAGCCTCGTGGCAATAAAAAATAATAATTAATTTACGCCGGATCGGAAGCAAGCAGATGGGTCGCACAAAAAAGAAAGCGGCTAAAAAGAAGCCCGACCAAGGAGGACAGGGCAGTAACCCCCGGGGTGGAGGCATGGGGGGGGACGGGGCGCCCTCCTGAGAGGAGCTCATGGAGCGCCTGGCGACCTGCGAGGCCATGTTGTGGGCATGGGGCCCACCTACCACTTATTCACCCCCCCACAGAGTAGCCAGGGCCATCTCATCCAGGCCCTGCTTCCTATCCAACAGGGGGCCAGGAGCCACTAGGGCAGGTCCAGGGATATTTTTGCCCAGGGGGGCCACACTCAAGGGGGGGCAGAGGCCATTAGCCCCCCACCCGCGGAGGGAGTGAGAAGGGGAAACAGGCCAGTCATCCCTCCAGCAATATTCTGTGAAGAGGGAGGACAGAGTGAGATAATGCCTAGAGCGGGGCAGGCCTGACCTTGGCCCAGCAGGGCAGGATTAGGAGTGCCTTCCACACAGCTGAAGCCAGCCAGCCACGGGGCTTGTGACCCCGGATATGACCAAGGGAGGGTGGACCAGGCCAGGATCCACACTACAGTGGCTCAGATTCCCCCTTCTCCCAGTCCGGCCGGGCTGATATTGGGGACTGGGCACCCTGGTCCCCAAGGGGATAAAACGGGAGTTCCTGGTCTGGCCCAGTACTGTTTACAGAGGGAGGGTGGGGGAATGGTTCCTGCACCAGATCCCCCCATGAGACTTCCCTCAGCCCCAGCAACGGCAGTGGGGCTGGATGCAATTACATTAACACCCGGTTATGAACCCCCAGCGACCCGGAGGCAAATGAACGAACCGGCCCAGGAGGAGACGAGCACTGACATTGCCATGTGGCAAAAGATAATCATCCTCGAGGAGGCGCTGCAAGGTCCTCCAGCAAGGCAAGAGACAGTGGACAACACCAAGTCGCACAGGAGAACCCTGCCTCTGTCCGGCACGGTGCAAGGTGAGACTCTCATCCAAAGGGGGACAATACTGACCACCAGGGGGGAGGGAGGACTAGCTCCCCGCGGGGTAGACATCATAAGTGGGTCAAACAATGAAAGTGGGCAATCAGCCACTAACTGGATACCGGAGCCGGGGAGTGGTCAGCCGGAAAGGGTTCAGTCGACCCCCACACAAACAGTAGACCCTGAAAGCCCACAACTATTACAAATTGAGGGAGAATGGGCTTGGGTGTACCCCGCCGTCCCCCCTTTGGGGTGGGGGTGGGTAGCGGGTCACATTTGGGACCTGTATCAGCCGGAAATTTGGCCACCACCCCATCCTTCCCTTTCACCCCCCGGAGATGAACCCGATACAAACTAACACTGCACCCGCACCAGTCATTCGCCCTCCAGGAGGAGTTATCCCAGCAGTTGCAGCCCCATTCGGTAGTCACCTAACACTGGCAACAAAAGAAAAAATATGGAAGGGAGAGTATGTGGACTTGTTTGCACTCCTGTTCAGTGATCCCATTGTGGATCATTCTGAACAGGAGGGTGACAAACATAAGGAGCGATTCCGCCGCCCCAAGGCAGACAGGAATTGGGCAAACTGGACCTCTGCATATGCTATATATATGGGGGTCGTCATGCAGGCAGACCCAGGGCGGGGCCTCGAGCTCCACAAATATGCTGATATTGTCCATAGAGTGCAGGGAACGGGCCCCCCTGGGGCTTGGTTGCACTATGATGAAGCTTTTCGTCACAGGGCAGCAAACACCCCAGGCCTGTGCTGGGATAATCATGCCCCGGATATTTGGCTCGAAAGTATGGTGGATGCAACAAAGGCACCTAGATCGGACAGTGGACACCCACTAGTGCGGGGAGGGGTGGCATCCGCAAACGAACCATACCGGGGAGAGAGCCATAGGAGAGGCCAAGGAGGCCCCGGCCTGTGCTTTGAGTATAACAGAGTGGGTCGGTGCAACCGCCAGCAGTGTAGGTTTCGGCACACGTGCTCCAGCTACAGAGGGGGCCACCCTGAGAGCACATGCTACCAGCCCCGGCAGCGAGGGAGGGGTGGCCGCAACAGCCCAGGAGCAGGAAACAGCAAGGATAACCAGGGGGCTATGTCCGGGTCCCGCCCTCAAAAGGGGGCCAACACCAATTAAGGTTGATGCTTTGGAGGCGGCCCTGCACGCATACCCTAACAGGGCGGAGGTGGAATATGTGGTGCAGGGCTTTAAACAAGGATTCATAATCCCAGCTGGTACACTTAAGCCCCCTGCCCAAACAAAAAACCTTAAATATATAGAGGGGAGAGAACAACTGGTGCGGACAAAAATCATGAAAGAGGTAATGGAAGGCAGAGTCATGGGCCCATTTGATCACCCCCCTATGCAATGCCTGGTCCTATCCCCATTAGGAATAGTACCAAAAAAGACCCAGGGAGAATTCCGTCTGATCCACCACTTGTCCTACCCTCGAGGTGCCTCGGTGAATGATGCCATACCAAAGGAATTGACAACCATCAAATATGCATCATTTGATCAGGCAGTCGAGAAGGCAAGGGGCATTGGAAGGGGTGCACTGTTGGCAAAATGCGACATCAAGTCAGCATTCAGATTGCTCCCAGTGCACCCTAATAGCTTTCACCTCTTAGGTTTTCACTTCGAGGGGAAATACTATTATGACCGGGCAATGCCTATGGGGTGGTCCATTTCCTGTTCAGCATTCAAACGATTCAGTTCCCTTCTGGAATGGATTTTTAAGCAATGTTGGGGGGGCGGTGAAGTAACCAAATATTTGGATGACTTCCTGTTCATAGCCCCACCCAGATCAGACGAATGTTCAATCGCAATACGGTGGTTCCAGGAAATGGCAGATGAATTGGGCATACCCCTGGCACCTGAAAAGACAGAGGGCCCATCCCCGGTACTCACGTATCTAGGGATAGAATTGAACACTGAATTGAAATTATGCAGATTGCCAGAGAAAAAACTGATAGAATTAAGGACAAAGATTCATGACTGCAGCCTTGCCCCCAAAATCACCGTACGGTCTTTGCAGTCACGAGTTGGGAGCCTCAATTTCGCATGCTGGGTCATTGCACCCAGCAGAGCCTTTTTGTCCAGGTTGTATGAGAAGTTAAGAGGTGAACTACAGCTGCATTATCGGATCCGAATTACACGGGATATGAAACAAGACCTAAGAGCATGGTCTGAATTCCTGGCAGAGTATAACGGCATTAGTTTCTGGAGAGAGAGGTGCTTGTTGCAAAGCGACCTACAGGTCCACTCCGATGCTGCAGGAGGGGCTGGGTTTGGTGTTTACTTCCAGACAAGGTGGTGCTCTCAAGCATGGCCGCCCGAGTGGCACGAGGCGGGTATTACGAGGGACTTAACATTCCTAGAGCTGTTTCCCATAGTTGTAGCGGTGTTGCTGTGGACAGACCAATTCACCAACCACACAGTATTATTTTGGTGTGACAACCAGGCGGTGGTCCACATAGTAAACACCCTGTCTTCCCGTTCCACCCGAGTCATACCACTGGTTCGGGCATTATTTAGTGTATGCCTACGGAACAATATTTTGTCCACAGCTCGCCACGTCCCAGGCATTGACAACAGCATAGCCGACGCCCTCTCTCGCTTTCAGATCAAGCGATTTCGGGAACTTGCACCGGAGGCCAGAGAATCCCCCGATCCCATGCCACCGAGGGCTTGGAGCCTTGGGTATTAGAGCTACAAAATACCATTAGGGGATCCCTCGCCCCCAGAACACAGGCAGCCTATGGTAGGGCTTTCCAAGAGTTTCAGAGTTACAGGGCTATGAAAGGATGGGGCCCCGGTTTTCCCATATATGAATCAGAAGTGGTCCAGTTCACAATGTCACTTAGAAAGAAGGGGCTAGCACCGGGTACTATCGGTGGGAAAGTAGCGGCCCTCAAGTTCATTAGCAGAATGAATGGATACCCATCCCCGGACAAAGGTTTTTATATGAGGCACATGCTCGAGAGCTGGGCCAGATCAACCACATCCACCAATAATACATGGGCCCCCATAACTACCCCCATACTGGTGCGCATCATTGGCACCTTACCTGAGGTGTGCTATGACAAATTTGAATTACAATTGTTCACCACAGCCTACATAATATCATACTTCGGAGGATTTAGGATTAGTGAGGTAGTCCCGACATCTCGTAAGGACCAAAGTGACCGGGCATTTATGATTGAGGACCTAAAATGGACTCCTGTAACAATTCAGTTGAGGCTGAGACGATCAAAGACCGACCAGAGGAGTAGGGGAACGAATGTAGAATTGTTCAGGTGTGGGGATCAGGGTATATGCCCAGTAGAACAGATGAGGAGATACATCAGCATATGCCCCCTAGTGGCTGGAACATTATTCAGGCATGAGAATGGTTTGCCATTGACAAGCTACCAGTTTAATGCTGTACTTAAAAGCACCTTGACCAGATTAGGCCTACCATCTTGGGAGTATGGCTCCCATTCTTTTAGGATAGGATCTGCCACAACAGCAGCAGCAGCAGGATTACCAACCGAAGCTATTAAAGCCATAGGCAGGTGGCGGTCCAACGCCTACAAGAAATACATCAGGCCATACCTGCAATAACCAATTATTTTTTCCGTACATAGGACCTAGGTGCTTCGTGACTGAGAGACGATTAATCTGGATCGTGGGTCACAGTCTGGTCCGTTGGGCTGGCAAGGCCGCTGCTGAGAACCAGTGGGGGTCCGAGCCAGGCCTGGGAGACAATGCAATTATTAACTGGTATGGAACGGGTGGTATGCGATGGCACCAGCTGATCCCAAAACTCCGATCCCTTCGTGGAGGAATTGCGGCGGCCCTGCACATAATTGTAATTCACTTGGGGGAGAATGACATCCTGGCAAGGAAAGGGGTTAATTTGATAATTAAGATGAAAAGAGATCTAGCACATGTAAAAAGTTTGTTCAAAGAAGTACAGTTAGTTTGGACCAGTTTAGTTCCTAGGCTAAAATGGGGCAAGGCCATTAATCCGGCCAAAGTTGATAAAACAAGACGCAATATCAATAGGGAAATATCAAAGTGGATAACAAGAATAGGAGGAACGACCCTCCGACATGCAGACATTGTGTATGGGCGGAATGAATTATTCCAGGAAGATGGAGTGCATCTATCCATAGCAGGGAACCAGTTATACTTGGGAAGTTTGGCCCAACAGTTGAAAGTATTGCTGAGTATATAAGCGGTGGGTGCCGGGGGAGCCCTGTAGGCTCCCCCTTTGTGGTGGGGGTCCAGTATGGTTTAGTAGGTTAAATAGGATAGAAATAGATTAAACGAGTCATCTCCTTAAGAGATGGGGAGGTGACACCCAGTGCTAGGCGCAGGCAGCACACACTGGGGTTATTCCCCTGGGAGGGGAAGTAAGTACCTTCACGGTCTGCTGACTTAGCGGGTACTCACCTCCTTACTCAAGCCCACTGTTGGGACGCTCCCCCTTTCAGCCAGAGCCAGGGTGCTGTCGAAGGGGAGCCTTGTTTATGTTGGAACTGGCACGGGAAGGCACATCCCGGCCAGTGCCGAGTTTATAAGAATCAGTTAGCTAAGCATACTGGACCCATATTGCTCATGCAATCACCCACCGTCTTTGAATTGGTTGAATAAAGAGTGCGGCCTGATTTAATCCAGCATTTGGTCTCTGTGTCTTATTGGGGGGTGCGGCGACAAGAGGGGAGTAAAGTGCAGGACATGGAGCTACAGGGGAGGGGACATGAGAGAGTGGAGGCAGAAAGATGTACTTTTTGCTTCTGTAGGCAGTTTGGTCAACCTAAACATATAGCATTTTCTATTCAGGTTCTGAAAATTCATGTTAAAATTGTTGGGGGAGTAGGTGCAACTATTTCAAGTGAGAAAAAAAAAGCCACAAAGATTACAAAAACAGGTTTCAAACAGTGAAACTACTTTGCTTAGTGGAAGTTCAAGAGCAAGGAAGCTCTCTCCCACTGCCAGAGCAAACTCCTAGTGGAAGCTGGAGTAGAAGCTGATTTTGTGCCATTCTCTAGCAGTCAAGAGCTTGAGCTGGGATTGCACAGAACGCTGAAGGGTTTACCCCAGCTCCCCCTAAAGGCTCAGAAAGAAGACAAAAAAGTCCTGCTTTTTAAAAAAGTTTTTTTTAAATCTCATGATTTTTACGAATCTGACTCTTGATTTTTGAGTGTTGCACAGTTAACAATCTCATTACAGATCAGAAAAACTACATGTGCTGCCAAAGTATAAGAAAATAACATAACCTCCCTCCACATGTATCTGTTGTGTTTTCCTTTTTATCCTGTATCTGATATATTCCCCTCCCTCAAACCACCCACACCACCTTTATCTATACTGTTTGCAGTGGAAAAGCTACTAGCATTTAGGGGCTGTCCAAGATTTTGTAGAATTTGCTAAGTGTTGGTCTTCTGAGCTTGGTATATGCATATAATCATCACAATAATTATTCATTTTATTTCTGTAGTTCCTCCCACTGTCAAAATGGCACGCAGTGCTTTATTACATTTAAAATAAGAATCCAGTTTAAAACAATTTAAAAGGGGAAGGTAAAGAAGGGAGGGAAGGGACACATAAAAGGAAACCAGCAGTGGATCCTAAAAGCACGTGGAAAATAAGTCTTCATTTGCTTTTTGAAGGTGAGGAGACAGAAACTGAGACAGACATCTGGAGGGAGCAAGTTTTACACTGAGGGACCTGCCACAGCAAAGGCTCAATTGCCCACCAACTTAAGGTGCAATGGCGGTATCCTGAAACAGTGGGTGAAAACAGACATGACGCTAACCACCCTTTAACCACCTTTGGTGGTCATGTATGCATGTTTCAGGGCTGCATAGGCCACCAATACAGCCCTTCAACATGCATAAATAACCACCAAGGGTGGTTAGCGTCATTTCTGTTTTCAGCCAGTGTGTGGGTTCTGAGCACACATACCCAATAGTGCGAGATTCCATTAGCAGGTCCCAAATATAGTCAGGGCCTATACCATTCAGGGATTTCAGAAACCAGCAGTGTAATCTTAAACTCAATCCATTGTTCCACAGGCAGCCAATGCCGAGAATACAGAGAAGGTGTAATATGATTATGGTTGCCCAAACCAGTAAGAAGCTGTGCTGCCGGATTCTGAACAAGCTGGAAGCAATAAAGCAGCACTACTGGAAGCCCATAGAAGAGGAATTTACAGACATTAAGGCTTATAGTTACTCCCTGGTAACCATAAGGCTTGATTTCTGTAATGGGTCATTGTGGCAAGGTCAGTCTGTGATAAATAAAGCACATAGTTTACACAAATTGCATAACTTAAAAGAGCAGCTCTGAACCATGTTCGATAATTGAGTTCTCATGGACATAGTATGGTCAAAAATGAAACCAGGTTCTTTACCTCCCCCTCACCTCTGCCTGGACCCCATCAACATGCAACAGCCTGAGGGAGGTGCATGCATCCTCATATCAGCTGTTCCTCCCAACCAGCATCTCCTCGGTCTTGCCTGTACTGAGCACAGTGTAGCACTGACACATCCAGCTGACTATATCATTTGCATATCAACAGGACTGAAGCGGCAACTCCTTTTTCCGCTCCGCTATTTCATTCCGCCATTTTGGAATTGCCTGTGACGTTCCACAGCTTTTCTGCTGACATTCTGCTAATTCTGCCAGCATTCCGCTAATTCAGAAACTGTCAGAACAATCTCAGAAACTGTCAGAACAAACATTGTTCTGCTACTTCGCAGTGCTGGCAGAAATTGCAGAAGATTAAAACTGTTGGCACAAACATTGTTCCACTATTTTCACAGCTGGTGGAAGTAGTGGAATGAAGTAGCAGAACTGTGGAAGTAGTGGAATGAAAGTAGAAGAATGAATGTCTCTATCGCACCCTGCCACTCATTGTGGAAGAGTTTTTTCCATCGGAAAAAGCTATCGCAGCAGCATGCTGTTTCAGCCCTAATTGTAACCACCTCTGTGGATGGCTTAACCCCACTTGTGATTCTGAGTCACAGTTTAGGGTGTTCTGCCTTATATATTGGCTTTTACTTGCCAAGATGCTTCAGTGTTCTCCCTAATATTTATCCCTAACAGATAAATGTTTGGATGCCTAGAGTGAAAGTTGAATGAGACTCAGAATTCTCAGGAACAATCTCCAGTAAGTGAAACCATTTTTATCGATTGGTCGGTTATTCAAAAGCCAGTATTTATTTTATATCTACAGTCAAGTAGTACCTAAGATGCTTCCATGTTTCCCACTTCAGCGTGGAGAATTGTGGCAACTCAGATACTACTCTATGTTAATGGTCGACAAACGTTCTCTTAGTAATGTACATTACTTCACCTTTCATATTTATGGCTCCAACTAAAAACCATTTGAAGCAACAGAAAAGTTCCTATTCATTCCACTGGACTTTGGAGCAGGTTTGCATGTGCATCCACTTTGTTAATCAACAGGGTTCTTAGATGAGCATCTGTATAACAGTTGCCTTCTAGCTCTGTCCCTGGTAACATGCTGTGTCCGAAGAGCAAAACAATGGCTCTATGCTCCACTCTCTTCTGCTGAATTTGAGGCTTTTCTCCCTTATAAGCAGACAAAAAGACTGGACCCTTGAGGAATGAGCAGAGGCTGTCAGCATTAGTGGTAACTCATGCATTCACATCCTGATTTCAGACATCCCATTGGTCCTAGTACTGATGTTTGGAATCCCTTTGGAATGCCATAGGAAATTGTTCTTTCCTGACTTGATCAGAATCCCTTTGCCAGTTGTTGACTTAAAGACACTCCCCCCTCCGCGATAGCAGCAGCGGGGGTTTGCCACTGCCGCCCCCCCCACTCCCCTGAGCGGGGAAGATCGAGGGCATGGGATGGGCTCTTCGGCCGCTAGGCCATGGAAGAGGGAGGGGCCCCGCGTTACGGAGCAACGGGGGCAAAACAAGCAAGCGCCCGGGACTCTCGCGAGAGCGGCGAGATCCCAGGCGCCATCTTAGGATCCCTGCTCTGGCGCGGCATTCGGTGTGGCCAGAGCCAGAGACAGGACGTGCGTGCACGAGTGGGTGGCCTCGTGCAGGCCACGCGACTCGTGCAAGTGGCAAGGGAGGAAGCAGAGAAAGTTTGGGGTGGCAGAGGGTAGGGCAACCGGAGCATAGCGTATTTGGAAGCGCGCGCCCTGATGCCCCCTCCCCACCTGTCTCTTATACACATCTAGATGTGTATAAGAGACAGCGCGCCCTGATGCCCCCTCCCCACCACGTGAGTGTGGCAAGACGGTAGGCCCAACAGGGCCCTGGTAGTGACCCGCGGGGGCCCTCGCGGGGAGCCGGTGAAAGGCCCAGTGGGACGGTGGGGCTGAAAGGCCCTTACTGGACTGGGGTGGGCAGGTGTTAAGGCCTATTAGGGCTGGTATTGGGCAAACCCCACCCCCAGAGCCTGTGCCCGGTGGTGAAGCCCATTTGTGCCTGAGGGCATAGAAAGAGTCCCAAGTTGGTCTCGTAGACAAGGGGGGCTTGAGGATATAGCCCCCCCCCCCCGGTTCCAGTACCAGGAGGCATAGGCCTAATAGGGCCAGTGCGTGGGGTATAGGCCCAATGGGCCTGAGTGGAAGTAAAAGTCTCACCGGGCTGCATTTTTGTAAAGGGCCTGCAGGACCTGTGTAGGGGGTGAGAGGCCCGCCCAGGCCCTTATAGTAGCAAAAAAGGCCCTCTAGGGCTTGTGTGTGGGGCAAAAGGCCCCACTTGGTGCCTGTGTGTTTGGGGGGGGTGAAAGGCCTGCCAGGGCCTGTCTCGGGGTGAACGGCCCTCTAGCCCATCTGGGGATAAAGGCCCAATAGGGCCTGTATCTGAAAAAAAGGCCAACAGGACCGGTGTTTGGGCACCTGAGTAGTGGCCCAATAAGGGTGACAGACAGAGGGTAGTGGGAGAAGGAAAGGAGTTGCATGGTTAACCTTGGCCACAGAGGTGACTAACATGCCACACAAGAAATGAGGGGCTAAACAGAACCCCCTGGCAAAGAAAACGGGGGGGGGGGCAGGAAAAAAGGGAACAGGAAAGGGGGGAAAAGGTGGAAACGTGGATAATCAGGCTGAAATCCTGCGAGCGATGCAGGAACAGCTGGCTGCTTACCAGACAAGGATAGAGGACCTGGAGAGTGAACAGGAGAGTAGGGGAGTGCCTGAAGTAGCCACAGAGAGCAATGCGGGCCTAAGGGACTCCGCCGCGGGTAGGGTTGATAGCCTCCCTGGGGCAAGGGGATCTACCCGCCTGGGGAGGCGCTGCGCTGTTCCATCTCACTATAGGGACGAGGAACCAGGAACCAGCAGGAGGAGAGAGGATTCACCACCCATACCCCAGGCCTGGGGCGAGCCCTCGAGGGAAGGAAGACAGGGGGGTGAGGACAGGTTGGAATGGGCGCGCCAGACCCCCGGTGGTTCCGGAAGTTACATCGGAGACCAGAGGTGCAGGGGAGACCCGGTTCTGTGGCCAGGTGAGGAGTGGGGTGACTTGTGGGGGGAAGAAGGGATGGGGCACTGTAACCCAGAGTATTATAGATCCCCCCCCACTAGATCCTGGTGTGGATAGGGATGCACAAGACTGGGGATATGGGGGCTGGAGATGGCAAGGGGGGGTGCTACCCCCACCGTGCCCAGATAGCTGCACTGAGCCCTCTGTGAAGGGTGCTCGGGTGGCACGGATCGGGGTTACGCGGCAGCAGCTCACATGTGGGGAGCCCCTCAGTGTTGTGGATGCTCAATGGTCCACCACTGTGCGAGTAGGGAGGTGGCGCGCCCCCTGTCGGGCAGCCATGCGGATGTGTCGGCCCCCCTGGGGGAGCACCTCCTCCAGGCGACTAAGGAAAAGATCTGGAGCAGCGAATATATAGACATATTCACCCTCCTTTTCAGTGACCCGATCCCAGATCCCAACGACAAAGAGGAGAAGAAGGAAAAGTAAAAGTTTAAGAGGCCGAAAGCAGAGAGGTCGTCGTCCAATTGGACGGTGGCCTACACAATCTATATGGGAGTCACATTGATCAAATTTCCGGACCATGGCCTGGAGATGCTCAAGTACTCTGATATAGTGCAGAGGGCATTTGATACAGGGGCCCCCGGAGCGTGGCTGCGCTACGACAAGTCTTTTAGATGGAGGGCAGCCAACAACCCTAGATTGAGGTGGGATGTGCACGCCCCTGACATTTGGCTAGAGTGCATCAGTTGCACCAGGTACACGCCACGTTCGGATAGCGGGCATGTCCTTACTAGACCAGGGACCACGCAAGTGGGGTCACCAACCGGCCGGACACGTCAGTCCCCAGCAGGACCGACGTGTTGGGACTTCAATGATGGGGGCAGGTGTTTTCGAGCCCAGTGCAGGTTTAGACATGCATGTACTCAGTGTGGTGGGGAGCATTCCGCATCAGCATGCTCCCGTTTCTGGCAATACGGAAACAGGATGCGAGGGCGGGCAGGCGCCAAACAGGGGGCCGCAGGACAGGGCGGGCCCTCAGCGACAGTGGGAAAGGGCCCCAACCCCAGTTCGGCATGAGGTTTTGGAGGCTGCCACCCATGATTACCCCGATAGAGCAACTGCCCAGTATATTGTAGAAGGATTCCAACAGGGTTTCAGGATCCTGACGGTGGGCCCACGGTATCACCTGGGAGCGAGGAACCTGAAATCCGTTGTGGGGAATGAGGAGATTGTGCAGCAAAATATCGACAAGGAGGTGAAGGAAGGCAGGATCCAAGGCCCTTTTGAAGCCTTGCCCATATCATCGCTACGGATATCCCCCCTGGGCATCGTGCCAAAAAAGGCACCGGGTGAATTCCGCATGATTCACCACTTTTCCTACCCCAAGGGCGAGTCAGTGAATGATGCAATACCCTTCGAACTCTGTTCAGTGCGGTATGCATCATTTGATTCAGCGATCGAAATGGTGCGTGCCTGCGGAACATCTACCCTCCTCGCGAAGTGTGACATCAAATCGGCATTCCGGCTCCTGCCAGTGCACTCCGAGGACTTCGAGCTGTTGGGCATGGAGTTTGGGGGCCGATTTTTCTTCGACAAGGCAATGCCCATGGGATGTTCAATCTCATGTGCGGCCTTCGAGAAGTTTAGTACAGTGTTGGAGTGGGTCACGCGACACCGCGCAAGTGGCGGGCGGATCACACATTATCTCGACGATTTCCTCTTCACGGGAAGGGCAGGCACCACTGAATGCGGGCAGGCAATGCTGGCATTTCAAGAAGTGGCTGAGGAGATAGGGGTACCTTTAGCATGGGAGAAAACAGAAGGCCCAACTACTAAGCTAACCTACCTGGGCATAGAGTTGGATACGGAAATGTCACTCTCCCGGCTTCCGGAGGATAAATTACGAATGCTCCAGGAGGCGGTGAGCAGAGTAGGGGGAGCAAAAAAGGTGACGGTTAGGGAATTGCAGTCGCTCCTCGGCAGCCTCAATTTCACCTGCCGAGTCATTGCACCAGGTCGAGCATTCATGTCCCGTTTATATGCCCTAGTGGGGAGCAACCGTCCCCCGCATCACCACGTCAGGGTGACAGTGGAGATGCAGGAGGATTTGGCCATTTGGGAATCTTTCCTGGCGCAATATAACGGGATTAGTTTCTGGTGGCAGCGACTCCTATTGGAAGCGGAGCTCCAGATTCAGTCAGACGCGGCAGGGGGGCATGGCTTTGGAGTTTACTTCAGAGGGAAGTGGTGTGCAGTCCCCTGGCCAGCAGCATGGGTTGAACAAGGGATAACCAGGGACCTGACATTCCTGGAATTTTTCCCCATCATAGTGGCAGTGGAGTTGTGGGTCTCTGAATTCGCCAATAAGAGGGTTTTGTTTTGGTGCGACAACATGGCAGTCGTCCATGTTGTCAACAAGCTGTCATCTAAATCAGAGAGGGTCATGAGGCTGGTGCATGCCTTTGTTCTCAAGTGTTTGAGAGCAAACATTTTATTCGTCGCCAAGCACGTACCGGGGATTGCCAATGGCATCACCGATGCCCTTTCTCAATTTCAGGCAGACCGATTCCACCTGCTGGCCCCAGAGGCCAACGAGAAACCCGACCCATTTCCGAGGGACATGTGGAGCCTTGGATTATAGAGCTTTACCAGGCAGTGCAGGGATCCCTCACGCCCAGAACAAGACGGGTGTATGAGAAGGCGTTCAGCGAATTCCAGGAATTCAGGTGTCAAAAAGGATGGGACACAGATTTTCCCATAGCAGAAGGGTGCCTATTACAGTACGCCATGCAGTTGCGGGCTGACCGACTGGCACGATTGCAGGTAGAATATTGGCCATCACATTTACAAGCCACCTAGCGGGCCACCCCTCCCCTGATAACGTTTTTTTCATGAGCCATTTGAAGGAAAGTTGGGCCCGCCAAGCCCCCCCTCGGCAGGACACCCGGGCCCCAATCACGCCCCCAATCTTGATGGCCCTTACAGGGGCGCTGGAAAAGGTTTGTTTCTCTAATAGCGAATGCGACCTCTTTACCGCGGTATTTCGCATTGCCTTGTTTGGAGCCTTCAGGATTGGAGAGATGATTGTTGATTCCCAGAGGGACAGCTCTGGTCGGGCATTGCTGTTAAGGGACATTTCGTGGGACGGAACTACCCTCATTCTCCATCTGAGAAGGTCGAAGACCGACCAGAGGGGGAAGGGACGGTGGGTTAGACTTCGCCCAGCCGGGGACTCCCGTATCTGCCCCGTCGGGGCAATGAGAAGGTATCTCGGGTCTCACCCAAGTGTCGGGGGACCGCTTTTCACACACAAAGATGGATCCCCACTGACACGTTACCAGTTTGGGGCGGTCCTTAGTAGATGTGTTAGGACGGCGGGGCTCGACCAAGGTAGCTACAGTGCCCATTCATTCAGAATAGGGGCGGCATCAGTTGCCGCAGACATGGGTTTGTCAGGTGAACGAATTCAGGCAATAGGGCGTTGGCGCTCGAGCGCCTACTGATCCTATATAAGGGAAACGCGACCACGGGTCAGCCGATCTGGGCCAACAGCTGCAGTGAGTCACTAACCTCTATATCTTTTACAGAAGCACGAGTGAGATGGGAACGGTGTGTTGTGTGGATCATTGGACATAGCATCGTTCACTGGGCAGGGAAGAAGTTCGCACGCAGCGGGTGGGGTACCCAGCTGGGCCTAAGCGAACGAGCAAGTATTTTCTGGCTCGGTAGGAGGGGGATGCTATGGGAGCAACTCCTTCCGACATTAACGGGGGCGAAGGAAACATTCCCATCCCCAGAGGTAATGGTGATACACCTTGGGGAGAATAACCTCCCCGGAGTAACTGGGCTAGGACTGACGAAACAAGTGAAGTTAGATATGATGACAATACAGGACAGGTTCCCAGCATGCACAATTGTCTGGTCAGAAATGCTCCCGAGGAGAGTATGGGCCACAGCGGTTCGCCCAGGTCAAGTCGACCGGGCCAGATGTAGAGCCAACGCTGAAATTGGTAATTGGCTACGGCTCAGGGGAGGTCGGGTTATTAAACATGGGGACATCCGGTATGATAGGGATGAACTTTTCAGAGGTGACGGGGTTCACCTGTCAGATGTGGGATGTGATTTGTACCTCGGGGTCCTGCAACAACACTTGAGGCAGTTAATCGGTGGTTTTGGTGTGGCGGCAAACCAGCCATGCGAAGCTGGCAGTTTTGGTGGCGAGGGGCAGGGGTAAGCCCAAGGTTGGAAGTTACAATGGTTCAAAGTTATAAGTTAGAATAGTATGGGTAGCAGCATCTCCTTTTGAGATGGGAAGGTCCATGGCATAGTCGCCACAGCGCGGCCCACTGTATGGCCAAATCTGAAGGGAGAGACGGACGGCCGCACCTGCTGGGAGGAGCATCTGCCAAACAGCGGGTAACGGTGTTCTCAACCTTTGCTGAAATTAACCCCAGAGATGGGGCAGCCACGAGCAACCCGCCCGGCCTGGGGAAACCCAGGGCACGAGGCAGGGCATAAGTTAATAGTAAAGGAAGGAACAGGAGGTTACCCTCTCGATTTAATTGAGGAACAGGGGGGACAAGGTACGCACAGGATGTGGGGAACGAGAGGGGAGAAGAGGGGACCTCCTACAAAAAGGGTTGTTAATTAGCCATTAATAAGTTTAGTAGAAATAAGGACCCCAGTTCAGGAAGGGGGGGGAGGGAAAAGGGGACCCATCCCCCCCCCTTCCTGCTTGTTAATATTCAATAAAGAGTGCAGCCGTTTGATCCCATTGAGCGTGTCCTCGTCTTATTTGGGGGGTGCGCCGACAATCTCTGATGCAATATTTGTTAAATTACCACATTTCAGGGCTCATCTCGTTAAGTGGGTAGAAGCCTCCCCCTCACCATCAGCAAAAATAGCTTTTCTTACTGTATTTATTTTATAATGACATAGTTGTGATAAGTGCTTTATTTCAACTATCCCTGCCATTAACACCCTATTGCTCACTTATTCATATACAAAACAGCATTAGATGGCTCTCCCATTTGACATCACACTGTAGCAAACTTTAGCTTATTCCTATAGTAGTTCTTCAGAAGCCAGAGACAGAAATGAATTTACAGATTCAGAGGCAAAATACATAAGGGAGCTAAGGCAGAAAGAAATGCTGAAATTTAATCAATGGTTACTAATTTTCATATAGGCTCTATAGACCTCTACTTCAAATATATTCTACGTTGACATTGTAATTGACTTCATTAGTCTTGGAAATTGTCGCTGCAAGTCAGACAGGCTGCCTGCATGGCTCCTGCAGTTAGAAAATAACATTAGAAAATGCTAATTGCTAAATGAAATTTCTGGCTGTGATTTATTTCCATACAGTGTATTTTATCTTTAAGATGCACACACAAACGAATTCAGCAGGCTAATAAAATGGACGTTTGGAATGAAAGAAGGCCAGCTAAATTGTATAACATAACCCATAAGGAATGAGGAACTATAAAGTCATCCAAGAGGAAATCAGCTCATTCATTTACTTTTTAAAACAAAACAAAAAAAACCTTTTTCTTAACGTTGAACAGTTATCATCAATCAAAGTTCTGGGAACATAAAAGGTAAACATTCAACAGTAAAATTAATTCAGCCATCTTCAACATTTTGTGTATTTCCTGGCATATATCTTATGATCAGGGTTCCTAGTTTTCTCTGCCAAAATATTTGAAATTCTCTGGAAAATAATACCCTAAATTAGCTGATTAAAACCATCAAAATCTGCATTTTTTGGCTGTTAAAATTAGGAAGTGTTTTTTTGCAAATTATTCATTTTTTGGTGACAGTTTGATGCACTGGCTGCCACTGCCACTCAAATAACAAAATAAAACAATATCCCACACCAGCCAGTCCTGGTACAGAGCTCAGGTTTCTCCCTCTGCAGGTGGGGGTGCCATGCTGCTCCAACTCCCTCCTCCCTGCCAGCCCCAGCATGGACCGCAACATATGTCTGCCTTACCAAAAGCCAGATGCAGCTGTATTCTTTTTGTGCCAAATCTCTTCTCTTGGACACAGGCGCACACCAGAAACTCCACAAAGTTCCACCTCCTTTAAATTTCCACTGCAGCTGCTTCCACCAGTGAGTTTTTGCAGGCAGAAATTTCCCAGAAAAACATGGAATTCCGTGTTTTTCTCTGATAAAACAGGAATTCCATGTTTTTCACTGATAAAATGGCAATTCCATTATTTTCTCTGGTTTTCTGCGCTAAATGGTAAACCAGGAACCCTGCTTATGACATCAATATGGTTATTTACTATAGACTTACTCATGTTTATGTTATGAAATGTGTACCATAAGAGGATGTTTTTTTCAATGAAACAAAAAAAATGGTATTGTCCACACCACTGCTACTTGAATGGTTTTAACTCCATAATTACTCCAAGACTACTTTATTAAACCACACTGATACTCTGAAATTCTTGGAAGGCCTCTTAGTCCAAGAGCCCATGACAAGTTTACTCTCCTCATAAGATACAGAATTTCCAACCATGACACAGATTTTGTATATATATATATTCAAGAAATGTGAGTCTTATTAAGCAATTTGTGGACGTTTAGGCTATAGGGCACCCCAAAATAACTCAAAAGGACCTTCAACTTATGTCATAAGGTACATGATTGAAAATTGTGCCATTTTGTGTAGAAATGTGTCCTTCCACATAAAATATTCAATCCGACACAGCTATTATAAGCCATACCCAAATCAGACACTCTCAAAGTGCCCACACCACAAATACCTTCCATTCATGTCATTGGGTTCATGGCAAAAAACAATGATAATTTGTGTTGAAATGTGTCCTAACATAATAAAATATAAATACTGACAGTGTTTTGGGGCATGGGGGGGTCTTCACTCAATCAAGCATCCTTTTTCACATAACTGAGGTATGAGGCACAGGTTAAGTTCCAGTGAGGTTTATTTATAAGAGTAGTCTCCTTGGTGAAGCAAGTCTTTCTCTTCTTTCCCATATTGCCTCTTCCTTGCACACATACATCCCTTCTTGTAGGGATTTTGCAAGGTTGGGTGGGAGGAGAGGGAGGACAAATGGGTTATTTGTTTGATGTGTTATAAAACTTTGAAAATTCAATAATAACAATTAATAAAACAAACTGCAAAGGATTACAGCATTTACTAACTATTTCAGCAGGACAAAGGTGGGCTTGAAGATATACATTGCACTTAAGTGAAAAGTGGACATGACATCAGTGCTGAGGTATCCACTGACTCCAATATCACTTGCTTTGTGCCATATTGATGGTATGAACAAATGTGACAAATCTACTCTTCTTGAGGCATCTAGAACACCATATTACAAGTGAGCCACCAAGTACGGTGGATTGTGTGATTGTAGATGGAATGGTTTTCCTCCATCTCCTCAGAGAACTGCCAATCACGTTTGATCTGCTCTCTCACCATATTTTGCAAAAACTGTGCTGCATACCAGCTGAGTGAGTTGACAGTGTGTTTGACAGAACTGTTTCACCATCTATCAAAGATCAGGAGTGAGACAAAGGAAGTGACATGGAAGATAGAGGATTTCAGTTCATGATTTCTGGTGCCACTCAGAAAAGACCAGCTGACTTTCTCAAGGCACTCAGGAATGACATCTTCAAACAATCTTTGGTTTCATACTTGGTTGACAACTGGCAAGTTGACAGCATTTCCACCATCCTTGGTACAAAGGTAGTCTACACTACATGTAATAGCCTGTGCTATTCATTCAGGAGTGTACATGGAAAAGTCACTCAAAAGGAAGAGGAGTTACTAGAGAAGTCATGAAGAGGCAGACTCATGTACGGTTTTCGACTTGGGTCAGATTTGTCCTCCAAAATGTTGTGATTCGAACATCAGACACAGATGTGATGGCTATCAGTCTTTGAAATATAGAGAAAATCCCTAGAGGCACAAATGTGTGGCTAGAAGTAGGGTTGCAATCTAAAAAGACACTCCATTACATTGATATGACAGTTCGTCCAAACCAGTTGGGCTGGTCATTGTGCAAAGCCATTCTTGCTTTTCATGCATTTACTGGACACGATTATAGTGCCTCTTTTTCAAGAAAAACAAGGGTGAAAACATTTATCATGGAAAAACAAAGGTGAAACCATTTCTCATGAAAAGGAATGAAAAGGCCCAGAAAGTCTTCACCTCATTGGGTACAAAACAAGAAGTGGAAGAGAATGTATGTTTGGAGATTGAGAAATTTGTCTGCATTATGTATGGTCACAAAACCATATCATCTGTGAATGAACTCAGGCTTGATTCATTCTTTAAAGTGTACATGCCCAAGGGAGGTTGTCCTAGAGCAGCAATCAAAGGGATCAATGGCAGCTTACTACCTTCATTCACTTCCAACATACATCTGAAGATTCGGTGCACCAAACTAATCTGTGGATTTTGTAATAATACAACCGAGAGTCATCCGATAATTTCCACACCCCTACCGCTCAAAACAAAATAGCTTGGAACTAGTTGATGGAAAGTATGTTCCCTATTGGTCTGAGGAAGAGAAAACCCCATCATCGTTTGACAACATTCTTTTTAGAGCTGACACTGAAAGCTGTGGAAGTACTGCTGAGGAAGGTGATGGTAGTGATGTGGAGATGAGTGGTCCTGGGAGTGATGATGATGAAAATGATGTATCTGAAGATGATGTGTAACATGTTCAAGTGAATTTGTTGTGTGTTTTAACAAGACACTATGTCACAGATAACATTCTTTTTTGGTGTTCTGCATAGAAAAATGAGTCTGTTTTGGCTGCTTAGTAGAATGCCCATTTGCCAAATGATCGCAAGCAGGACTTTGTGGGCCATTAACTTTGAAGGGCAAAGAAGGCCGTCTGAAAGGAGCTTTAGCTCCTCACTAGGGGATGGCTCCTGCTGTGGCAATCTGTGAAAGTGGATGCTCTTACAACTGCAGGGGGTGGAGGGAGTCAAGCTGCTTCGGCTCCTCAGCTTTCCCGCCTCTCGCAAAGGCAACTTTGATGAGACACGAGACTGGAGCCATTTTGCTGTGCACAGCTTGGAGTGAGCTGTGGTGGCTTGTAAGAGGAGAGACACATCTCTCCTGAGTGAAGGAATTAGGAAGGCAGGTTAGTGTGGGAAGATGCCACACAGAAGGGCGAAGGAGCGGAGGGTGGGGGGAGCAAATTGTGGCAAGGCACAGGGCCTCATAGACAGAGTTCAAGGGGTAGAGGGTTGTAACCTGGTCCCTCATTGCCAGCCGGCACTGTGTCTAGGGCTGACCAGGTCATTTGGAGAACCCCTTTAGGGGAGGCTTTGAGTAAAACCACTTGGGGTGGGCAGTCTTGTGGGGGAGCCTCCCGGGATAGAAGGGGAGCGCCTGTGGCTCCCATAGTGACAGGGATCAGGGGTGTAGCTGAGCTAGGGGTGGCAGTGAATGAGCTTAGGAGATCTGGAGGCCCCTGGAGGACAGGGGGCTACGGAGAGGAGAAGGGCAGCAGTGAATGAGCGCAGGGCTCATTTGGCTGCTTTAGAGGAACAGGAGACCCCCGGGGAGATAGGAAGGCACAATCCTAGTGGGAGAAAAATGAAGAATGAGGAGAGACCTGAGGTTGAGGAGCAGGGTTTTACCCCTCCCCCACACGGCACCCTCGTATGAGTGTAACACCAGGTGGTGAGGTGCCAGCGAGTCAAGGGCAGCAACAGAGGGGTTTGGCAGTGAATGGGACTGGAGAGAATAGTGTGCTAAGGGAGATGGCTCAGGTCCTGAGGGAGATGGGACAACGTTTGGCAGTGGTGGAGCAGAGCAGGCAAACTGAGGGTGATAAGCAAGTGGAACTGCAACAGGAGGGAGCAGCTGGACTGGAGCTGGTCCCAATAGGTGAGTCCCCTGCATCATCAGGTAATTCTGCATCATCAGGTACCCTTATAGGTGGGTACCCTGTGTTATCAAGTAGCCTTTCCGTGGCACCCAGACCCGCTCCAATCATAACAGAGAAGGAAGGGTGGTGTTGTTGGGATAGGTGTCGATGGAGGATTAGTACACCTCCTATGATTTCCCCAAGTTGGTCCCTGGCGTCCCCTTCATACACACATTTGATTTCACGTTGTGCTTGCATGTGGCAAGGAACTACTTCCCAAGCAGGCTGTCAGGCAGGGACATCTACCAGTGTTGCCAGGCAGACAGTTGGGGGGTTGTTGGACACCCCCAGAAATATGTAGACTCTGATATACCATATGTGAGGTTTCTGTTCCGCTGGGTGAGCATTTGTCGCTACCTGTGAAAAGATATGGAAGGGTGAATATAGTGACAATTTTTTCCCTTCTTTTTTGGGAGCCAGTTCGGAATCCCAATGAGAAGGGTGAGAAACAGGAGTCTGAAAAAGTTAAAAAAAACTAAAGCGGATCATAATTGGAATAACTGGATTTCCACTTACACAATTTATATGAGTGTGGTTTTATAGGTTAAGCCATGGCCGACCTCTGCTATGTTAAAATATTTTGATTTTATACATAGAGGCTAGATCATATAATACCTTTCAGGTCCTGGGATGGCTGCAGTATGATGAGGCATTCCGCATGCAGGCAGCCACTAGCCCAGCTATGAGATGGGACCGCATGTGGGATAAAAAGGGGAGTCTGAGTGACGGGCCCAGCAAGCAAGGGGGTTCTAATTTGGTATGTTTTGATTTCAGTCAGAAAGGGAGGTGTTTTCGTTCCCCCTGTCAGTTTTGACATGAGTGCTCCATGTGCCTGGGGAAGAACTCAGTTTTGTATTGCCCCAGGGCTTGGCAGAATAAAGGAAAAGGTGCAGACCAGAAGGGTTCACCCAGGAGTCCCTCGGGTTCAGCAGGATCTGCTCAGAACAAGGGCACCCATTCCAATTAAGTTTTCAGTTTTGTTTGACATGTCGGTGGATTACCCAAAAACAGAAAAGCTAGTTTATTTGTTGAACATTATTTTGGATGGTTTTCATATACCATTGTGGGGGAGGGGGGTCCATGTGGACAAATAATTTGCATTCATTAAGAGGGATGGAGTCGGTGGCCAGGGAGAAAATTGTTAAGGAGATTCAAGGGGGTGGAGTGGCATGACCTTTCCCTTTCCCACCTTTTTCTCCATTCAGGGTATCCCCTTTGGGGATTCTTCCTAGGGGTGGGACACCGAGGAGAATACTGGGGACTGGATGTACTGGTATCGGATCTCCCAGGTACTGGATATACCGATATCAGCATACCAGATTTTTAACATTGGCTGCAGTACCGGATTTTTTACATTGCAGCTATTGAATTCAATGGCCGCAATGTAAAAAATCTGGTACTGCGGCCAATGTTAAAAAACTGGTATGCTGGTACAGATAAATATTTGATTTATCAGATTAAGCCAATACACCCAAATACCGGCAATATCGGATCTCGGGAGAACCGATATTCCCACCCCTAATTGTTCCCAAGAAGATGGTGAAGGAGTAAAGCCTCATTCACCATCTTTCCAATCCAAAAGGGGGATTGGTGAATGATGCAATTGATCCGGCTTTGTGCTCTGTGAAGTATTTTTCATTTGACTCAGCCGTGCATATTGTTAGAGCGGGGGGCCCTGGTGCCTTTTTGGCCAAATGCGATATAAAGTCTGCATTTTGCCTACTACCAGTACATCTGGCAGTTTCGACCTTTTAGGTCTTAAGTTTGAAGTCCAATATTATTTTGACAAGGCCATACCTATGGGCTCCATCTCTTGCTCAGCCTTTGAGATTTTTAGCAGGTTGTTGGAGTGGGCTTTTAAAAAGAGAACAGGAAGTTGTCACATTTCACATTATTTGGATGGTTTTTTGTTTTGGGGGCATGCACAGACTGGGGAATGTGCATTTCTTCATGGAGAGTTCCAGAGCATGGCGGAGGAGCTGGGAGTACCTTTGAAAACAGAAAAAATGGAAGGGCTGGTGCCAAATACTACTTATTTGGGGATAGAGATAGATCCTCGTATGGGTATTTCTCATCTCCCAGAGGAGAAACTGGTTCCCTTGAGAATGGAGATTTCACATGTTGGTCTGGCCAGAAACGTGACTCAGAGTTGCAGTCTGTTTGGGGGTGTCTTAATTTTGTTTGTCGGGTGCTGGCACCTGGCAGAGCTTTTTTGCAGAGGTTATATAGAGCTTTGTTTGGGATAAGAGCACCACACCATTTTGCACGGATCAATAAGGAAATGAGGGAGGATTTGCAGGTTTGGCAGGTATTCTTACAGGAGTATAATGGGGTTTCTTGCTAATGGCATGCTGAAGGTAGCAGGAGTGTTGGAATGGAACTGACATCATTAGGGACACGACATTTTTGGAACTTTTCCCGATTATGGTTGCTGTTAAGCTTTGGGGCCATGAGTTGGCGAATCTCAGAGTATGGTTTTGGTGCAATAATATGGCAGGGGTGTACATGATAAATTCAGAATCATGACGCTCCTTCAGAGTAATGAGACTTATAAGGGTGTTGGTTCTGGAATGTTTGTTTTAAAGTGTCCTGTTCACACTTAGACATATTCCAGGGCTGGAAAATAACATTGCTGATGCTCTTTCTCGTTTTCAGAAGGACCATTTTAGGGAGTTAGCACAGGAAGTTGCAGAGACTCCATTGAGAATGCCCCCAGGATGTGGACACTTGGTGAGGAGAGATCAAAGGAGCGATTTTAAGATTTTCAGCACTTTCAACAAGGGTGAATGTTTCAGGAATTTTTGCAAAGTCCATGTGGGGAGGGTGTTTTGCCTTCTTTGCAGGCATCAGAGGATCAAGTCCTACAATACATTATGGCCCTTAAGGGCAGGGGGCTTTCAGTGTGGACAACCATGAGCTGGTTGGCAGCGGTTTCCTTTCACTGTAACCTGCAGCATCACCTTGTAGTGGTTTTCATGTGAGGAGTTTCATAGAAGATTGGTCGAGAGATAGAGGCTTTATTCAACATTTGCATTGACCTGTAACACCAAGAATGTTGGAGGAACTGGTTTGAATCCCTGCCAGGCATCTGTTCTTGAATGGTTGAGGTTCCACTTTTTAGAGCGGTATTATTATTGGCCTCTTTTGGAGCTCTGAGGGTTAGCGGGGTAGTGGTTCCAGCAAAGAGGGGTAGTCTGGGGCATGCCTTAACAATCAGGCATGTTGTATGGAATGGAAGGGAGTTGGTGGTGGCTATTTGGCATTCCAAGACAGATCAAAGAGGGATGGGGGATGCTTATGAGATTCCCTCTGTCAGTGAATCAAGAATTATGTTCACCACAGGTAGTTAGGGAATATTTAGTGCTCCGGCCGAATGGCCCAGTCCCTCTTTTCTTACATAGGAATGGCTCTCCTCTCACAAGGTATCAGTTTATTTTTGTGTTTAAAAAGGGGCTTGAGAGTTTGGGCCTGCCCGTGGATCAATTCAATTCTGATTCTTTTTGAATTGGTGCTGCTACCACAGCTGCTGCTGCAGGTATTAATGACCAGGGTATTTGTCACATTGGACATTGGAGGTGGAGGGTTTATAGGCAATATATATGCCTGGATATGGTATAAAGCTCCAATTAGCTGAAGTCATATCTAATGTTGTTTTACTTGTTTTCTTTAGGGCCAGGGGCTCCAACGTCACATGTCCAGACCTGGATAATTGGGCACAGCTTAGTCTACTGAGCTCATCTGGAGGCATGTAAAAGAAGATGTGCCCCAAACCTTGGATTATAAGTGAAAAACAATATCACCTGGGTTGGTTTTAGGGGTAAGAGATGGGCCCAGTTGAGTCCTTGGCTTCAGCCAAAGTTAGTGGAGACTGTCCCAGATGTTATAGTTCTTCATTTCAGTGAGAATGAGCTGCCGCAGTTGACAGGTCTGGAGTTAATTACAACAGTCATTTTCACATTATGGGATTTTCACAGATTAGCCCCCCAGGTGAAATGGGTATTTTATTTATTTATTTATTTCCAGATTTATACCCCGCCCCTCCTGAGAACCGCTCGGGGCGGCTTACAACAAAAAAATATAAAATACATATAAAACCATTTAAAACACATCAAAAATACATAAAGTATTAAAACAGGGCCCGGGAAATATTTAAAACAACAAAATAGGATAGGGAAGATAAAATCCCATTAACCCACCCTCCCAAAAGGCCTGGGCGAACAGTCAGGTTTTTTTTTTTAAAAAAAAAACAACTTATTTTTTCATCATTTAACATACATCCACAAACAAGAAAATAAATTTCCTCAGTTCAATACAATACAACTTTCTTATCCAAATCTAATAAAGATTCCACAGAGTTCTGCATCCAAATAGCCGATCTTATCTTCATGCCATCAATAACTACGATGACCTACCAAACTGTTATTTAAAGAATTGTTCAATGTCCTTGCTCTTAGAGAACTTATCTTCTAGGCTGCAGATGATGGGCATCCAGATGTCTTCAAACGCTCTCTCCTCATTCTGAAGTCTCGCATGTAACTTTTCAAGGCTAAACAGATACCATAACCTCTGCTTCCACATCTCAATTGAAAGGTCATTGGTTGCTTTCCAATTCCTTATGATAATGTTTAAAGCTGCTAAAAACAGCACCTTGCAAGAGTCCTGGTATCTGCTCACCTGTTTTACCACTGGGAAGAGACCCAAAAGACAAATTTCAGGTTTAAATGGTATTACCTCTCCCAGCATTTTTTCTGCAAATTTCCAAATTTTACTCCAGAATACCTTGACCACATTACAACCCCACCAACAATGGAGGTAATTACCTTCTTCTCCGCATCCCCTCCAACAGAGGCCTTTCCCAGCCTTATCCCCAAATTTGAAACGGTCGGGTGTCAGATAAAACCTAAAAGTCAGTTTAATCTGCACCTCTCTTACCTCCATTGAGTATGCACACTTATTCATATGATGCCAGATCCTTTTCTCATCCTTCTCATCTAGAGGTAATGCCAAATCCCTTCTCCATTTTTCCATGTATAGAATCCGATTACAATAAAAAATTCTTTTAAGTTCCTTATAGATTTTCCCCAACCTTCCTGTAGATTTATCTTGCTCAAACAGAATCTTCTCGACCCTAATAGGGTCCCTGCCAAACTCTATCTTATTTGGCCCCATAGTGCTAGCACTCCTAAGTTGCAAATACTGAAAACTGTCCACTTTACCCTTTACCACTGTTTCCATTTTTTCCAGACTTAAAAATTTCCCTTGTATAAAAAGCTGCTTCATTTTACAAACCCCGACATTTTTCAACATGGCTCTCAGGTCCCTGGCCAAATTATTATGTACTAAATAATTAAAATCTATAGGGGTGAAAGGCGAGACTCCCACCTGAGCTCCCATTTTTCTTTGGGTCTCCACCCACTGTTTCAGTAGAATGCCTATAAAAGGGTGCTCTTTAATGCGATCCTTTACTGATAAACCTTTGTCTATTATTATATTCCTTAGCAAGTGCACCTGCATTATTTCTTTTTCCAGTGACACCCACTCAGGCGCCTTAATTTCCTTATACCACTCAGGGATGGCCCCCAAGATAGCTGCCTTATGATAGAGTTTTAAATCAGGAAAATTTATGCCACCCCTATCCCTGGTCCTCAAAATTGCCAATTTCTTAATCCTGGGTTTTTTCCCATCCCAAATTAATTCCCTTACCAGGCTGTCACAATCTTTGAAGAATGATTTCGGTAGATGAATAGGTAGAGCCATAAGCCGATATAATAATTTAGGGAGCACCATCATTTTAAAAAGATTGACCTTACCCATCCATGAAACCATCAATTTCCTCCAGGGTTTTATTTCTTCTCTGAGCTGTTTCAATAGGGGAGGGAAATTTGAAGAATACAAATCCTTTAGATTCTTTGTTATCATCACCCCCAAATATTTAATGCCCTTTTCACTCACTGGGAAGGGTGATAAGTTTTTCAACATCTGTTCCTGCTCTTGGTCGTTAGCCAGCACTAAGGCATATGATTTTTCCTTGTTGACTGAATAACCCGAAATTGCCCCCAAATCCTCAAATACTTTCAATAATTCAGGCAGAGAATTCTCTGGTTCAGTGATGTAAACGAGAAGATCATCCGCATATAGAGAAAGCTTCTGTGTATGACTTCCTATTGTAACACCCTTAATATTAGGGTTTTGCCTTATAGCGTTAGCCAGCAACTCCAGCACTAGGTCAAACAGCAAAGGTGACAACGGGCAGCCCTGCCTAGTACCTCTTTGTAGTTTAAAAGCTTTAGTCTGCCCACCATTAATTATTAGAGAGGATTGAGGACACTTATAAATTGCCCTCACCCAATTCAAAAAATTTCCTTCAAAACCCATTCTTTCTAAAACCATAAACAAACAACTTGGTTCAGTAAAATCAAAAGCTTTCTCTGCGTCAACAGACACAACTAAAGCAGGGCACTTTTGTCTCTGTAACTCATAAATTATATCAATGGTCTTGCGGATGTTATCCCTTCCCTGCCTGCCAGGAATGAAACCAGTTTGGTTTTCATGTATAACTTCAGCAATGATTGCCCTAAGTCTATTGGCCAAAATTTTTGCTAGGAGTTTAAAATCAACATTTAATAACGAAATAGGCCTATAACTAGCACAATGATCAACAGGCCTGCCAGGCTTGGGGATAAGAGAAATTACAGCCTCATAAAACCCTTTAGGCATAGCTCCTACCTTTAAGATATCATTAAATACACTTTCTAAATTTGGAATTATTATCTTACCAAAAGCTTTATAAAACTCGCCCGGGTAACCATCAGGCCCACATGCCTTGTTATTTTTTAACGCATCAATTGCCTCCTGGACCTCCTGTCCTGTGATAGGAGTATTCAAGAAAGCCTTTTGTGCTTCATTTAACTTGGGGCATTCTACTTTATCCATAAATGCAGATATTTCAGTTTCATCCGGGTGAGTGGTTGTATATATTTTTTTATAAAAATCCAAAAAAGTCTCTTGTATTTCCCCCGGATCTGTTACACCACTCCCCCCTGGAGTCATAATTTTACTAATGTGGGCTTCCCTCTGTTTAATTTTAATTAAATTGGCCAGACTTTTCCCCGCTTTGTTTCTATTTTCGTAAAAGAATAATTTCATCCTTTGGATTTGGCCCTTGACCTTTTCCAATTCCAAATCATTAATAATTTGTTTAATCTTTGCAATTTCTTTCACTAAGGACTTAGAGGGTCTAATTTTATTTTGAGCCTCCATCTTCTGGAGGGATGCATACTTTTCTTTAAGAAATTGTCTTTTTTCTTTCAGAATTTTTGAATTTAGTGCAATGATTTTACCTCTTAAGACAGCTTTTGCTGCCTCCCATAAAATTGCAGGAGAGTCAACAGAGTCTTTATTCAAATCATAATATTCTATTAATTCATTTTGCATCTGGTCTCCATAAATATCATTTTTAAGAATGTCCCTTTTCAACTTCCATGTTGTTGTTAACCTTTCCCCACTCACATTAATTCTAATATTTGCAATAACCGCATTATGATCTGACAATATTACTGGTAAGATATATGCTTTACAGCATTTATGAACCTCTGTTTTGGACATTAATATCAAGTCTATTCTAGTATAACTGTTGTGAAGGGGGGAGTAAAAGGTATAGTCCCTTTGTCTCCCATTTATATGTCTCCAAACCTCTGTCCAGCCCAGAGCATCCACAAGGCCTGCAAGCTTTTTTTGGGCTCCCCTGGGCTCTCCCTTCCTAGAATAATCAAGTTCTGACAACGTTGCATTGAAATCACCCTGGACTATTAATAACCCTTTGGACAAATCAGCAATCTTTTGAAGGTATTTATCAAAAAAGGCTCCCTTACCCATATTAGGTGCATAAATGTTGACCAGTGTTACGCTAATATTTTGTAATTCACCTATAATCAAGAGAAACCTACCCTCCTTGTCTTTATGGACAGTTTCCAGTTTAAAAGAAACATTCCTGCCAAAGCCAATTATAACACCTGCCTTTTTTTTTGTTGCACAGGAGGCAAACATGCAATCTTTATTTCTATCATAAAACCTATTAAAATCTCTTTCTAACAAATGTGCTTCTTGGAGAAAATATATATCAATTTTTTGAACTTCCAACAGATTTTTTACCCTCCTTCTTTTCTGTGGGGAGTTAAGCCCTTTGACATTTAATGTAAGTGACTGAACTTCACCCACCATCTTGCAAGATATTTTATCCAATAGCCCCCTTCTGGTCACTCAGGATCTTAGCTGAACATTTCTCTCTGTTTTCTTTGCCAGTCTGCAAATTCCTTGGTTTATTGGCAAAGTTAAAACCGAAACTTAAACATTCTTTTGTTTGGATGAAAAAAGAAGATTTTTTACATTTCTGTGTGGAATTGTAATGAATGTACATTTCATTACATTTCTGTGTGGAATCAAAACTGTAAAATAGTCCCCCCATTCCCTTCCTGCCCTTTTTCTCCCTCCCCCAACCTTCTCAGATTTCCTCCCAACCATCCTTAAATCCCCTCCAAGATCTTCTGGGAAGCCAAGAAACACCTTTAACAGGACCCTTTCATGTCCTGCCTGCACCCCCCACCCCCGACCTCATCTTATAGTATATAAACACAAGTCATACTTTTTGTTAACAAACAATGAGCAACATTCCCTTATGAAACCCTCTAGTTACAGGGCAAGCAACAGCTAAAACCCAGCAAACAGCAAAATGATATTCTATATTCTGAGTAACCACATTCAATCTTCACTTAGATGGGGGCTGTTCCCAGCAGGGAGGGAGGCCAAAAGGATTTCTAAGTCTTCTGTGGAGTCAAAAATTTTCTTATTCCCTTTAATGTTAATCATCAGCCTCGCTGGGAATATGATCCTAGGCATGAGGTTTTTGCAATCATGGTGGAGAAATATTTATTCCATTGCATTCTTTTCTTCATAGTTTCTCCTGAGAAATCGAGCTGAATTCTTATCACCTGCTGCTTAAACATCAGCTTTGATCTGCTACGGGCTAATCTCAGGATTTCTTCTTTTATTTGGAAATCAGCAAATTTCACAATTATTGTGCGAGGGGGCTCAGAGTTTTTATGGCCTGGGCGGCCTACTCTGTGGGCCCTTTCAATCACTGCTTCATGCACATGCTCTTTGTCAGGAAAATTTTCCTTAAGCAGGGCTTTTATTATCTCATTTACCCCTTCCTCTCCTGTTGCTTCTTTTATTCCTCTGAATCTCAAATTACCTCTGCGAGATCTGTTTTCCAGATCCTCACATTTTTGTTTCAGCAAAGTGGTTGTCTCCTGCAAATTTTTCACTTGCTGTGTTACAGTCAGGGCATTATGCAGCTTCAATTCTGAGGGCTAACCCCTCCAGCTTCCTATTGCCCTCATCCACAGAGGCTTTTATTTTAATCATATCAGCCTTAATTTCTTTTCTGGAGATAGGAGTTTGCATAAAGACTTGCCTGTCTCAGCTTCTTCTGCAGAGTCTGCTGAAACTGACTCCATGTTGCTCTGACAGCTCTCATCCCCCGCTTCTCTGGGCCGCTCTGGGGATTTTCGCTGCCACAAGCGCTCCAGCGTGTTCTCCTTAGAAATCTTCTGTTTACTTCTGTTCTTGCCAGTCATTCCTCAGTCCAGTTAGTCTTTCTTTACTTGGTTGTTTATTTAGAATGGCTTAATTAGAGGTCAGAGGAGTGGAGCATCGGCGACACCCAGTCACACGTTCAGACACATGTGCAGATCTCAGAGAGGAGTCAACAGCCAGGTTTTACATCTTCACCAGAATATCAAAAGGCTTAAGGCCAGGCGAGCTTCCTCCGGAAGGGAGTTCCAAAGGTGCGGCCTGGCCACCAAGAATGCCCTTTCCATTGTGGCCCCCCACTTAACACGGGGGACCTCCAAGAAGGCACCCCCGGCCTACTGAAGGAGCCGCTCTGGGGCGCGGAGGGTGAGGTGGTCCCTGAGGTATGGGGGGCCCAGACCATGAAGGGCCTTATAGATCAAAGTCAAAACCGTGAACCTGGCTCAGCACGCTATCAGCAACCAGTGCAGAATCTGGAGCACATGTGTTATGTGCTCCTGACAACCCATCTCCGAAAGGAGGTGGGCCACCGCATTCTGCACTAGCTGCAGCCTCCGAACCAGGCACAAGGGAAGCCCCACGTAGAGCATGTTGCAGTAGTCCAGCCTCAAGGTGATGAAGGCATGGATGAGGGAGGCCAGGTCCGGGCCAGAGAAGAACGTACTCAGCCTCCGTACCAGATGCAGCTGGCGAAAAGCAGCCTTTATGACTGCCTCCACCTGCTGCTCCAGGTGGAGAGCCGCATCCAATATCACCCCCAGACTCTGGACCTGATGAGCTATAGGAGGTATGGTCAGACATGTTTCTTAAGAGGTCATGGACAAATGCTCATGTTGCAACTAAGCTGGGCAAAGCACATAGGAACTCTAATAAGGTTATTAGTACTAGGTGTATAGCTCTGGCGGGTGGGATTATGTACTATCCTGGTATTGTTTTCAGTAATCCAGCCTTGTTCTGAAAGGATGAGGTACATCTTTCTGTGTTAGGTACTGGATTTTACTTGATTTAGCTTCAGGGAGCAGTTTACTTGGAGAGTCGGGGGAAACGTGCTGAGCAGTGGGGCTGCTGACAGAAACACTGCTGAGAAGTGTTTGTGGAGGTGTACTTAAGCATCAGTGTATGGAGGATATTGGTGCCAAGACAGAACGGAGAGGTGCAAGTAACTTTGAAGCGGGGCTGGCGTAGAGTGTGCTTGATACATAGTGACCTCAGCTGTGTGGACTGACGCAGGAGATCCCGCAGGTGACATTTCCGCCCTAGTGCCTACAAAACTCAAGGGGCACCTTCGGCAGTGCCAGAGCAGTTTACTTGGAGAGTCGGGGAGAGCGTGCTGAATGATGGGGCTGCTGACAGAAACACTGCTGAGAAGTGTTTGTGGAGGTTTAAGCATCGGTGTACGGAGGATATTGGTGTCAAGACAGAATGGAGAGGCACAAGTAACTTGAAGCGGGGCTGGCGTAGAGTGACCTCAGCTGTGTGGACTGCCGCAGGAGATCCCGCAGGTTATACTTCCGCCCTAGCGCCTACAAAACTCAAGGGGTGCCTTTGGCAGCACCGGAGACGCGCACCAGAGCAGTGCGCCTAAGGGCTGCACGTGTAAAGGTGCGCCCTTGTGTGGGCGGCCTTGGGCAATTGTGGGGTGACTGGGTGGAGAGGGTTGTCTTTACAGGTACTTGTTATTTTCTAGGGCACGTATTGCTTGTTTTATTGAGTGCCTGCTATGACTTCTAAAACAAAGCGGTTGCATGCTCCTGTAGTAGTGACTGCCCCCCTCCAAACAGAGGAAGTTGGGTGTGTTCTTCCCCACCTCTAATAAATATGAGGTGCTGACTGAAGGAAAAGACTCCAAGGATCTGGTGAACCTATCAGAGGGTTTAAAGAGAAAATCGGATAACCCAGATACCTCAATTGGAGTGGGAATCAGGCAGAAAATGACTGCAATGGGACCTTGATGTGGGTTGAATACATCCGTGATTATTGAACCAGTTGCGGCTGAAGGTCTGCTTGACTTGGGAAATTCTATATTTAGACCCCCAGATTCTAAAGTAAAACAGCATAGTCCAGTAGTGAATCTTTTGGCTGAACATGTGTTATTAACTGCTCAAATGGTACAGTGTACCAGTTTCATTCATTGGCACTAGAAGTTAGAGAACTGATGGAATTATTGACTTATGAATGATCAAAGAAGGTGCAAGATGAGTTTCTCTCCCTAAGAAACCATGATTTAAGGTAGGATAAGACTAGGAAGTCTCCCCACCAATATAAAAGGATGGATGCAAGTTTATTGGCTGTAGGAAAAGATGACGAGCAGGGGCAAGATCTCCTTCCATACCGGAAAGCATCTGATAGATTGACCTTTAATATTAGACCTACTGCTCGAGGCAATTTACCCTTTTGGAGCTCGCAGAGCATCTAAGAGTTATAACAGGTTTGCCTGTAACCACTAAAGATATACAGTCTCTGGACTTACTTGGTACAGATAGATTACAGAGGAACGTGTTAATTCAGTTTATGCATTCCAAAATGGTAATTGCCATTAGACAGAAAAAGAGCAATTACTACGCTGTGGCATATATCCTTTAAATATATATGCAAGTACAAAACAGGGACAAGTTGCCCAGACAGTGGATAATCATGTGGGCAATATAATGCTTTCAACAAGGGGGGAGGCGGAGAAGTTGACAAAAAATATACAAGTAAGAGAATGCCCCTTTTAATGGATTTTGATACTCATGCCTCACAGAAGGATGAGATGGAGATACAAGACAATAAACCAATAGAACAGGATAATATAGCACAGTTTAGGAACTTGAAGGAGGGTGGGGATATAAAAGATATAAAAGATCAGGAGAGGGAGAAGGAAATGAGGTTTAATCCTTCTGTCCTGTTGAACAAATTATCCTTGTTGTATAACCAAATTGCAAAGTCACATATAGAGGAGAATTATAATAGTCAGAGGGAGGAAATGGTTCAGATATGACCAGGAACAAACTCAATAGCTGGAATAGTAAATACTGATCCTGCGAACCTTATGCCAAATAAATTGCAGACTGCTCCTTTGGAAGCGCAGGTTACATTTTACCCCGGTGAAAGGAAAAGATAATTTATACTCGGAAACTCTCATTGAGGGTTCATTACATAAGAGCATGCCAATACCGGAAAGCCCTGGTAATAGGAAGCAGCAGTACCAAGGGGACTTTATTGAATCCTTGGCTCAGAGTAACCCTTGGGATATTAGTCAGGCACAAAACTCCCTAACAAAAATCGATTGACTCAAATTTGATAACAAGGGAATGGGGATAAAAGTGCTGTCCTGGAACATCGCAGGATGGGCTTTTAAGAATAAAGATCCCAATTTTAGATTGTTTATTTCAAAATTTGAGATAATATGCCTTCAGGAGACATGGTTTACACAGGATAAAGTTGAAGTGGAGGACTTTATTACTGGCGTAGCACCGGCTCAACAGGTGCATGAACGTGGTCGTGCCAGGGGTGGTTTAATAACATTACTTTCTGTTAAAGATGTTTATAAAGCCCAATTCTTAGACTCTCCTTGTCTTAATATCCTCATCTCCAGATTGGTAATTCCATCATGGCATATGGCAATGCTGTTGATTATTACTTATAACCCGCCGTCAAATCAAATACAGGATTTTTAGCAAACCCTGAGGAGAATAATCTTGGATCTACAGGTTAAATTTCCGACTGATGGGATAATTATAGTAGGTGATTTAAATGCCCGGATTGGAGCCAAGGCCCCTGATATTCTGAGGAGTTTAAGGATAGATAGTTTGAGTGAATCACTTTACGATTATAATATGGAAAGATGCTCACAGGATAATAAGGTCAATCAGGCCAGTCAAGAACTTTATAAATTGATACTGGATTTTTCATGGAAAATATTAAATGGCAATACTAAAGGAGATGGGAGGGGGAATTTGACTTATCCCACCCATGGGAGGAAGTGTGGTGGATTATGCCTTTGTGTCTCCTGACATGAGAAATTATGTATGGTCTTTCCAGGTGGGAGATCAGCTTTTAAGTGATCATTTCCTCATACAGATATGCCTACAAGCACCCTAGGCATCTGTTAACCCCCCAGAGGATACATTTTTAGCCAGGAATGTGGAGGAGGGAATTGCATTATGTATCCTGAAATGGTCTAAACAGCTGGAAGGGGTAGTCCAGGATATTTTTGGCTACCCAGAGGTTGAACTTCTGGGTAAGCAGATACTGGCCACTAATAACAGGGAAGTTGCCTTACTTTTGTGGCATCAATTGATGGAGAGACTGACTCCCGTACTTACCCAGTAGTATAAGGGGCAATCTCCCACTCACTTGGGAAGAAATCCTTGGTGGGATGGGGAATGCAGAGAAGCCAGAAAAGCATTGAAGTCGGTACTTCGGAATTGGCGGGTGAGTAATGGGACAAAATATCTGGAAAAATTTAGAGTCTTAAGGAAAAAATATAAAGAATTGATAAATAAAAAAAGAGGGGATTATTACCAATTACAGTGGAAACAGTTACAGGATATAGTTGAGAGGAAGGATGCCAGGGCATTTTGGACAATGGTTAACACCGTACTGGGAGTCAGGATCGGGTGGGCAAGTTAGTGAAAATTCCTCCCTCATGTTGGGAGAAACATTTTGCCAAGGTGTTTGATGATTATCTGTCAAATGAGAGTAGGGATTCAACTTCAACTTCAATTTTAACTGATGGCTTACCGTAGTGGGACCCGGTAGATCCAAGCGAAGTAGAAATGGCTATAGAGTGTTTGAAGAAGAATAAGGCGGCAGGTTCGGACTACATTCCTGGGGAATTATTGAAAAGTCTTCATGTTTGGGGAGTATGTGTTGTTCCCCATTTATTTTCTTTAATTAATGCGGATGCAGAAATGCCGGAGGCCTGGAAATCTAGTACTGTGGTTCCGATTTATAAGAGGGGGGATAAGGGAGACCCAAATAATGATAGGCCAATTAGACTTCTGTGCATTATCTCTAAAGTCTATCCTAGACTCCTCTTAAACCACCTACAGCTGTGGTGTGAAACAGAGGGCATTTTGGAGGAGGAGCAGGCGGGCTTTCGCCCTAATCGTTCTACAATAGGGCAGGTCTTTATTTTACATCATATTATTAGTAAGTACAAGAGACGTAAGAGAAAGATCTATATGGCCTTCATTGATCTCTCGTCGGCATTTGATACAATTTGCAGAGCACAACTATGGCAAGAGCTTAGCCAACTAAAAATAGATAAAAGACTACTTGCAGTGATAAAATCTTTATACTCAGGAACATCCTTAAGAGTAAGAATGCCTCCTAATGGGAAATTGTCTGATCTAGTACAAACTTATAAAGGGGTTCGCCAAGGTTGCTTGCTCGCACCTATTTTATTTAACATATATTTTGAGCCTCTTATACGAGACCTAGACAGGCAGGAAAATATCATCCGCCAAAAATAGGATGTGATCAAGTATACCTACTGATGCATGCAGATGATACCGTCTTGATCTCGCTTTCTAAACGGGGACTGGAAAGATCCTTAAGTGACTTTGCAAATAAGTGTTTATAAAAGAAACTCAGTATAAATTATAGTAAAACAAAAATCTTGGTTGTAACAAAGCACTTCAAGAAACATAATTGGAGTATGCAAAGTCAGAAAATAAAACAAGTAAGGGTATACAAATATTTAGGGATCATGTTGGCAAACAATGGAACTTGGCAAGTTCATATTTGGGCAATTAAATCAAAGGCACAAATAGATGCTATGGCCATCCAGCAATTTTTCTTCCATTTTGGGCAGTGTTCTGTGAGAGCTGTATATAAAATAGTAGAAATGAGACTATTGGCAAGGATGCTATATGGAGTTCAAGTTTGGGGTTATGACCAAGAGATTTTCAAGGGACTATCGTCAGTGGTCAATCAAGTCTGGAAGAGGATATTAAGACTACCATTGGCAACAAATTCAAATATAGTATTGTTGGAAGTGGGCAGTGCTTCTTTGAAGGCCATAGCAGAGTTACAGTTACTCAGATTTTGGGCTAATTTTAAAAATATCCCAGATACCTCATCGTTATATGCTGCATGGAAAAAAAAAACAGGATTTGGAATGCAGAGTGGACCTTTGGTGGACAAGAGTGAAAGTACACTTGGTCTTATTGGGTCTGCAGGCCCCTTTTTTACAGGATTATACTAGTACCCAGATTGTTAGGATTCTGAAATTAAGGGTCCTGGATGTGGATAGACAGACCCTGAGAGCTCAAGCAGTAGGAGACGGGGTATCCGCTTTCTATAAATATCTCATTCCAGCCCAGGGAGGAGCTCCTTATATCTATTCCTCTTTTGAACCAAATCTTAGAGTAGATTTTACAAGGGTAAGACTCCAACTGATGCATTCAGCCGTCGTTCAGCGTATTGTACCAGGGTGTGCCATATGCTGAGCGGATTTGCCCCTGTGGTGGAGCAATAGAGGACTTGGCCCATTATCTTCTCTTATGCCCATTCTATGCTAGATATCATGACCAGCTAAAGGGACTCCTGGGATGGAACTCTACTCACCCTAGGATTCAGCAACTGATTTACCTGCTGGGGGATAGAGACCCAGACAGGACTAAATTGGTAGGAATCATTGCTTATAGATTAGAGAAGGTCCAGAAGGAGAAAGGATAAGTGGAATTTTACTTTGATCCTTTTAGTTTTGGATGGGGAGTTGAGATAGGAATTTATCAGGAGATAGGATGGTTGGTAAAGTTACGTTCCTCAATTATATACACTCTTCGCAAGCATGACTGCTAGGTATTTATTATTATTTTCCTACGCTTTGATTGTTTAAGTGAGATAATGTTAATTTATTTTATACTATATTTATTGTGGAATAATGTTTTAGTATTTATTACTATTTTATTGTTTTAATTTTGTGATTATAAATTGTTATTTTGTTTATTTTGTTTATTTGAGATTATAGGTGCTGATTATATATTGTATGTCTGGAGTTGTGATACCCATGGAGCTTACAACTAATAAATTACTTACTTACTTACTTACTGATTTGGCTTCAAAAGGGCTTGGCAGCAGTGCCAGGTATCCAGTTGGGGTGGCGTAGGAATGGGCGAACAGATTGTGGTTCGGGTTCGACCATTCGGTTCGTCTGCGTTCGGTTCGTCCGTTCGGTTCGCCCGTTCGGTTTGGTTCATCGGTTCGAATGTTCGGCCGTTCGGTGGTTCATGTCAAATGCTGAGTTCAGATTCAGTATTCTGTTCGGTCGGGATCGGTTCAGTCTTTAGTTTGGTGCAATCGGGAACTGAAAATGACATTTAGTTTTTGAAATAAAAGGAAAAAACTAAAAAACATATTTCTGGCCATAACATTTTTGTTTCTTATTACTTTT
>QEPC01000879.1:1148667-1159729 GCA_003113815.1 Sphenodon punctatus
GGGTTATGGAAAGGTGAGGGGGAGGTTTGTGACATGGCCTCCAGTGAGACGGATGTGCAGGCAAGAAGGGTCAGGGGTGGGGGAGAGTGCCACAATCCCCCTGTGAGAAGGCAGTGTACAGGCAGGCAGGGGGAGGGGAGAAGGTTTGTGCCATGGCCCCCCCAGTGGGGGGCGGTACAGACATGAGGGGTGGGTGGGTGGGTTCCAGGACCCTCCAGTGAGAGGGAGGTGTACGGGCAGAGGTGGAGGGAGAAGGTATGTCACTTGGTTTCCATGGCAGCTTGTCACATCTACAGCTGTGACTACTTTAGACTGCCTCAGGGCAGTGTTTGTGTGAAGAATTCATCCAGGAACTGCCTCAGGGCAGTGTGTGTATGAAGAATGCATTCAGGAACTTATTTGTGTACTTGTAAACCCAGAAGATTGAAAGACCAGCACTTTAAGGTGTGTTTAAAAATGCTCAATGTCTTTAATGCTTACCTGGCATGCAAGTTAAGGATGGGAGCCTTAATTTACAATTTCCATGCTTTTTGGAGCATGATTGAGGACTTTAAATTCTATCTTAAACCAAAGGGGCTTAAATTCTAAGGAGACCTTAAATTATTTGTAAGTGTCTTAAATTCTATCTTAAACCAAATATTTTTTTATTATACTATTTCCTCCTTTTTTGAAAGTGCAATTCATTAAATTTCCCCTGCTGCCACACTACCAGCCTGAGTTTGATTAACACCATACAATTCTATTCTAAGAATCACAATTCCAGCCTTTTCACCAGACTTCCAATCAAATCTCAGGATTATAAACCCCCACAGTTTCTCCTAAACATCACAAATCTGACGACTGTGCTGTCTTTATCCATGAAGCCTCTGGGGGTCATCACAAACCACAAAGTGTAGTTCAAAGTTTTCCCCTCCTCCTCCCAGGTAACACCAGCTACAAAAGGGAGCTGATGCCCAGAGGGCGGTGGCTGAAGGGCGCCGCCAAAGGACAATTGGTGCCATTGGTGTGTCATTTGTGTGTCAATTGGTGCCATTGGTGTGTCATTTGTGGGTCATTGTGGCAGTGGCAGCGGAGCCTCTTCACCAGCAACCAGATTGTGAGAGATAGTTTTTCTCCCACCAGCAAATGTGAACTGTGCCCCCACTAGATCAATCAATATGCCCCAGCTTGGTGGTTTGCAATCAAGCAGTGCTGCAGGCATGGCCATAGGCCACGTGACAGACCCTCATGGGATTGTTGGCAAGGCTGATGGTGGTTTTAATTTATTCAGGGAAAGCTGGTATGGGAAGGTTATGATTTTAGGGTAGGGGGTGGTGATAGTAAAGTTAGGGATTTTCTCCAGGATCGGTGTGAGGGGGGCTGGAGAGGGAGTGGGTTTGGGAGGGGGACCTTTTCCCCCAGTATGAAGGGGGGAAGGGTCCTGGAGGGGAAGTGCAAGATCCTGCCTGGTGTGAGTAGGTGGGATGGGGAAATTGGTGGGGAGGGGATCTCCCTCACCATGCAGGTGGAGCAACTGGGGAGGGGGGTTCCAGCCCCCAGTCATTGGGGTTGTGATGGGGTGGAGGAAATATGGTCCCTCTGGGAGGTGTGTGAGATCTGTGAGACAGGTGAGGTGTTTGTTGCCTCTCCCTGATGAGACAGACTATAACAAAGGGTATTTTCAGATGTTACGAGATCACGGTGAACCACGGTGAATACCCACCTGTGGTCACCGTGTCTCGAACGTCTGTTTGGAGGCCGCCAGATGTTCACCACGGTGAATCCCCACATGGGGTCAATTTGAACCACGCTTCCCGGGCTAGCCGGGGGAATGTCCTGGGAAGCGTGGTCAAACGGACCCCCGGCAGGGACCAACAAAAAGTAACATCTGGCCGGTTGCCACGGCCCAGGATCCCCGGCGGGATCCCAGGTCATGGCGCTTCCGGCCCGACGTGGCGGCCGCAGTGGCCCCGTCACCCGTCCGTCTCCCTGGAGGGCGGGCAGCGGGGTACGTGGAGGGGGCGCGGCCATGCGGCCGCACGTTGCGCCGTGCGGCCCCACCCCCTCCCACATTCCCCGCCGGGATCCCCCCGGCACGTCTGTTGTGGCGTTACTGTGTGACCCCGGTGGTGAATGAATTGGGTGATTTCGGTACGGGGCCAACGGGCCCCGTAACGTCTGAAATCACCCAAAGTTACAAAATATGAATTGGGTCTCTGGTGCACACTCCTAGTAGATGTCACATATCATGCTCACCCTTCATCATTATTAGTATGGGATAATGAAATCCATCGTTTGCCCATTTCACACCACCATAGCATGTTTGTGTTGCAAAAATGTATATTTTATGGTTATTATACATGGAATGGTATGTTTAAATATATATTAATTTTAAGGCGCGCCTAATGCATTAGGGTCCTTACCTACAATATATTCAAATGAATAATACGTTTTTGCAATATTTTTAACCACTTCGGAGTAGGGGGTACATTAGGCAATAATGAAAATTGCTCAAGGGTGACATGTTGTTACCTGCCATTTTCTCCTAATGTGTACCCCAGACATCTTAAATAGAACAAATGTATAACTATATACAATAATTCCAACTTGTACCTGCATTCTACCAGACTAATATACCATATATGAAATAAAGGGTACTTTCAGACATGACGCTAACCACCCTTTAACCACCCTTGGTGGTTATTTATGCATGTTGCAGGGCTGTATTGGTACCCTATGAAGCCCTGCAACATGCATAAATAACCACCAAGGGTGGTTAAAGGGTGGTTAGCGTCATGTCTGAAAGTACCCATAATGAAGGCAAAAATATGTTGGCCAACATTTTAACACTTTCACAAGCCACAAAAACTCCTAGGAAAATTGTTGATCTTTCTTTGGTTTGAAATTAATTGTGATTTTACTTACTAATTATTAATATGCTGCAGAGGCTTGGTCTTACAAAATTGCCAAAATGTAGAACGGCAACAAGTATTCAGAAAAATGAACAAACCTATTAAATTTATGCACTGAAAATGGCAAAATGAATAGTAATTGCTTTCTGTTGTCATTCCACCAGACACCTGTTTTAATGGGTGTCTTCAGACGTTACGCGAACACGGTGAACCACGGTGAATACCCACCTGTGGTCACCTTGTCCCATACTTCTGTTCACGGCGTGCCAGATGTTGGCCACGGTCAATCCCCACATGGGGTTCGTTTGAACCACGCTTCCCGGGCTAGCCGGGGGAAGGTCCCGGGAAGCGTGGTCAAACGGACCCCGGGCCGTGGCCAAGGAAAAGTAACATCTGGCCGCGTGCCACGGCCCGGGATCCCCAGCGGGATCCCGGGCCGTGGCACGATCAGCCGGACGCGGCGGCCGCATTGGCCCCGCCGCCCGTCCGTCTCCTCGGAGGGCGGGCGGCGGGGTGCATGGAGGGGGCGGGGCCGCGCGGCCGCACGTTGCGCCGCGCGGCCCCAGCTCCTCCCACTTTCCCCGCCGGGATCCCCCCGGCACGTCTGTTGTGCCGTTACGGGGTGACCCCGGCGGGGAACGAAGCCGTTGGTGCCGGTACGGGGCCAACGGCCAACGTAACGTCTGAAAATACCCAATATCTCAGGTTGTTTTATTTAATTTATGTGTTTGTTTATTTATTTATTATTGGTTTGGTTATTTCTGGAGGGTTTTTTGGTGTTTTTTTTTTTTTTTTAATTACTTTGGCATTTCAGTTACGTGATTTTGGAACATTCGCTCTATTGCACATGCACAATTGCTCAAAATGACATAAGCATAATGAATAAAAAATCAAAATAACCAAACCAAAAACTTGATATAACCAAAAGGCATAACCCCTCCAAAAGTGGATATGAGGATACCTGTTTCTTGCAGACATTGTTTGAATATTTGGTGGGCTTTCCAAAAATGAAAATAATACCCATGAATAATAAATCTATTATTCATTTCATTTCTAGGTGTATCAACTAGAAATACAAATGAAATGGAAATATGGGAATAGTTTATAGGCACTGGAAATTGGTTTCGGGATTCAGGTAAGAGACAGGCCCCTTTCACACAGATAGTCTAACTGATAAAATGGGTGTTACATTTTGTTATACGTGTTACAGGGCTAGAGGTGTGCTCTACGGGTGCCCTGCAACATGTATAATAAAATGTAACACCCATTTTATCAGTGTTAGACTATCTGTGTGAAAGGGGCGAATGTTGCAATTTTATGGGAAGCCATAAATCCAATAAATTCCATCATATACCTGGTATAAAGTTTGATAAAGCTGCTGCTTAACTGAACATATAGCAACAAGTTACTAGAGTGTAGAAAAGTGGTGTCAATCTCTCAACAATAGATCACCACTAGCATGAAATGTTTGTGAAATGGCTGTGGAGCTGGCAGAGCACTGAGCAATTGTCTTGACATTTTGTAATAAGCAGGAACTGCATTCCTTTGACATGGAGAAGAGGTTGCATCCCTATTGCTATTTTGCATGCCTTTTTGTCTCTGTCCTTAGAAATTGACCTCAAGGCTACTGCTTTATTAAGTCTGAGATCTGTAGTTGCAATTTGTTTTGCAAATAGTCTCTCATGTCTAGACCTCAAGTCTCCTGGCTTAAAGGTACAGTGTGTTTCAGAATGCAATTTTTAAAATTGTTTTTTTAGCATACACTCCAGAGTTTTGAGTCCAGCTTTATTTTATGCTAATGTATATATGCCAATTTTATGGAGAGAGAGAGAGAGAGAGAGAGAGAGAGAACACTAGCTAGCAAGCTAGCTAGATACTGGATATATATCTATATATCAATAGCTTCTGGATCTAGATCTAGATATATCCCGAAGCTATTATATATAACTACATTAAGCAGTACGAAAAATGCTTGCTTGGAATAATAAAACAGGAAATGAAAAATGAAGAAGTAAATATAGAAAACTAAACATTACAAAACCCAAGAAAGAGACGCTTCCATAAAATCCCAATGAAGGGAGTTAGGGTATTCTTAAAAGAGCTACACTTGGAAGAGGGTCCATGTCTGCTGAGTATCATGGCTGATAGGGATGTGCGAACAGGACAGAGTTGGGATGTTTTGCCGTTTGGATTAAAACCTTAGTTTGGGTTCGTGGGTTCGGTCCGGCAGAGATCGGACCCCCCCAAAAAACTTTCAGAAAGTTTGATCCCCCCTGGAGGTTTGGGGTGCTCCAGGGACCCCCCAGGGGTGCCCGTAGCTGCATGGCAGACTGTCGGAGACCCAGAAGCAGGGTCCATTAAGGCTTGGAGATTGGCATCCTGGGTTGCCCAGGCAGGCTTGGTGCTTGGCCCCTGAGGATGCCCATGGCATTGGGGCTGGCCATATGAGACCCAGCAGCAGCAGCAGCAGCAGCAGCAGAGACTGGGAAGGCTTTGCGCTCAGCACCCCGGGTTTCCCAGGCAGGCAGGCTTAGTGCTTGGCCCCTAGGGGTGCCCGTGGCACCAGGGCTGGCCGTCTGAGGCCCAGCAGCAGCAGCAGCATGAGAGATTGGGAAGGCTTGGTGCTTGGCACCCCAGGTTGACCGGGCAGACAGGCCAGGATTCCAGGCATCAGTGGAGCAGCGGCAGAGGCCCAGTCAGGGCTTGGTGGCTGGCACCCCTGCTCAGCCGGGCATTTCAGGCTGGCTGGCATTGGTGGAGCAGCAGCAGAGGCCCAGCCAGAGCTCAGTGGCTGGCACCCCTACCTTGCTGGATGTTTCAGGCTGGCATCCTACTTGACTAAGCTCAAGAAGCTCTATTGCAAATTGGGTAAACCTTGCCCAGTGGTGTATCTCGTGGACACCCAGCCCCCGCATGCTGGTGCACTCATTTGAGCTATGCTCATCTACAAGAGGGAGGAGCAAATGGATGACATGCAGTACCACCAGCAGCAGCAGACATTGGATTGCTTGGGCACAGTAAGGCGGCTGTCATCCCTGCTTGGCTGGGCATTGCAGGCTGACTGGCATTGGTGGAACAGTGGCAGAGGTCTGACCAGGGCTCAGTGGCTGGCATGCCTACTCGACCAGGCATTACAGGCTGGCTGGCATCAGTGGACCAATGGCAGAGGCCTGTCCAGGGCTCAGTGGCTGGCACCCACACTCAGCCAGGCATTGCAGACATCGGTGGAGCAGTGGCAGAGGCCCGGCCAGGGCTCAGTGGCTGGCACTCCTATTTGGCCAGACATTGCAGGCTGGCTGGCCTTGGTGGTGCACTTGCAGACAACTGGAATGACAGACCTCCCTGCCTGGAATGTAGGCCCCAGAACCCTGATAGTGGGTTCTAGGGCTGGAGTGGCTGGCACCCCTACTCGCCCGGGCATTGCAGGCTTCTAGGCTGCAGAAGAGGCCCAGCCAGCAGCAGAGGCCCAGCCAGGGCTTGGTGGCTGGCACCCCTTCTTGGCCAGGTGTTGCAGGCTTTCATCCTACTCTCCGGATCTGAACAAGCTATTCTGCCAGTTGGTCAAGCCTTGTCTGGTAGTGAATCACGTGAACACCCATTAGCAGACATTGGATTGCTGGGGCACAGTACCCATGGCACAGCAGAGGCAGCAGAAGCGGACATTGGATTGCCAGGGCACAGAACCTGTGGCACAGACAGCAGAGGCAGCATTGGCAGCAGCAGCAGCAGCAGCAGCAGCAGACATTGGATTGCTGGGGCACAGAACCCATGGCACAGACAGCAGAAGCAGCATTGGCAGCAGCAGCAGCAGAGCAGAACCCATAGCACAGACATCAGAGGCGGAATTGGCAGCAGCAGCAGACATTGGATTGCCGGACCACAGAACACATGGCACAGACAACAGAGGCAGCATTGGCAGCAGCAGCAGCAGACACTGAATTGACCAGGCACAGAACCCATGGAACAGCAGAGACGACAGCAGCAGGATTTGCCTGTATGCAGCACCCATGGAGCCAGTATGGTAGGATTTTCCAGGGAAGAGCTCCCATACAGCAGCAGATGGCAGCAACAGGATTGCGAGGACACATTTGGATTTGCCAGGCCAGAGCACCCATGGACCAGCAGACAGCAGCAGCGGGATTACCAGGCCAGTGGGGCACATCACTCAGGGTTGCCAGGGCAGGCAGACAGGCACCTTGGCATGAGAGGTAGGCAGGCTGGGGCAGGGCTTCAGCTTTGCCCACAGGGTGGGCAGACAGGCACTTTGGCATGAGCATGAGAAAGCAGACTGAGGCAGGGTTTGGACTTGGCCACCTGGGTGGGTGGGCAGACAGGCAGTGTGGCATGAGCAGAAGGCAGACTGAGGCAGGGTTTGATCTTGGATACCTGGACAGGCGTGCAGACAGGCAGTGTGGCACGAGCATCAGAAGGCAGACTGAGGTAGGGTTTGACCTTAGCCACCTGGGCAGGCAGGCAGACAGGCAGTGTGGCATGAGCAGAAGGCAGACTGAGGCAGCATTTTATCTTGGCCACCTGGGTGGACGGGTAGACAGGCAATGTGTCATGAGCATGGGAAGGCATACTGAGGCAGGCTTTGATCTTGGCCACCTTGGTGGATGGGAAGATAGGCAGTGTGGCATAAGCATGGGAAGGAAGACTGAGGCAGGCTTTGATCTTGGCCACCTGGGTGGGCAGGCAGACAGGTAGTGTGGCATGAGCATGGGAAGGCAGACTGAGGCAGGTTTTGACCTTGGTAACATGGGCGGGTGGGCATACAGGCAGCGTGACATAACAGGCAGTAGGGAAGGCAGGCTAGGACCTTGGCAGTGCACTAAGATAGGCTGGCAAAGACTGTGCAGCATGAGAGAGAGCCAGTCAGATAGACAGGCTGAGATCATCTAGCTAGAGGCCGGCTTGCAGGCTTACAGCTTCACAATGCCACCCTGCGTCATCAGGTCAGTTAGATAGGCTGGCCGAGGCCATCTAGTCAGAGAGAGAGAGGCAGGGCAGGCACCGGGCATTGGGAGGGATATACAGCACCTCAGCAGCAGCAGCTCAGATTGAGGAGGAGCTCCATCCCAAGACTGCCCTTGGCATGGGATGGCGTGTGTCACTGCACCATCAATCCATGTCCAGGGGCAGCTCGGGGAATCCCAGCAGTGGAAGGTTCACCTTAATAAAAAGCAACTGCTCCACCAACTTGGCCCCCAGTTTCACACGGTGTGGCAAGCAAATGTCCCCCACCATGGAGAACACCCGCTCACTGGAAACAATCATTGGTGGGCAGAACAAGACACCCTTGGTCACTTTGGACAGGGCCAGCCACACGTTGGTCTTGCCAACCCAGTAGGCCAAGGGATCGCTGCTGGGTTGGATGCACGGCTCCTCCTCCAGGTAGCTCTCAACTGCTGCTGAGGTGCTGTCGTACTCCCGCTGGTAACTCTGCCTGGGTACCACCTCCATCACTACCCTCAGCCACACTGCCTGCCCTGTTGTACATGAGCCCATGCTCACCAGAGTGCCCTGAACATACAAGCTACTGCTGGCAATAGGAGTGCTACTGCTGCTCAGCCTGCTGCTGGTGCTGCTTCTGCTAGGGCTGGGGTCAGGGATAGACCCTGCCGGCTGAAAGGGGTGACTGCTCCCACTCCCACCATCCCCAGGGGCATCCTGCTGATGCTGCCGCGCACTCTCCAGAGCCCTCACTGTCTGCCGGACCCTCTCCACCAACTCACCAATGGCCATAGAGCAGTGTTGGTGTGCCACGCTGCCCTTGACCCTGGGGTCCAGCATGGTTGCCAAAACGTATTCTGTGTGCTGCAGGAGCTCATTGAACTGCGCTTTCAGACCTGCCTTTAGCTGCCACACCAGGACAACCGCCTCATTCGCCAGCTTCCTGCCCTGAGGGCCACAATCTCGCCCCTGGAGAATCTCCTCCAGCCTTCTCAGGAGACTCTGGGCCAGAAGGGTCACCTGCCTGATGGTGGCTGTGGAGGAGCTGATGGTCTCCATCATGGCCAGAAACGGTCTGAACATGAAGACTATGTGAGTCAGGATCTCCCATTCCACCCCATCGTACCCTGGAGGTGCCCCACTGTCTGTCACCAATTTAACCTGATGAAAGGCAGCTTTCTGCTTGAGAATTGCACTGGGTGGACACATCCTGCACCAACTTGTGCACGGGGGAGCCTTGCTTGGCCGGCTTCGCCCGGAGGAGGTTTCTGCCCTTCACACTCCGGTTAAAGAAACCGGCTAGCTTCCTCCCCAGATCAGTCAGGGAGCTAAGGGTGCCTGCCGCAATCCCCTTCTCCCCCAAGCCCAGAGCATCCCTGAGCACCAGGTGAAGGGGGGGGTGGCACAAGGGATTCTGGTGTAGCCCCCGAATGGACTGCCCTCAATATGTTGGCTGCATTGTCCGTCACCACACATGCACCCCTTGGTGAAGAGCGCGCTTGGTGTGACCCACTCCCTCCCCATTGATGTTCTAAGAGGTGTGGGGGATGTCCATTTCCTGCCAATGCCAAACGCTGTCTCAGGGTCCTGCCACCAGTGCGCCCTCACTGCCAGGTAGGTGTGCTGTGCATTCCTACTCGACCACAGGTCTGTGGTGAAGTGGATGGTGCCACAACCAGCCCTTGCCAGCTGCTCCCTCACCCGCTCCTTTAAAGCCTGCTACAGGGCTGGCACCACTTGCCGACTCAGGGTGGTGCGCGAGGGCAGCTTAAACTGGGGGACCAGGAACCCAATCAGGTGCCTAAAACCTATGTCCCTGACCACCGAGAAGGTCTGCCCATCCAGCACTGTTATTTCCTGCAACATGTGCATGGCTTTCAGTTGAAAGCCACGCCACCCTCCACCTCCTGCAGCTGCCGATGGACTTGGCAGCTGCCCCCACCCCAGTTCCTCCATGGTGCACTGATGCTGCTGTTGCTGCTGCTGCTGCTGCTGCTGCTCCCGCTCCCCCCTAACAACAATGCTGCTCCTGCTGCTAGAGGCAGTTGTTAGAGCAGGATGCTTGCTCGCTGATGGAGGCAGATGACTGGCTGCTCCAGTTGGGAACCCGCTGGCATCCACTGCCCCTGCCTGCTTGCTTAGCAACACAGTGCTGTAGCATCCCTTAAGATGCCTCACCATGGCAGTTGTGCCAAGGTTGGTGAGCACCTGCCCACGCTTCACCACCTTCTGGCACAAAGTGCACTGCACCTCCCTAAGATCATCCCCTTCCTCCTCCCTACCCCTCTCGGTCGGGGTTCCCCAAGGTTCCATCTTTGGCCTGCTCCTCTTCTCTATCTACACCCAATCCCTACGCAAACTCATTGCCTCCCATGGCTTCCAATACCACCTATATGCTGACGACACTCAACTCTATCACTCCACTCCTTCCCTCTCCCCCTCTGTTCAAGCTCGTCTCACCCACTGTCTCTCCGATATCTCCGCCTGGATGTCTCAACGCCAACTCAAACTGAACATGGTGAAAACTGAACTCCTTATCTTCCCTCCCAGTTCTTCCTCTCCCTCTTCCCTGTCAATTGCCATTGACAGTGTCTCCATCCTCCCTGTCACCCAAGCTCTCAGCTTAGGCTTCATCTTTGACTCGCACCTCACCTTCAAACCCTACATTGACTCTGTTGCCAAATCCTGCCACTTCCTCCTCCACAACATTGCCAAGATCCACCCTTTTCTGTCTGTCTCCTCTGCCAAAACTCTCATCCACGTCCCAGTCATCTCACGCCTTTCCTATTATAACCTTCTCCTAACCTTCCCCACTCCCACCTTTCTTCCCTTATCCCTGTTCAAAACTCTGCTGCTAGGATCATCCACCTAGCCCGTTGCTACCACATGAAACCTCTCCTCTCCTTTCTCCACTGGCTCCCTCTTCCTGAGCTTCCTGCACAAGCTCCTCATTTTCACCTACAAAGTCCTTCATAACCTCACTCCCCCCTACCACTCTGCCCTGATCTCCCTCCAAACCCCTACTCGAGCACGCCACTCCTCCTGCATCCTCAGCCTCATCCTCCCACGCCTCCCCTGCTCTGCCAACTGCCTTCGTCCCTTCTCCCTCGCTACCCCACATGCCTGCAACTCCCTCCCTGTCCTCCTCTACCTTGCCCCCACCCTCCACACCTTCAAGTCCCTCCTCAAAACCCACCTCTTCCGCTCCACACTTCCGA
>QEPC01000879.1:1159770-1200289 GCA_003113815.1 Sphenodon punctatus
CATCCCCACCCAGGATTATCCCCCACCTGTTATCTGCAAACTCCCAATTTACTGTAACCAAGCCAAGAACGTGTACCTGAGCTCTCGCATCCTCATGAATGTCGCATCCCTTGTCTCTCCCTCTGTTCCCCCTTCCCTGTCTCCCCTCCCCCTGTCTTTAGATTGTAAGCTCTCAAGCAGGGACCATGTCTATCTTGTTCTTTGTAAGCAGCAGGTACATGGCTTGTGCTATATCAATGCTAATAATAGTAATAATAATAATAATAATAATAATAATCTGCCCGCACCAATTTAAAACGCACCCAGATGGAGGATTTTTGCCCCCTCCTGCCTTCTGGCCCACACCGGGTGATGCACCACTGACAGCGCTGCTGGGAGGGTAAGAACATGGTGGTGACACAGCTCTCAGAGGAACAGCCAGAATGATGTCCTGTGAAGGGGATTACTGGGACCCTGAGGCTGATCGACTTCCCATCATGCTGCTGCCACTCTCTCTGTGCCTCCTATAGCTGCTGCTGCTGCTCCTGCTGCTGCTGCTCCTCTCCCTGCTGCCATTGCCCGGGGATCGGGCCCTGCCTCTAGCAGCCGTGGTGGGATCCACCAGCCCTGGACTGCTGGGGATCACCTCAGCAATGGGTGTCGGGGACATTGGTGGCCCTGGAGCAACATCCAACCCCGAAGCACCTTCACCTGCTCCTGCAGTCACAGCAGAGACAACCGCAGTCTCCTGGAGTTCAGACCTTCCAGTACCCAGCATGGCAGTGGAGGATGCTGGCAGGAGGCACCATTGGCACTGAACCACATCCCTAGTGCCACTGCTGGGACCCTCTGAAGCCTGACTGCCAAAATCAGGCCTGTGCAGTTTGGGCCATGGTGATGGGCTTGGACTGCTGCTGATGCCTGATGCCACTACACTGGCACAGCCTCTTTCACCTCTGCCATGTTCCCCATTGCCCGCCTTACAGGCAGCAGACTGGCCTCTCCTGCTTCCCTTCTCCATTTCTCTGACCCAAAGAATGCAGAAGAAAATTTTATATATTTCTTATTTATTTATTCAAATTGGTAATCTAATATTATATATATCTACAATAACTCTAACAGCTATTAACTATTCTAAAACCTATGGAATTATATGGAGTATTAGCTAATATCTACAAAGGCCTAGTCCTACAAACACACTATAAAATATTAAAACTGAATCACAACACACTATCTCTATCTATCTCTATAACTAAGATAACTCCTACAACTATCTAGCTATGGTATCTCTCCCACAGGGATGGGGGGTGGGAACATAGACAGCTCACAACAAACAACACAGGTTGGGGTACAAAACTGAAATGAAACTTAAATCAATCTAATGCTACTCTAAATAAATCCAAAAATATGGGAAGGGTATCAGGGATAGAATATATACAGGAAGGAGGGGAGGATTCAATGGAGGGGAGGGAGAAAGAACACAGGGAAGGGTAAAAAATAAAAATAACACTTAAATCTATCTAATCTAATCTAAATAAATGAAACTATGGAGGTAAATGTGTGGAAATGGGTGAAATAGGAGGAGGATGGCAATGGATTGGGAGGGACACACACTGCTGAGAGAGGGAGACTTCTGAAAATGCCTGCTGACAGGATCAGTGGATAGCTCAGAAGGAACTGGAAGGGGGGGGAAGGCAATGACTTTTGTTACTTGCTGCACCCGCCTTTCCACAGGTCCCATTGGCTCCATGCAGCATAGCCCATGGCCAACCGCAGACTGCAAAACCAGTGGGCGGAGGAAAAGAGTGATGGTGATTGGGCAGGCTGGTTGCTGGTCCAAGCCTCTCCACCCCTGGTGCCAGGAAGTCTACTCCTCAGCTGCCCTCCCCTCCCTGGGCCTGCCAGCCCTGTTTTTCCTGCCCGAATGTGCCCAAACTCATCCAAACTTGCCTGAACTGTTCAGGACTTTGGACGTTCGGTTCAGGCATTCGGTTCAGCCGTCTGAACTGGCCGAGTTTGGGCCGAACACCAAACATCCAAACCGCGTTCGCACATCCCTAACGGCTATGAGGTGCCCACAAACATCATGTGCATGGGGAGCGCTTCACATAGGCGGCTCCTAGCATGGCTGCCCAGTCCACAGAGGCACCCACCCTGGCCTGCACGGGGTACTCTGGATTTTTCAACAGAGCTCTGTGTGTGACCATGAGTGGCCGCTGCATGGGTTACGGGAGCGCACCTCTCCACACACCACCATCTCACGAGTAGGTTGATGTGTGGATGGTGGAAGGGCATAGATGGACTGGTCTCATATAAAAACACCCATAGGTCCATGTGTCGAAATTATTCCATGCTAATTAAAGTGATACACAGACAGCAAGGTGGGTACATGAAGTGAGAAGGGAAAAAAACAATTTGATGGGAATCATCTTTCCTTCTTAACAAGCTCAGTATCACAAGGTACTCAATAAGATAAAGATTTCCAAGCTGTGGGTTAGGGCACAATCTTGGCTAATCTTTCCTACACTTTGTGTCTTTATTGATGTCTGTGGTTACATAATACATTCACGTCTCAATATGTGTTCTCACAGACCAAAAGATTGACTCCAATAAAAGATTAACTATGAAGTCACGTAGTGATATAGAAATTCTGTTGCAGGAGTCTCCCCCCCCCCCCAAATGGAGCTATTCAAGTGGCAGGGTATATCTATAAGTAGCATAGCAGCACTCAAGGCTTGATTTGTGTTAGGGCCAGGGCTCAGACCTGGTATTTCTATCCAGATCCTTTCACTCCTGCCACTGTGCAAGACCCCACACCCAAGGCTGATTAGATTTTAATGGGGACCAGAAATGAGAACTGCCAGTGTTGCTGCCCATCATCTGTTTGGTGGTTAAACACCTCCAGTGCCAAACAGCTGATGAGCAACAAGAGCAGCATCCTTCTCACCTACTTATGTGCAAAAGCACTAGCTTTAGCCCCTCTTCCCAGACAAGGACCACATTCCAACGAACAGTGTAAACTAAAGTTACTACTTTCATTTAATTAACTCCAAGTAACTACTCCCCTTTCTTTGCATTCAGACAAACAGTGTACACCCATGGAAAAATTATTTTTTCTGCTTGCTGAGATGTAATGATCACTGAACCAAAGTCACTACCATCACACTTACCAGCATTCACACACAGTTACTTTGAAATACAAACTGAAAGTGAGTATGTACTCCTTATTATTCAGGAGTACATACTTCTCTTCGTACTCCTGAATAACTGCCATAGTACTCTTTTTATATGAGCACTTGGGAACAAAACAAAAGTAAGACCCAACTACATAGGATTAATGGTTTGTTAATTCTATTAGTTAACTCTATTAACATGGCCAAAGTTGAGTTTGGGGTGGCTGTGGATGGACAAGGGTGGTGCTTCTACTGACACACTCCTCAGCTGTCTGGCAGTGAGTGTTTCAACTGGTGGAGAGAGCGGCAGCTTCGCCGTCTCCTCTGGATTATTATTATTATTAACAAACATTTATATAGCGCCAGCAGTGTACCTGGCACTTTACAAAGTAATAAAATAGACATGGTCCCTGCCCCTAGGACTTACAATCTGAGAGACAGGAGCTGGGGGAGAGACTTAGGAAGGGGAACAGAGGGAGAGACAAGGGGTCTAACATTCATGAAGATGCGAGGTCTCAAGTGCACGTACTTGGCTTGGTTACGATGAGAATGACAGCAGGCAGGTCCATGTGGCAAGGATAAGGGTAAACCGATCATAGGTATAGGAATAGTGGCTCAGCAGGATAAAGAGTCAGACAGAGCAGAGCGAAAGAGGTGAGTTTTAAGGAGAGAACCCAATGGTCAGACAGAGCAGAGCGAAAGAGGTGAGTTTTAAGGAGAGAACTCAATGTGGAATATAAAGAGCTTCCTGTTCACAGCTGTCTAGAAAATGAGTCACAGTCTGTGCCCAAACATCTCTGAACATTGGCAATAATTCTGCAGGTTTAATTGCTTCAAAACCAGATCACCCTTTTAAAACTACAAGCAGAACTGTTCTATATTAATGGCTCACTGCTGATCTCTCATGGCACCATTTTAATTGCTGGTGTTTTGGTCCATTTTGAGTTCAGACAGAGCGGAGTAGTGGTTACTCACATGGGGAGGGATGGGCAATTGAGGGCAGGTTCCTCCCCCCCCCCACTCATCCCCATCTGTCAATCATGTACACAGACACAGGGAACTGAACTCCTTCAAGGCATTGCGCTAAGTCAGTGCCAGCTCCAGCTCTGAACAGTCATAGCTACCTAGCTCTTTGTGAATCGGGCAGCTCAGTGAGCTCCAAGCCTGATTCTTGTGAGTCTCAGCACAGGGCTACATTATATCAGCTCAAGATTGTGCTGTTGCATAGAAGCTCATCAGTAAGAGGTAATGGGACAGGAATTCCTGTTGGGGCTTTGCCCCATTAACTCCTCTTGTGAAGCCACCATTGCAGAGTCCCTAGTCACTCATGTCGTGAACAATTTAGAATTTGGTTCAACATTAGATCCTCATGACTAAGAAGCAAACAAAAAAAGGTGGAAGGTGTTTCCTCCCCCTCAGTGTGTAACCAAAATTGTTATTTAAAGGTTTACTAAAGGTTCCTGATGAATCATACCGAGTGATTTGTGTGTGTCACATCAGATTTGATGTTACATACCAGATCTTCGAGTGAATAAACCCAGAATAATCACAAATTAATAAACTTGGCTTTACACTCCATACAATCTGGGAGAAAACATCTTCAGTTGAATGTTCTGTAAAATATGGCTCCTGCCATAAGAACCTACCTAAGCCACAATCCTGAGACTACAAGTAGTCCCAGTAAGCCACACATGGGGAAAGGTTACCAGCCAGAATCTGTAGTTCTGATCCTGAGTTTAGAGCAGAGAGGGGCCTGGGATGCAGGACTTCTGGGTTCTCTTGGAGGGGGTGGGGTAGTGGCTTATATTGTTGGGGAGGGAGCCCGGGGGGTGTTGGAAGGCAGGACTCCTGGGATCTCTGGGAGTGGAGTGGGGGTTAATAGGTTAGAGTTGGGAGTGGGAGCCAGTACTCCTGGGTTCTCTCAGAGGGTAGTGAGGCTAGTGGCTTATAATGGGGGGGCGGGGGGGAGACCTGGGAGGTTGTGAGCCAGTACTCCTGGGTTCTCTCAGAGGGTAGTGAGGCTAGTGGCTTATAATGGGGGGGCGGGGGGGAGACCTGGGAGGTTGTGAGACAGGACACCTGAGTTCTCTAAGAGGGAAATGGAGGCTAGTGGCTTAGAGCAAGGGGAACTGGGATCACCTGGGAGGTTGTGAGACAGGACACCTGAGTTCTCTAAGAGGGAAATGGAGGCTAGTGGCTTAGAGCAAGGGGAACTGGGATCCAGGACTGCTGAGTTTTCTGGAAGGGGGTGGGAGTAGTTACTTAGAAGGCTGCTAGCCAGGACTTCTGGGTTCTCTCAGAGGGGAGTGGGGCTAGTGGGTTGTATTGGTGGGGGATCCCCAGAGAGTGGGGACTGTGAGCCAGGACTCCTGAGTTCTCTGGAGGAGAGTGGGGGCTAGTGGGTTAAAGGAGGGACCAGGACTCCTAGGTTCTCTGGGAGGCGATTGGGAAATTGGGTTACAGCCTGGGTGACAGGAGTCCTGGAGTTTCTGGGAGGGGAGTGGGGGCTGTTGGGTTGGAGCAGGGGGGCAGGGTGCCAGGACACACACCTTCCCCACACATCCCAAGAACTGTACAGCTCCTCAGAGTAACTTTATTTATTATCTATTTAGTTAGTTATTAAAACATTTTTACCCCACCCCTCCTGCTACAGGCAGCTCAGGGCGGCTTACAATACAGTAAACAAATATAACAAACTAAAAGTAACACAGTTAAAATACATTAACACATTAAAAATGAAAGCACTAAACAACAAAACCTCCCCCTTCCCTAATCCACTCCCCCACCATCCTACACCCCATCTCCCTCCCATTCCACTCTACACTCCATCTCCCTTGCCAAAAGCCAGGTGGAAGAGCCAGGTTTTACACATACGATGGAAGGATGGGCGATCTGGGGTCACCTGGGCCTCCACCAGGAGGGATTTCCACAGCCTAGGTGTAGCCACCAAGAACGCCCGCTCCATAGCAGCCCCCCGGGTCACACAGGGGCCCTTGAGAAGGGTGCCCCCACTGGACCGCAGAGGCCACTCCAGAGCACGGACAGCAAGGCGGTCCCACAGATAAGTTGGACCAAGGCCATAAAGGGCTTTATATGTCAAAACCAATACCTTGAATCGGGCCCAGAATACTATAGGTAGTCAGTGAAGAGCCCAGAGCACCGGTGTAATGTGTTCAGGGTGACCCGTCCTCTAAAGGATTCTGCACTAGCTACAGCCTCCGGACCATCACCATAGGTAGCCCCCCACATAGAGCACATTGCAATAGCCCAATCTCAAGGTAATGAAAGCATGGATGATGGTGGTCAGGTCACTATCTGAAACATATGGCCGAAGCCATTGCACCAGATGTAATTGCTTAAATGCATTCCTCGTCGCAGCCCCACCTGGGAATCCAGGCAAAGCTGCGGATTGAGGAGAACGCCCAAACTACATACCTCGGATACAAGCGGAGGGTGGTTTCCATCAATGATGGAAGCCGCCACATCCACTGCCCTCCCCACCACCATCACCTCTGTCTTCTTGAGATTCAGCTTCAGTCGACTCACCCTCATCCAATCCACAACAGCTGCCAGATATCGAGTAAGCATCAGGACTGCCGGGTCTGGGTTGGATGAACACGAGAGGTAGAGTTGGGTGTCATCAGCATATTGATGACACCACACCCCATACCATCTCACGACTTCGCTTAGTGGCTGCATATACACGTTGAACAAGAGTGAGGACAGAATAGAACCTTGCGGGACACCACACATGAGGTCCTGTGGAGATGAAAAACAATCCCCGAGCACCACATGCTGACTTCTCCCATCCAGGAAAGAGCGTAACCAGTCAAGGACAATCCCGCCCACTCCAGCTCAATCCCACAAGCGAATCACCAACATCTCATGGTCAATGGTATCAAACGCAACTGACAGATCTAAAAAAATAAGCAGGGTCAATTGACCCCAATCTAAATCATGGCAAAGGTTGTTGACCAAGGCCACAAGTGCCATCTTCATGCCGTAGCCCAGATGAAAACCGGACTGCGAGGGAGTCAGATAACCAGTGAAGTCTAGGTGCCCCTGCAACTGCTGGGCAACAGCCCTAGAGACCTGCCAATAACTGGTGAAGGAATCAATGTCAAGTAATGGTTTTTTGAGCAGAGGCCGTACCACCACCTCTTTGAGGCAGCCCAGCACTCTTCCCTCCCGAAGGGAGGCATTGATCACCCCCACCAGCAATGGCTCCACTGTCTCCCAGCTGGCCTTAACCAGTCAGGACGGGCATGGGTCAAGTTCACAAAAGGTGGCCCTAACAGCCACAAGGACATCCCCCGCCCTGGCAGACAACACCAACTGAAATTGATCCCATAAAACTGAACAAGATGGGGCTTCCACAGCCTCTGGTTCACCCACTGCAATAAATGTGGCATCAAAGTTGTGGTGAATCCGAGAGATTTTCTCCACAAAATAATCACCAAAGATTTCACAGAGGACATTAGATAACTCTGATTCAAGGCAGAAGGAGGGAGGACCAACCAACCCCCTCACCACCCAGAAAATCTCTGATGGATGAGATTTTGCAGAGGCTATATGGGCAGCAAAAAAACTGTTTTTGCTGCACTTAAAGCTACAACATAGGCACCTAAACTGGCTCTATGATGCAATCTGTCAGCTTCAACATGAGAATGGCGTCACCGTTGCTCCAACTGACTTCGCTTCCGCTTCAGCAACCTCAGGCCCTCTGTAAACCTTGGAGACCTGAGGAGAGATCACCGAGGGAGCGGATGCCTCAGAGCGGTCCGGGGGATGGCCTTCCACAGCAAGGTATTCCATAAAGCCACAAGGTCATTGTGTGGGCGGTCGTCAAGATCAGAGGGTAACTCCCCAAGAGCTTTCTGGAACCTCTCAGGTTCCATTAGCCTATGGGGGCAAACCATCCAAATCAGTTCTACACCCCCCAGGGGCAGACATGCACCAGGAGACATGCTCGCAGGAGGTAATGGTCCATCCATGACAAGAGCTCTACCAACACCTCCTCCATGAATGGACCCCCTGCCTCAAGGCCAGTGCAAAAAATCAGGTCCAGGGTATGGCCCCCATCATGCACTGGGCCGCTGACAATTTGGGAGACAATTTGGTTGCCATGGAGGCCATGAACTCATGCTCTCCACCACTGAGACTGATGTCATCATGTATGTTGAAGTCATCCAAGGCCGTTTTTAGACAAGCGTGCGACCCACTCGTGCATGGTTTCAAAAATACCGCGAGGCAGGATTACATGAGACGCCTCCGGGGATCACGCACATGGGAGGGTGATGCGCATTCTTTTCCGGCCATGAATTAACCATGTCGGCAATCGAGGTAGATAATTCACAGCTGGAAAAGAATGCGCAATCCCCTCCCATGCGCGTGATCCCCAGCAGCGTCTTGTGTAATCCCGCCTTGCGGTATTTTTGAAACCATGCGCGAGCGGATCACACGCTTGTCTAAAAATGGCCCAAGACTAATGTCTTCGGGGAGTGCAACACCACATCCGACACCAGCTCCGTCATAGCGAGGAGGGCTGCTGTTATACAGGCAGGTGCACAGTATAATAGCAGCACCCCCAATATGTCCCCCGCCAAATCAAACACAAGATGGAGGCCCTCTACCCCCAATATGCCCTGCACGGATACCTTCTGACAGACCACAAATCCTTTAAAAAATGGCTAAACTGCCCACCCCCATCCCCACCCCCCGTCCCTCCAACTGACGCTGATGCTGCATGGAGTACCCGGCCAGCATGAGGTCAGCCAAAATAGGCCCTGACTCATCATCCTGCCAGGTCTCCGTAATGCACAAGAGGTTGGCATCATGGTCCAGGATTAACTCATGGACTGTAGTGAATTTATTAACCACCTACCACACATTCAGCTGCATCAGACTCTGGCCAGGAGTCCTCTGATCACAGATCTCACACCCTTCCCAGAGGGACTATATTTCCCCTGCCCCATCACAGCCCCAATGACTGTGCCCCCCGGGTCAGACCTCCCCTCCTTGCATTTGCTCCACCTGAATGGTGAGGGAGATCCCCTCCCCACCAATTTCCCCATCCCGCCTACTCACACCAGGCAGGATCTCACACTTCCCCTCCAGTACCCTTTTCCCTCTTCACACTGGGGGGAAAGATCCCCCTCCCAAACCCACTCCCTCTCCAGTCCCTCTCACACCAAGGCTGGAGAAAATCCATAACTTTACTATCACCACCCCCTACCCTAAAACCAGAACCTCCCCTAACCAAACTTCTCTGAATAAATTAAAACCACCATCAACCTCCCCAACAATCCCACGAGGACCTGGCATGTGGCCTATGGCCGTGCCTGCAGCACTGCTTGATTGCAAACCACCAAGCTGGGGCATATTGATTGATCTAGTGGGGGCACAGTTCACATTTGCTGGTGGGAGAAAAACTATCTCTCACAATCTGGTTGCTGGTGAAGAGCCTCCACTGACACAATGGCCCACAAATGACACACCAACGGCACTTTGTCCTTTGGCGGCGCCCTTTGGCCGCCGCCGTCTGGGCATCAGATCCCTTTTGTAGGTGGTGTTACTTGGGAGAAGGAGGGGAAAACTTTGAACTACACTTTGTGGTCTGTGATGACCCCCATAAGCTTCATGGATAAAGACAGCACATCCATCAGATTTGTGATGTTTAGGAGAAACTGTGGGGGTTTATAATCATGAGATTTGATTGCAAGTCTGGTGAAAAGGCCGGAATTGTGATTCTTAGAATAGAATTGTATGGTTTTTAAATCTTGACATTTCACTGTTAGGGTGTTAATCAAACTCAGGCTGGTAGTGTGGCAGCAGGGGAAATTTAATGAATTGCACTTTCAAAAAAGGAGGAAATTCTATAATAAAAAAATATTTGGTTTACGGTAGAATTTAAGGCCCTTACAAAGAATTTAAGGCCCCCTTTGAATTTAAGCCCCTTTGATTTAAGATAGAATTTAAGGCCCTCAATCATGTTCCAAAAAGCATGGAAATTGTAAATTAAGGCTCCCATCCTTAACTTGCATGCCAGGTAAGCATTAAAGATATTGGGCATTTTTACACACACCTTAAAGTGCTGGTCTTTCAATCTTCTGGATTTACAAGTACACAAGTATGTTCCTGAATGCATTCTTCATACACACACTGCCCCGAGGCAGTTCCTGGATGCATTCTTTACACAAACACTGCCCTGAGGCAGCCTAAAGTAGCTGCAGTTGTAAACGTGACAGACTGCCCTGAAACCAAGTGGCCACAGCTGCCTGGAGCAAAGCAGTTTACCAGGAGAATGTTTTACACACAGAAGTTCTGGGAGAAGTTCTATGCAGAACTTCAAAGAGCCAGATGTTTAAGATCTGGGTGAGTGATTTAGACACACAGAAAGTTCAGGATGTAAGAGCAAACATGCAGGAAGAATGTGTGTGTAAAAACACTCATTGTACAGTCACATATTTAGCTTGCTTACAACTTCAGCTCCATGCACCCAACACTTTCCTTGGTTTTTCAGCCCCATTCTTTTCTCTGCAGGTTGGGTGCAACACTGAAGCTGGAGACAGGAGGGGACTCCCGTCCTTAGTCTATAAGCTTTCATTTACATTGGGAAGAACAAGACAGTCAAGCACTGGGAGTGGAGGTGAAAATACGGGAACAGGGTTGATGATCAATACCAGAAGTCAACAAGAAGACAAGACTGGAGGCAGGTGGCTGGAGTGTGTTTATGAGCAGGGGCCAGCAACATGGTGGTAGAGTGTTTATGAGTGTACAAGCCTGAGAGATGGCTGATGTGTATGCATGGACAAGACTGGGGAAGCCAGGCCTGGACTTAGGGGCAGGCCTCCTAGGCCTCGGCCTTTGGTGGCATTTTCTGTGGGATGGCAATCCTGGTGCTGGCGCCTCCCCACTCCATTTGTTTTATTCCCCTGCATGCTGCCTGCAGTGGAAGGCTGCTGCCTGGGAGGCCCCCAGGGGGTCACTGCCTGGACTTGTGGGAGAGCCATCTCAAAGCACCTTGTTTACAAGGCAGCAACCTTCTGTTCTTCTTTGAGTGACTCCTCACAGACCGTTTTTACACGGCTCTGTCAGGTGGGGGGACGGCGTGCATGGGCAGGGTGTGCACACGGCCATGCACACATCCCCATTCACCCCCTATTCATCCGCACCCATGGAGTAACCACCATTTTCCCCGGTTGTTTTCTGCATGAGGATGAGTGGGGGGTGAGTGGGGATGCGTGTTTGGTGGGCACGTGCATGCACCCCCACTCACTACAGGTGCACGCACTGCATCGTTCACAAAGGGCTCTTCCACCCATGAACACACAGCGTGTGGGTGGGGCTTGGCTTGGGGGAAGCATCCTGAGAAGGGCCAGGGGCACAAATTTCCTAAGTCCAGCCCTGGGGGAGGCCAGTGGTAGGAAGAAGTATTTGCATGGGGAGGAGGTACATGTTCTAAGGAGGTGTATATTGGGGAAGAAAACTGTCAGATGGGTGATGCTTATTCAGAGACAAACCTGGGGAGCACTCAGGAGAGGGGGGGAGTGTATGTATGCTTGGGGGGAATGAGGTTGATGGATGTGGGATATGTATGCAAAGACAAAACTGGGGACAGCCAGGTGGTGGGGGAAGTGTTTGTATGGAGAGGGGGAAGCCGGGTGGACAAATTGTGACCAAAGTGGAAGCAGAGATCAAGCACATAAGACTGGGGTAGGGAGGTGCTTGCTCTCCCCAGCTTCAATGTTTCTCCCAACCTGTGAGAGAGGATTGGGGCTGAAAGACCAAGAGAAAGTGTGGGTGCATGGAGCCTAAGTTGTAAGCAAGCACAATATGGGAAACTGTACTGCTTACATGGGGCACAAGCTAAGGCAGAAACCTTAACTTGCCATTTCTATGTTTTTTGGAGCATGATTGAATTTGTAAGAGCATTAACTTCTCTCAAACTGAAAGTTTTTTTAGTATAGATTGTCATTTATTAAGGAAAGCCCAAAGACAAACTGCAGACATAAACAACTCATTAATACACATGGGGTGCAATCCTAGTGGCAACATATGCCACACGCCATCACAATGCCCGATCAGGCAGCGGGCGCACATGTACACATACATCCCACAGGCGCAACAAGCCACTCGATGAAACGGCAAGCTCCTGACAATGCAACCCCCCAGAGCCCACACACCCCACAACCTGGGGGATAGAGCAGGCATGGATCTTGATCCATCACTCTTCGCAGATTATACCCAGAGTCTTTTCTACCATAGATAAGGTTTAGATACATACATAACCTCACAGCTATGTTGCTAAGTCTTTATATATCTCCAAAATCATCATTAAAAATTAATTTCCTTTGTACATGCAACAAAGGTATTTAAAAGGGAATTTGAATGAGTGCAATGCACAGAGAATAAATACAATGGATGTAAATATTTTCTGCCTCTAAGGCCGTTTTTAGACGAGCGCGGCGGCGCCCGCGCTTGTTTCCAAAAAAGCCGGCAGCGTCTCGTGTAGAACGGGCTGCCGGCTTTTTAAAGAAACAAGCGCGGGCGCCGCCGCGCTCGTCTAAAAACGGCCTAAGAAACTTCAAAAAAGTCATTGATTGCTAAGTGCAGGAAAAAAGTTTGAACTTGGTAATTTGCCATGTACTTTTATATGGTTAAAGATGTTTCAGTGGTACTAAAGAAGTAAAACAATGGGGAATACATTAAGAACGGATCAGTGCTGGTAGATGCAGTCAGCACTGTTCGGTTAATAGTAATAGTCCTAGGAAGCTTTCAGGAGCTATTATCCTCTTTTCAGCATTTGTTTGTTGTCTTATCCCCTCTGTAGTGGATGAACGCTTGAATGTGAGCTCCCTTTCTTCTACCAGAGATTTTGCTTGAACAGAAGAGCCAGCACAAGTCAATGGCTAATGCCCATTTTAGCTACCGTAGATCAAAAAGTTTCATTGCAGATGGTTTTTCAACTGTGAAAGAAATGCAGCCATTCAAAAATGCTCTTCCCATCCTGATCACCTGATCTCATTTAGGACAGGATGCTAAACATGTAATTTAAGAGCAGGGCTTTACAAAATAACTCACCTTCATAGCTCTGGTGAGGATATATTTTGAGCTGGTGAGTGGATTTTAGGGATGTGTGAACACGGTTCGGAAGTTCAGGGTTCAACCGGAACTCGGGGTGTTTGGCCCATTCGTGAACACCCCAAATCTGAACAGACCCCCGCCCAAACTGACCAAACAAAGTTCGGTTTCCAAACGGGAGCACCTCCCCTCCCCACCCCCCGACCATCCTGAAATTTTTTTTTTTTTTTTAACCCCCCCCACTCCAGGGATTGACATACCTGGTGGTGTCGGGGTTCTGGCCCCGGGTCTGGTGGTGCTGGCGGCAGCAGGGCTGGTGGTGGCGGCGCTCCAGATCGCTGCCACCAGACCCACCACCGCTGCTGCTGCCAGACCCAACCCTGGCAGCGGCGGAGGGTCTGGTGGCAGCGGCACTCCAGAGCACTTCAGGCCACTACTAGGCCTTCCAGTTTGAACTGGAAAGCCTATTAGCGGCCTGAAGTGCTCCGGAGTGCCACCACCACTGGACCCACCACTGCTGCTGCCACTGGACCCAGGGACAGATCCCCAGAACCACCAGGTAGGGCGATCCCTGGGGTGGGGGGGTTAAAAAAACATTCCCAGGCTCGGCAGGGTGGGGGGGAGTTGCTCCCTGGCACCCCTTCCACCCGCACAGCCTGGAGGGGGCAGTGGGGGAGGGAAAACCACACACCCCGCTCGAATGGGTTCACTCCCCCCCCGAACGGGTTCGGCCCAAATTGGCCGAACTGAACGTTTTCGGATTCGGTCGAACCCCGAACAGGCCGAACCCCAAACCCCCCATGGTTCGCACATCCCTAGTTGATTTTCACATCCTGCATCCCTTCTCCCACCCTGGTGACCCTTTATGCCTGCATCGCGGAATGTTTATCTATTTTTATAGTCTTCCTTATGATCAGTTCTCAAGTAGCCCTCCTCCAGTTATATGCCAGGAGTTGGGAATGAATTTCCCCCAAAATCAAATTGGTTGTTGACTTTAGGGGTTTTGGACCATTGTTGTTTAATATACTGGAGAAAGGAGTAAAGAGTGAGGTGATCAAATTTGCAGATGACACGAAGTTATTGATGGTAGTTAAAACTCAAGCAGAGTATGAAGAATTGCAGGAGGTTCTCACGAGACTGGGTGACTGGGCATCCAAATGGCAGATAAAATTTAATGTGGACAAGTGCAAAGTGATGCACATAGGGAAAAATAAACCAAACTATATGTATATACACAATGCTGAGTTTTAAATTAGGAGTTACCACTCAGCAAAGGGATCTTGGAGTCATTGTGGACAATACATTGAAATCTTCAGCTCAGTGTGCGGCGGTGGTCAAAAAAGCAAACAGAATGTTAGGAATCATTTAGAAAGGGATAGAAAATAAAACTTAAAATATCATAATGTCTCTATATAGATCTATGGTACAATCACAGCTGGAGTACTGTATGCAGTTCTGGTTGCCCCATCTCAAAAAAGACATTAGAACTAGAAACTGAGTAGGGCAACAAAAATGATCAAGAGTGTGGATTGGCTCCCGTGTGAGGAGAGATTTGATAGGTTAGGGCTCTTCAGCTTGGAGAAGAGACGACAGAGGGGATAGGATAGAAGTTTCAAAGATAATGAATGGTGTGGAACACGTGGATAGGAAGCAGTTATTTAACCTCTCTAAGGGTCATAATATCAACGGGTGTCTGAATGTGTGTTTTGACCTTGATATAAACACCAGTTTGACCCTGTGTTCACCATATGGCGCTGTTAGACACAGACCATCTTGGGGAAAATCAGTATTTTGCTCGCCACCCATTCTCAGCATGCAAGCGCTGCCACACCTCTGTTGTACCTGCTAACACATCGTACGATATCATTAGACACAACATTGGCCACATGTTCAACCAGAACATGCAAATTGCCCTTGTGATGCAATGGTGTTCACATTATGTGTTCAACGGGTGGCCAAATTGGTGTTGGGATTGTTACGGTGCACTGTTTATACACAATGACCAAACACAAGCTATGAGATTTTGACACCTGATCTTTGTTATGTCTAAAGATGCTCTAAGAGTACTAGAACAAGGGGACACTTCATGAAATTAACTGGTAGAGTTAAAACAAATAAGGGAAAGTATTTTTTCATTCAGCACAAAATTAACTTGTGGGACTTACTGGCAGAGAAAGTGGTCATGGCCGGTAGTGTAGCTAGTTTTAAAAAGGGATTGGATACGTTCTTGGAGGATAGGCCCATTAATGGTATTAGCTAGGTAGGTTTTGGGAACGTAACCTCTTACTGTTAGGGGATGGAACAACAGGGAATGGATTGCCCATTTTAACCTGTTGGGTACTTCTCCCAAAAGAAAGAGATTGGTCACTGTTGGAGACAGGTTGCTGAACTTGATGGACCATTGGCCTGACCCAATATGGCACGTATGTTCTTATGGTTTGGTTTGTGTTTTGGCCTACGCCAGAAGCATGAGGCCTGGCTCACTTGTTGAAGTCATTTGGATATATATTACAAATGCTCCCCAAATTATTTCAGGCATTGGTCTGCTCTGGACATTCCCAATCTTTAATTGTGACAGATTTTTATTATAGGCTCTACTTCTCTGTTGATCGAGTATTTTGTTGTGGCAGATTCAATATAGTGAATCTTGCACTGATGCAGAGGTCTGGACTAGATGACCCCACACCCCAGCCCCATGCCACATAATGCCCCAGCCCTGTGACACAAAATTTGTAGGGATGGGCAAACAGAACGCCGTTCGGCTGTTCAGACGTTTGGTAGTTGGTTCAAAACCCAAGTTCGGGTTCGGCTGTTCGGTTTGGCAGAGTTCGGTTCGAACATTCAAAAAAGTGTTATCGATACCAAAACTGAAACTGATTTTTTTTCAGTATCGGTATTATTTGGCCCTGAAACCACCCTTGGTCTCCACCCCTCATGCCAGGAAGTCTGGTCCTCAGCTGCCTCCCCCTTCCAGTCACATTTTTCCCTCCCAAAGTCACATTTTTCCCACCCCCGAACTCATCCGAACTTTTCCGAACTGTTCGGAAGTTCAAGTGTTCGGTTCGGAAGTTCGGTTTGGTCATCCAAACAGGTCGAGTTGGGGCCAAACTCTGAACTTCCGAACCACGTTCGCACATCCCTAAAAATTTGTGCTTTACCCACCAGGTGCTTGGTGCTAGGGGACTGAGTTTTTAATAGAAAAGGCATGGAATGTTAATCATTTCTGCCAACGTCTGCAGAGATCATTCCAAAGAAAGGAATAGAAAATACAACCAATTCTGCTTGGACTGCAAGCCTTACAGTGAAGAAAAAAGGCAATTAAAGAAGGAAGATGGGATTGACCATGCAAGACACAAATGCTGTAGAGCACAGAAAATCATATATAATGGTTATGAAGCCAAGATGTTGGCCTTGGGTCACAATATATGGAAAGGACTGGCTGCTCTCATATTCGTCTTTGGGACTAAGAGTCCCAACTGGATGATATTCAGCAGGATGTTCACAAATGATTTCTTCCAGATTGAATTATTTATCCACTGCACTTCTACTCAGTCCCAGGTAGTGTTGAATGGAACAATCACAGTGAAAATGTCAGAAACAGACCATTCGCCCGTGCTTGTGCAATTTCATGTTCATTATCATTTTTCATTTATATCCCGCACTCTCTCATTCGAGAATGACTCGAGGCGACTCACATATAGTTATCGTAATACATAAAAATTCATAATAAGCATAATACAGCAGCATTAAATCATTACAATTTCAACATGACCACCCCCCAAAACATCAACCCTATATAACTGTACAATCAAATACAACCCTCCCAACAACAGCTAATATATCATCCTTCAATCCAGCAGTCCTCTGATAAATATACGCAGGCAATATCAGAGGTCCTGCCCTACCACTTCACACCTCCACCCTGCTGCCACCAGGGGGAGGTCCCTTCTCCACCTCAACCCCTCTGCTCTCACCAGAGGGGAGAGCCCTCTCCTAAACAAAAGCACATCTCCCTCCCCTTCTTTCCAAATACTAATTACCACAGTGCCAGGTCTTGCAATGGGGGGGGTTGAGCCCCATACCCCCCTACATCGTCTCCCAAAAGGGGGGGGTTAAGCACAACCAACCCCCAAGTCCATCACCAATTTCCTTCCCTGACTCAGCAAACTTCCCCAGGTCCCACTACCACTGATCTCATCACCACCAACCCGCTCATTTCTGCTGCTGTCTCTAACCATCTCAGCACCCGCTAGACCCAGAGCATGGGCGCTTGATCCTCCATGGATGTTCCCACTTTGACCCTTAGAACCATAGGTTTGGAAGGGATGTCCAGGGCCTTGTATCTGCCTTGAGATATTTCCCTTCTGCTTGGTCCTTCTCCCCTTCCCTGGACACCTGGTCCTCTTAGTCCTAGTGGGGCCCGGCCTGGCCCTCCCTTTCTCACCACTGCCGCTGCCACCACCCACTGTCAGGTCTGTTCTTGAGGGGGGAGGGGGGGAAAGAAGATGTTCCCCTTTACAGTGTAGCCAGTCCGTCATCTGCCTTTGGTCTCTCCTTGCTGCACAGTTCCGCTGTTTTCAGCTTTTCAGCAGTGGTGTCAGCGGACACCCCAAGGCCCTCCACAGATCTTCTGAGCCCTTCCCAGCTCCAGCACCAATGTCCTCCCAGATGAAGGGCTGCCGAAGCAACAGAAGGCAACAGGCGTGGTTACTTCCTCCACACCCCCGCCAACGGCCTCAGCAACGGCCGACACTCTTTGGTGGTGCCCAAGGGCTGGCACCCAAGGGCTCCAGCCCTGGTGTAAATACTTGAGATGGCAACTATCTCACACAAAGATGTAGAACCATGTTGTTCACCATCCCGAGCTCCCAGTGTGCAGGAGGATGCAGGATATAAATGCCTCGCTCAGCACAGCAGTCCTCAGCAATGAGGAAACTTACCAGCTTTTTCACTATTTTTGCTAATTCTTGTTTTCAAATTGTCATTGTTTGGTACTTCTGGTAATTATTCCTAGGCAGGAACGTATACACCATGTAATGGAACAGCCACACACCACATAACATTCCTTATATGCTGCTTATGTTTGCTTGTGTATGAGCGCAAGTTCACTACATAACTATCATCATTTCCCTTTTTCGTCTTTGTTTTGGCTCCTTGTAAACTGTGTTTTGATTGGTGTATTTCAAGGGCTAGCCCTTGTTTTCTGCCTCCTGATGCAGGGCAGTGTCGTAAAATGCTGAAAACTGATGAAAATACTGGAAACTGGCTGGTAAAATGCTGGGAAATGCCAAAAAATGGTGGACAATCACAAGCACCGATCTTGACAACAGCAGAGGCACAGATTCAGTGGATAGTGAGTAAATACTGACAAACAGTTGCAAATGCTCCCAAAAGGTAGGTATTTCCTGACGGTACAGGAACAGTCATTCTAACTTCAGCTCTAGCCCCAGCTGGCATCAGCCTCAAGATAAATAAGTTTAATGAAAAGGCATCAGAGTTTGTATTTGCTGTAAGTTCCAGACTTTTACAACTCTGGGCTCTCTTGGGTGGTGGAGTGTCTGCAGTTGAGCTGAGTTGAGGGAAGGGAGAGTTGATTGGAAGCCCAGAGCTCATTGGCTCTTTCCCTCTATCACAAGGTATATATATTTAGGGGCTGGAGGCCCCCTTGGGTGGTGGAGTGTTGGCAGCTGAGCTGAGTTGAGGGAAGGGAGAGTTGGCTAGAAGCCCCAGATCTCATTGGCTCTTTCCCTCTATCACCAGGTATATATATTCAGGTGCTGGGGGCCCCCTTGTGTGTCAGTCCTTGGGCGCCAGCCCTTGGGTGACATCCTAAGGGTGTCGCCTGTTGGTGGGCCCGTTTACTAGGGACACAGTGTCAGTGCCTGACCCCCTGTCACGTCCAAGGCAGAGCTGTTGGAAGAGAGGATGCGTGGTTATTTACAACACCAGCAGAGAGATCCCGTACACCAGAAAGACTAACATGGCCAGAGTGCAGCTTCCCATCAGGCTTTTTTTTTTGAAGTGCTGAAGACTGGAAAGTACTGGGTCCTCTGGGAAAAATTTCTAGAAGTATGGAATTAAGGTCACAGATGTGACGCTCTCATAATAGCTTAGCCACTGAGATAGAGCACGCTGAGAAACTGGATAAGGGTCCAGTCCAGTCTAAACTGACCCATTTTTTTCCTCCTACTTCCTCGCTGGTAACTATTGTGGAGCCAACGAGTGAGGGTCCCTTACTCCAGTCTGAGGTATATCCCTCGATTTCTGCTTGCAGAACAGAGTCAGCTGATTTTAACGTCCATCTTGCTAATATATACCAGCAACTAACAACGGTATCTAAGAAACTGTGAGGCAGGAAATTGATTTGGACACTCATTTTAAATATTTGGAGGAAAAAGCAGATCAAGCATATGATATGTTGTTTTCTATGAAGGTCTTAGTTGGTGGATTATGGCTGGAGTTTAGCAAGCTGAATTCCACTACCCCCTTGTCTGCTTCTGTGCATTATGTAAGGCAGGATGTAGCTACCCAAACATCCCCTGACCTTCCTAATATGCAGGGGGTACAGAATAGTGAGGAACAATTCCCTTCCCCCCTTACCTCTAACCTGCAGATTCATAGTCTCTCACAATTATCAAAGACATCTCTCTCTTCTGCTAAGATTGGTATTTCTAGTTATACCGCATTCAGTGGAATCGAGCCATATTTAACTAGTAAGAGAAACCATGTAAGTTCCTCCTTAACCCTCAAGGAAATCTCACTCGTGGAGTTACAGGAGAGCTCGGTGGTTGTGCCTGAGACTCTTGGAAATTCTCAGAGGGTACTACCTATGGAATCTCAGGTTCAGACTTCCCAAGATAATCAAATATGTGGTAGGAGCAGTTCGACTAGCTTTTGAAATAAGTCAGTTAGGTTTAAAGTGTGGCCTCAAGATACACATGAGCAATGGGCACCAACTATTCTCTTTCATTTTAAAATAAAGAGTATTTAAATTATGGACTGCACGGAAGCGCTTAAAGGCCTCGGGGATCTATAGTCGAAGAGTGGAAACACTCTAGCACGTTCCATCCTCCACTCGCATTCTGTGGGTGGCTTAGTAGATATTGATCTTCTCCCCCCTACATCAGAGGTCAGTAAAAACTCATCAGAGACACACCCAGACTCGGTTCTGGAGTGGAACTTAGTGGATACTACTGGGCATTCCCATCTATCTAGCCCACTAGCTGCAGCTGATCTAATAGGAAAATTGATCTCTTGCTCCGCTGTCTATAAGCAGAGCAAGAGATAACAGGGAAGATAAGAGATAACAGATAAGAGATAACAGGGAAGTTTATTGCCAGGGCGGTACTTTGAGGGACGGTTCCAAAAGTAGATCCTTTTTTTCATCCAAGCATATAGGGTGGGACTCTTCAGAGGTGGGGAGGGATATACTTCCTACTCCGCCATTCTCCCCTACCTGTGCTGAACTAGATTCTCCCCTCAAGGTGCGGGCACCTGTGTCCACGTGTCTTGAGGGGAGCCTTGCTTTTTCATGCCTCTCATGGAATATTGAGGGTATTCAGCCTAAGTTAAAGAATATAGATTGGATTAATTTTATAACAAGCCATCAGATAGTATGCCTCCAAGAAACCTGGCTTGTCGGAGATGAGGCTGAGTCTTTTTCCCTCCCTGGTTTTAATAGTTTTATTGTTCCAGGGAGCAAGCAGGCTAAGAAAGGTTGCCCATCGGGGGGTGTAGCAATGGTTGTTTCTGACACTATAAATGTGGATGCTTCTCGGAATTTAACAAGTTTGAGTAATTGTCTAGCCCTTCAGATCAGATGCCCGAAGATTGGTGAACTTATTATTGTTAATGTATATGTCCCACCAGATACCTCACCGTATTATACTCCTGCATTTTGAGACAAATTTAATGAACAGATAGAGCTTCCTATTCAAGAATATCCTGGTGGCAGGCTGTTTATATTTGGCAATTTTAATGCCAGGACAGGCAGTTAACCTAGGAGCCTATCGACTCCCAGTTACAGTCCCATTTGCAAATACCCTGTCGCAGCTCTATGGATGTGGTAGTAAATGGACAACATAAGAGACTTCAGCAATTTGCTTTGCAGCAGGGGCTTTTGATAATTAACGGTAGGTTCCCTTCAGCTCTGCAGGGGCATTTACATATGATTCATCATTAGGGGCAAGCGTCATAGACTATGCACTAACTTCTCAATTTAATTTTTCAGCCATTTGGAATTTTAAGGTCTTGATTAGGCCAGAGGGAAATCATTACCCCATTTTGTTTGAGTTGGGAGAGATAGATAAGTGCGAGAACCAGAGTACTCTTATTTACAGCACTAAGTCCGTGCAACTCCCAGTGAAGTGGACTACAATGATCTCAACCCAAGTCTCACATTTACTTGATTCCCCTGAGTGTATGGCATTGCATGAAGCCCTTGTAACTACGGATGACTATGCTGACGTGGACCCCCTTCTGGATTCTATAATGGGTCTTCTTCTACCGTACGTTACCAAAAAACATCTGGTTCACTTCCAACCCAGATGCTCGGTCATCAAGAGTAGGTGGTACGATCAGGAGTGCAGGGACTCCAAGACAGCTGCAGCCAAAGCTAGGAGTTGTGGAATAGGTTTCATTTACAAGTTAACTGGGAGACATTCATACAAAGAAGGAAGGAGTATTATCACCTCTTAAAGGAGAAAAAAGCACGTAACTCTGCCCAGTTATGGGCAGAAATACAGGTGGCGGCACAGACTAATAATGCAACTAAGTTTAGGAAGCTGATCAATCTTTCACTGAGGAAGGGTAGAGTCGTGAGACCGTCCCATGTTGAGGATGAGGCTTGGGTATCCTTTTACATGGAGCTGTACCAAGACCCCCAACTGGAACTAGCTCAGGGGGAGCTTCCCCCCACCCCCCTGGAGATTCCTTGGATTCTGGGTCTGGGTATTCTTTTCTGAGGGTCAGACAGAGGGAGGTGATCGACTTTATAAATATGCTTCATCCTGGAAAGGCCCGAGGTGCTGATGGGGTTTCCCTGGAGCTATTTAAGAATAATCCTGGATGGTGGGCCCCAGTGTTAGCCAAATTGTTTACAGCTATTAGTATGCTTCGCTCAATACCAAGCTTTTGGTCCTTGGCAATTATAGTTCCTATCTTCAAAAGGGGAAGCCTCACTGACCCTGCCTGCTATAGGCCTATCAGTCTTCTCCCAGTTTTAAGTAAGCTCTACACTCGAGTCCTCTTGAGAGAGTTAGAACAGTGGGTGCATATGTATTCCCTATTAGCAGAAGAGCAGTCAGGGTTCCGTGCAAATAGATCAACTGTAGAAAACTGTTTTGTTCTGCTGCATCTTATAGACAAATATATCCGTATAAAGAAGGCCAAACTATATGTAGCGTATATTGATCTTACTAAGGCCTTCAATTCTGTCTCCCAGAGACTTTTATGGCAAGATTGCCGAACAACAAAATATTTTCCATTGCAGAGGGGTGTAAGACAGGGATGCTTCTGGCGTCGCTACTTTTTAATCTTTTTATAAATGATGTAGTACAGGTGGTGGCAGCCAATCATACAACCCCCCCCACACACACACACTTATACAGACTAGGCCAATCTCATCATTGCTATATGCAGATTATGGGTACTTTCAGACATGACGCTAACCACCCTTTAACCACCCTTGGTGGTTATTTATGCATGTTGCAGGGCTGCATAGGGCACCAATACAGCCCTGCAACATGCATAAATAACCACCAAGGGTGGTTAAAGGGTGGTTAGCGTCATGTCTGAAAGTACCCTATATTGTCCTTTTTTCGCAGACGAGACAGGGGTTGCAGCAATGCCTTGATTCCCTGAAAAGCTTTTGCCATCTCAATCATCTTGCAGTAAATGTCTCTAAGTCAAAAGTCATGTCCTTTGGTACAGATCGGACTAAATATAGATGGAGGATAGGGGCTCAGGACCTCTCATTACCCTTATCTAGGTGTTATAATCTCAAGCTCCCAAGCATGGAAGCCAAATCTGGAGCTCTGGGTTGGAAAGGCATACCAGTCAATGTCTGCTATACGTAGGGTGAACCGAGAAGCGTTTATGCCTTCTGTGGACCAGATCCTTTCCATCTTTGAAGCTAACGTTCTCCCACAGCTCCTTTATGGGGCAGAGATAACTTCTTTTAGCTTTGGGGCAAGAGAGGAACGTCCGCAAAATCTTTTTCTGAGGACCATCTTGAGAGCCCCTACAGCCTCTCCCCTGCCCATGCTCCTGCTAGAAACAGATTCAGTTTCAGTAAGGTCACGTGCTTGTTGCAGAGCACTGTTAGATTGTCTTAAGTTAAGACAAGTGAGGACCTCGCCATTAGCTCATCAGTGTTATCTGGAGCAAAGCCACCATCGAGACTCTCTCCACTATAAGTGGTGGAGAGGGTTTCAGACATTGTCTGGTAAAATACCCCTCTCCTGGATAGATAGGGACAGCCCTGATTATAATGCAGCAAGGCTAGAAACCAGGCAAAAGGTAAGGGATCTGGCAGAGAGGGATGATCTTGTAGCTATTCAGAACAGTAGGAGTGCTCCAATGTATTCAAGGGTAAAGTTCTCCAGCGCCTTGGAACAATTTCTCCTACAGCTTCAGGATCCTAATTTAAGGAGGTTTATGACTTTATTTAATTTTAATTTAATTGAATCTGCAGTGGTTAGAGGGCAGAGAATGGACATATTATGCTGAGAGGATCTGCTGCTGCGATCTCCAAGCAATAGAGATGCTGGATCACATTATTTTTGATTGCCCAAGGTATGGAGATCTCAGAGTAGTCTGGATAGACCCGTTATTTCAGAACACAGCCCTCCCTGTTGAAGAAAAGTTTGTGATGCTGCTTACCGCTTCCGATTTAGTACAAGTGCTTGTTTAAACTAGTAGAGAGGATCTGGAAGATAGAAATAGAAGAGGATTAGGCTGTTTTTTTCTGTTCTGAGCCTAAGAAATTACCGACTAACCTAAGAATTTATGGGAAGCAAATGTCTTGCTGCCTCTATCTTTATTAATCTGGATGGAGAAGATTTTGGTTTTAAAATTTGAACTGTAAGCTCAGCAATAAATTTGAATTGCTGGTTGGTTTTTGTTATGTATTTTTGTTTGTGATACATTGTTATAGCAAAGTTTTTGATGAATACAAATAAAATCTATCTATCTACAACTCTGGAATGCTACCCAATGCCAGGCATATAATTTAGGAAGTTGGAGAAGATGCTGTATTTCTCCTCTGTTTGGTGAATGAGAAATAATGCCACAGTCCTCAAATGCTAGCCCTTTAAGAGGTTATCCCAGTTTTTCACAATCATATGAGCCCATTGGTGTATACAATGTATAACTACCTAACTGCCAACTCAAGCTTCCAAATGAGGGCTAGTAAAATGCTATTATTTGAACGTTGTTTCCAGAAGTTCAATAGTTTTTAATACACAGGTAAAGTTGCATTCAAACAGTTGAGCTGCCAAACCTTAGAGATATGTATTTTTGTTTTGTAGATAGAAGAACATAAGAAGTGCCATACTGGGTCAGACCAATGGTCCATGTAGCCCAGCATCCTGTTTCTGACAGTGGTCAATCATGGTGGCTTGGGAGAAGCACCCAATAGGTCACAATGGGGGATCCATTCCCTGTTGTTTTCCCCAGCTCCTGTCATGTTTCCTGATCCTGTCTGGCTAATAGCTGCTAATGGACTTATCTTCCAGAAACTTTATGTCACTATTTGAAATGGGCCCAATTTGTAACATTCAGATGGGCCATGATGCAGAACCAAACCCATGTGTAGCAGGAGTCCCACCTCACCATGGGTAAGTGTTTGCAGGATGAATGTCTGATCATGCAGTCACTTGGGAATTAGCATTTACAATTTATTTATACAGTCTCCCAACTCTTCACAAGTCATCAGGCTTCCATAACATAGCCTCTATACAGACCATACAGTCTTCACCAACAGATCAAGGCCTAACCAGGTATTTAGTCCACTTACTGGCTCAGATCCAACTCATATCCCATCTTCTTTCAGGCTCCAGGGTCATCTTCCTTCAGGAACAGCCTCTGTCAGGGATGTGCTCTCTTCAGTTTCCAAGAGCAGACTGCCCCACTTCCTCTGCCTAGCTCTCTTTTGTAGCTGAAGTCACACCCCAAACACTCTCACTTCCTGTGGATGTAAAATGCTATTATTTTAGGGGCCAGAAGTGGGTGGATATGACACTCCCACTGCAAACGCTCCCACTCCCCCATGGAAGCTGGAACCACCAGCAGATCTCTCTCCATGCCCATCCTCACCCCAGAGCCAGCACAAGACGACGTGAACACAGACACCATGACTCTCATGGTGTATCCTCTCCAGCTGAAGAACCAGCCCTTGTTTGAGGAGCCACTCGAGGTACTGGTTGAGGGTATGAAGTATCTGGATGCCACCTTTGTAGAGGAGGCTGAGGAGAACTGTAAGTTAATGCATCTGGGGTATGTGTGTTTACTTGGAGGAAAACTTGGAGGAGCATCAGGAAAATCCCTGGAACACAGCTACACAGGATGGGAATGGTAGGCACAGGAAGTGGGTGGGAAGGCACCAGGGCTATGGGCTCGCAAGAGGGAGGTACCATGGCACGACAGTGGACTGGTCCTTCTTCTGGGAAAGGAGGGATGCTTGGGGGAGGGGGTGGTCTTGGAGAATGGCAGTATGGCATAGCAATAAGCCCCTTTGTGGGCTTGGAAGGGATTGGGTGGTGACAGGTGAACCAAAAATGGGGGGGGGTGAGGAGTCCTCTGGCCAAGTAATTGCATCTATGGTTTGGGAAAAACATAGGAGGGACAGGGAGAATGGCAGTATGTTATAGCAATAAGGCACTTTATGGACTGGGGTTGGAAGGAAAGGTGGAGTGGAGGGTGCACCAAAAACAGGGGTGTGGAATCCTCTGGCTATGCACTTGCACTTGAGGGTGGGGAGGTGCATAGTGGCCAGGTGCATGCCTGTGCTGCTGCACTTCCTATTGGCATTCCAAGAACTGGCTAGCTTACAAATGCCAATAGGAAATGCAGAGGTTCTTGTCTGCAGCTGACTAGCCTGCGATTTACAATAGGAAACAAACAGGGAAAGGCTGCCTGGGACAAAATAGCATGGGATGGGGCAAGAAGGGAAAGTATGCCATCCTGGTGCTGGGGGTGGAGGAGTCGGATGAGCCAGAGGAAAGCACAGTGACACACAGGAAATATTTTTAAAGACTGAGGCTCCAATATCCATGAATTCTGCAGACCATGCACCAAAGGTTTTGAACAGATTAAAGAGCTGGGTTGTAGTCAAAGATTGGCTGCATGATGCACATGAGCAACTGTTGGTCATGTGTCCTTACAGGACTGGTTGCGTGCCTAGCGTGAGCTGCTATTCTTTACAGGGCAGCTATTGGTGGAAAACATTTTTGCAAAGTCCATGCTGTGTGTGTGTGTATGTGTGTGTGTGTTGCTGCACCGTCACTGCCAATCCTGGTGGCTATTAAACCAGATAGACATTTGTGTCGCAAGCACGCCAGTACACACACCAACTCAACTAAAAATCTTACAGATGTTAGCACCACGGAAGCATGGATTTTTTTTAATAGGGTTCCAGGGGAACCACTGCATGTGAAGAAATGGGCAGGTGGGGAATTTTCAAGGCAATGAAGGTAACTGTGCTTGGAATATGTTAGTGAGCGTAGGGGTGGGAAGTTCGGTACATCCGGTATCCGATACTGCTGTTATTTTGCTGTACCGGCAGTATCGGATTACTCCAGTATTTGCGGGTACCGGTACCGGTTCCCCATGCTGGATTTTTTTACATTGCGGCCATTGAAATGAATGGCCGCAATGTAAAAAAAGAAACAAAAAAACCCCAACCACTTTCCCTCCTCAGTCCAGGCTCCACAGGTGGAAGGGGGGACACCTCCCACCCACCCTGCCCAGCCTGGATTTTTTTTAAAAAAATGTTTTCCCCAAAGTCCCTGCTAGTGTGGGCTCCGGGTCGCCGCTGGTGACCCAGAGCCCACACCAGCAGGTAGGTAGTGGTACTAGGGTGATCCCTGGTTTAACACACACCCCACCCCAGGGATCACCCTACCCCCCCACCCAGGGATCGCCTACCTTTGGCGCTCTGGGTGGAGGAGGCGGCAGTGGCGGAGGAGGCGGCGGCAGCACGGCGGTCCGGTGGTTTCAGTGCTGGCTGGTGGCTTCAGTGCTTACTAGGTCTTCTGGGGAACTTCTGGGTTTTCCCAGAAGGCCTAGAAAGTGCTGAAACCACCAGCCAGCGCTGAAGCCGCTGTACCGCCGTGCCGCCGCCCCCGCCTCCACTGCTGCCACCCGAAGTGCCAAAGGTAGGTGATCCCTGGGTGGTGGGGTAGAGTGATCCCTTGGGTGGGGGGGTGTTAAACCACCCCCACCCAAGGGATCACCCTAGTACCTGCTGGTGCAGGCTCTGGGTCACCGGCGGTGGCCCGGAGTCCGCACTAGTAGCAGGAACTTAGGGTAAAAAATAATAATTAAATCCAGGCTGGGCAGGGTAGGTGGGGGGTGCCCCCCCTTCCACCCGCACAGTCTGTGAGGGGGAGGGGGGAGGTATTGGGTTTTTTCCCCATTGATTTCAATGGGGACAGTTCCCCATTGAAATCAATGGAATAAATCCGGTACTGGTATACCGGTTTTAATCCGGTAAACCGTGTTTTTGTAAACCGGTAACCAGTAAAACCGGTAACTGCTTTTTTGACAGATGTCCCACCCCTAGTGAGCAGTGCAGTCCATTGGTTAAAAGTTACTCCTATATTTTAAAAGTAACAGGTTTTTCTTGCAATGAGCATGAGGGGTCATAATGACATAAATAGTTATTGCTGCGGGTTTTATGCTCGGGAAAGCCAAAAGGCTTCAGCTTTTGTCTGTAGGGTGGGTGGTGATCGATACTCTGGCCTGTACTGACATTTGCGTGAGGCCTGATGTACAGAGAGAATTCTCAAACTCATCCTCCAAGACAACCTATGTGCTCATTGCATCGCACATGCACACTATGGAGGTCTATGTATGCATGATGAAGAGCAGACACAGCACAACTCTACTGCAGTTCGAAGTTCCAACAGCACAGTATTATGTTATACCATAACTTTGTATATTTGTAGAGAACAAAATTGACACCAATAGTAAATTGAACATTATTATCTTGTTGGGTTATGGTGCAGCTTATTGTACCAATCATGAGTTAATTGTGTTTTATTACTTGTATAATGCTTTTATCATTTTTCTGTTTATATTTGCTATATTGACCAATGTCAGTGTATTTTATTTATTATTTTATTGTTTATTTTGTTTATTGGCCATGGCGAAAGCTGGTGCCTTAATAAATTAACTAAACTAAACTACTGTCATGTTAATGTTTGAGTATAATTTGGCAATCCTATGAAAGAGGCTTTGGGTATTTTCAGACGTTATGGGATCACTGCTCACCACACTGAATCACAGTGGATCCCATGTAGTGGCAGCAATCGCAGTAACATCTGTTTGAGCCCCGCCAGATGTTCACTATGGTGAATTCCTGGTGGGGTTCAAAGCTAACCACAGTTCTGGAGGTGAGGCCGGCCTCACCTCCAGAACCATGGTTAGGCTGGTCACGATCCGGGACGGGGCTGGCAATGGCCACAATGAACGTCTGTTTGCCAGCCCCGTCCTGGTATCTGGTCCCAACCATGGGACGGGATCCAGCGCAGCAGACTGATTGGCCATTGCACCTGCCCATCTCCCCGAGGGCGGGTAGCCAGGGACACGTCGGGGGGTGGGGCTGAGTAGCCACATGTTGCGCTGCACAGTCCTACCCCCTCCGAGAAGCCCCTCTGTGATCAGGCCGGCACGTTTGATGGATGGCCAGTCTAATCACCGACCAGGATCTGAGACGAATCCTGGTCCAGGGTTCAGCGTGGCAGGCCAAAAGGCCATTCATATCTGAAATTACCCTTTGTGAAAAAGTTAGTCAAATCCACAAACCTTTCATGATGGGTATATATACATCTGTTAAGTTAACCACTGGTTCCCACTGAGGGTGGTATTCATTAGAAACTTTCAAATACAAATTTAAGTAGAATGGATGGATATGGGGTATTAGGTCCTGCAGGTTGATGATGGAAGGCTTGCAGCCTAAAAAACCCGTTTAGTTCTAAACAATCATTCAAACCATGGGGATAAATTATATTAAGATGAGAGATCCAAAATGCCACTCTCTGTAAAATCATCTGTTTTATATCATCAGTGTAAGCTAATTTTTCAATAGTCCAAAAAGTTAAATCAGTGCAGCTGTGGTTCATCTCCACATAATGTGAAATCAAATGTGATGACTGGACCTGTCTCCTAAGGCAACTTAAGGCTCACCAATCCTAATTTGTAATTCTCTCATTGTTTGAACTACATATAATTTTTCACATGGACACTAGATCCCATAGATTACTCTTTTTGTACTACAAGTGCTAAAAGACTTGAGGTAATAAGTTCCTACAAACAATTTGATGTTCTGTGTATATGTACAGTATGCACATCTGCCACATTTAGGATGGCCAGCTATGCAACTTTTAGAGGACAATTATGAGATATTCCGATTGTAAGGCTGCATTGGCTCTAATGCAGCCCTGCAACCTGTATTTCTCATAGGTGTCCTCTAAAATTTGCATACCTGGCCACCCTAGCCAAATTTAAAATTACTCAGAGGCTCTGGTAGCCATTTAGTACCCTTATGTAAGACTATAGGTTTCAAATCAGCCCTCACCAAATAATCCTTCAGATTTTTTGTTCACTTATAAGTGAAAAGGAGGGGAGGGGCAAATCACAGGATGGAATGTGTGAAATATACTTCCAATATCTCAGAATAATGGAGTGAATATGAGTACATAAATGGCCAAAAGTCAAACAACACACAAGCCTGCCAGTAAAAGAACTAACCTGTTGTTTATCTGGGGGTATTTTCAGATATTACGAGATCACGCTCAACCACGGGGAATTCCCACATGGTGAACGTGGTCTCGTCACATCTGTTAGAGGGAATGGAAGCTTCCCGCCAGATGTTCACCCCCGTGAATCACAGGGGGGAATCACATTGAACATGCAAAAGGAGGTCCTGCCCGGACCATCTCCGTTTGCGTGTTCAATGTGATTCCCCCCCGTGATCAGGGGGATCATCTTGTCTGTCCCCGGAACATGTCCCGGAATCAGTGGCGGGATTCCAGGCCGTGGTCAATGCCCCGGGGGGGGGCAGGCGGGCGCTGTGGCCACATTGGCCGTGGTGTGGAAGAAACGCTGTATGTAGATAAACCTTGGCCTGTGTTTGTCACTTGTGACGTAACACAGACGCAGTAGCGAGACTAACACAGACGCAGACACAGTAGAGACTAAGCAGAGACTTTCCAGCACAAGCGCAGTTTAGCTTACCGACATGACTCAGCAACTCAGTGTTGACATGCTCAGTAAATCCACCAGTTACATAAACACCGGATACTGACTATCATATCGGGGACCAGGTTGAATCCTGTGTCCTGATTGGGGCTGGGGAAAGAAAGAACTGTGCATTGATTGGATTATAGCTAGAAGCATGAAGCTGTAGGTGCCTTCCCTTTGTTCGGGGCTCGATGATCTCCAGATCCTCGATCCCACAGCTGCTGTGTTTCCTGCAATAAAGCCTGATCTGACAGACGTCTCTGTGCAGCCTCCTCTCATTTACTGCCTCCACTCAGAAGAATTTCTCCTACAGCGGCGCCCGCCCATCTCCCAAGAGTGGCTGGCCTAGGGAGCATAGAGGGCAGGGCTCTGCTGGTGTGGGCTCTGGGAGCAGCCCCGCCGCCTCCCTGATTCCCTTCCAGGATCAGCCGGGACATCTGTTGGACGTGCCGGTTTGATCTCGGCAGGGGATCAATGGGTGTTTCCATGATGGGGCCAATACAGGCCCCATCACATCTGAAAATACCCTAAGAGATCTCTAAGTGAAAATCTTGAAACCCAAAATTGTGCCATGTCTAAGTGTCTTTTGGGGTAACCTCGTAGGTAAAAATCAGACTTAAATCTGTAACCCACATCAGAAGAGCAATTCCTTCTGGCCCTTAAAAATTGGCCATAGGGAATGTTCTTTCTAAGATGCAAAGGAAGAAATCTGGCATAGTGAAGACACATGTTTTTATCTTTAGGTTTAACATAGGTTGAAGTAATACAACCCTCCTTTTGCATAGTGACTCTAATATCCAGAAAATTAATAGAATATTTATCATAATGCAAATCAAATGTAATGTTTCTATGACACCCATTTAGCCATTCATGAAATCCTTTCAACTCAGCTTGATTTATGTCCAAATCATAAAAATATCATCTATAAATCTCCGCCATATGTAAAATATTTTTTTGTCATGACCAGCTCTAATATGTGGCACAGGTATCCAGGAGGCGGACCTTGGACATGATGTAAGAACGTAAGAATGTAAGTAGTGCCATACTGAGTCAGACGAATGGTCCATCAAGCCCAGAATCCTGGGAGCGCGTGGGGCCAGGGCGCGGGAGACGGGGCAGCAGCAAGGGGGGCACGGGACCCAGTCCGGGAGGGGGGGAACCAGAACAACAGCCTGCCATGGAGCCAGGGTCTGATGGAGAAGCACACCCAGTGCGTGAGAGGAGTTACTGGACAAAGGCACGAAAAGTCCCCCCTCCCTCCCGCACAGGGGAGGAAGGGCATGGGGGGGCCCCAGACACACTCCCAAAGGCAGTCAGGGGGCCGGTGGAAGGCAGGGGCACTATCAACGGCCCCCAAGGCGGGGGAGAAGCCCCGTGGAACAGGGGCCCCTAGGCCAAGGGCACGAGAGCAGGGCACAGGGGTGGGGGAGGCTGCTCACGAAGACAGAGGGACACATCCACAGGAGGCCACACGGAGGTTAACGGGGCAGCGGGAGCAGGTCCCAGGAGAGAGGGCGACAGGCAGGTAGCCGGATGCGGGTCACAGGGGATCCAGCCATCCCAAAGAGGCAGCAGGTGTTGGCATGAGCACCCAGGCCACAGGCGGAAGGAAGGCGCTGAGGAGGCAGCCAGATTTCAGATGGGCCTGGAGCGCCCTACACCCAGCTGCTGGGGCTCCCATTGGGTGGAGGGTGTGGTAACAACAGCAGGTGCACATAGTGGAGTCATTGCCACAGTCCCCGGCAGAAGCCGCGCCCAGCCATGTGGAAGCAGATCAGATAGAAGGCCTCAAAGGGATCCGCACAGCTCATCCCATGTGGAAGCAGATCAGGTAGAAGGCCACGAAGGGATCCACACAGCTCATCCAGAGTTGCACATCAGAGTGGCTGAACACCTCAGACAGGGCCGCCAGCTCCAGCCCAGGGAGGGGCAAGCCATAATCAGCTGTAGGGGGCCTGGGCAGGTGGGACAGCTCCAGAAGACGGTAGTAGGCAGCCCCACGGGAGCGCAGATACCCACAGGCACCCTGCATGCTGATGAACGGACACGGTAGGACACGGACACGGCAGGGCCACCCTCACACAGGCAGGTCGCATATTCTGAGAAGGCACACACACACAGAGCGGAGACTCTCTCATCAGGACTCCACGCCAGAAGGACACACACCCCCAGCATGTCTGGTAAGCACCCCTCAGGGAAGTGGGTGAGCCCCAGCTCCTCACAGTGCACGTGGCAGTTGGCAGGGGTCACGACATAGCCAAAGTGCAGCATACCAAAGCTCAGGCACTGATAGGCATCCGGCTGGGTGGGCAAGGAGCGCAGGCCATGCTGAACGATGAGCGAACGCCACAGGTCGCAAAGGCCATGCTCTCCTGGGCGGTCCAGGCTCGGACAGAGCCCCCGGAGCCTCCGAGCTGGACCTCGGGCTGAGATGCAGCTGCCATGGTACAGCTCCTGGAGGGTCTGAGCCACAGCGGGCATTGGGGCAGCATGGGATGTGTGGCCAGGGGGCTGGAAAGGCAGACAGGGGTCACCAAGGCCGACAGATAACAGCAGGACGGGAACAATGGGGCCGCTGTGGAGGGATGTGAAGGTAGTGGGCAGTGCACAACTGCCGGCATGCAAGGCCGGACAGCCCCACGCACACACAGCTGCTAGTGGAGATACAAACGACAGCATCCACATGTGCTGGGAGAAGCAGTCGGCCGGGGCCCAAGGCCCCAGCCCCGGGGGGCCGCACAGGGTACCCCCAATGTTGGACCACAGCCAGCACTGGAGGGAGTGTGGCAGGGCCCCAGGGCACCACCACCCCCCCTTAGCCACCACCACTGGCTGACACCCCATGCAGGAGATGGAACTCCCGGGCTGAAAGCCCAACCGAAAGGGGTTGTGCAGCCACCAGTGCTCACCCATAGGCCCCTGAGGGGGGGAGCATGCACATATGTGGCACAGGTGCGTGGTCAGGGTGGTAGCGAGCTCACGGTACTCCAGCTATGGCCCAGACCAAGAAAGCGGCCACACCCGCAGGGATGGATCACGTCCAGCTGGGTGCTCACCTAGCCCTGCTGCAGGCAGTAACGGAATGGTTCCAGGGCCACGTGGCGCTGCTGAACCTCAACACAGAGGAGCTGGACGGGATGCACGTGGAGCAGTGGTACATGGCAAGGGTGATGGCGCGCATCCGTCACACAACTAGCAGGACCAGACAGCTCCTAGCCCTGAGGATGGCATGGCACCTCGGACTGGCCTAGAGCAGGCCACTGTTATGAGCCAACAACCTACCAGCCAGCATCAGGGATCTGCTGTCCAGGAGCACATGGGAGGGGGCTGCCAGGTACCTGGCACTTCAGCTTGCCGTGTCCATCCAGGGGTGCACGTGGGCCATGCCGAGGGCTCATCAGTATTGGCAGAGGGTGCTGACATGGTCAGACGATGTCACCTGGGTCTGACATTTCCAAATGGACCGGCGCACCCTCATGCACCTGGCAAAGCGGCTTGCGGAAGTGGCTTAAGCCCCTCAGGACCGATATATGCGACCCCATTTCCGTGCCACAGCAGATCGCCATCACTGTGTGGGTCTTGGCCACCCCGGACTCCTGCCGGTCCATTGTCCAGCACTTTGGGGTGGGGCTCACAACTGTGACATGCCTGGTGTGGGACTTCTGTGAGGCTATGGAGGGGGTGCTCATGGAGCGTGTTATCCAGCTGGGTGATCAGAACACCATTATGACGGGTTTCCGGGACCTGGGCTTCCCCAATTGCCTGGGGGCGATCGATGGCACCCATATAGTGTCCTGCGGCCCCCAGATGACGATGCGGCCGAGTACATAAACCGGCACAGGTACCACTTGCTCCAGCTCCAGGGCCTGGTGGACCATCGGGGGTGCTTCACGGACATATTCATCAGGCACTCGGGCTGCAGCCACGATGCATGCATCCTCACCCTCTCACTGCTGTTTGCCCGCATGTACAGGGGGATCTTCGCAGACATGCGAATGAACCGGATAGAGGAGGTGATGATGCCCCCATGCATCATTGGCAACCCGGCATATCCCCTGAAGCGATGACCGATGAAGGCATTCCCGGTGGCCGCCACCCTGGTTCAGCAGCAGTACAACACCCACCTCAGCACTGCTCGCACAATGTGGTCAAGAGGTCCTTCGGTTCCCTCAAGCAGCGTTGGCAATGTCTAGCCGGTCGGCTGGAGTATACGGTGGAGACCTCCTCCCTTGTCATTGGAGCCTGCTGTATCCTCCACAACATATGCAAGACCGACGGGGTCGCTCTGGAGAACCCCCCCTCACGCTGCCTGCCCCGTCTGGTACCAATGTATGCTGACGTGCCCAGCCCCCGCAAGTACCGCTATGCCAAGTGCACCAGGGCAGCGCTGGGTCATCACCTTGAGCGCTTGGCCTGTCCCTGAGGCCCCTGTCGGCTGGACCCTCCGAACCGGACCTGCACCATGACCGCATCCACACCGAGGCTGCTGTAGCCCTGCACCTGTATGAAATAAAGCCCTCGGACAGGTTTAGTTGTGTCTACGACCATTTATGTGCTCCCCCAGTCCCGCCCCATACCCCGGTATACCTGTGTGCCCTCGTGCCCATCCCCTCTCCCACCCCCCTCGGTATTGGTGGGTGCCCCCTCCCTTCCCCATCCCCTATGCTGTCCTGCCCCTGGTTGTTGGTTGCCTGGCAGCAGCGCTGCGTGCCGTCACCATGGCCCGTGGTCATTTCCTTCTACCACGGCCGGGGTTTTCCTTTCAGACGTTACTTTTCTTTCACCCCTGCTGTGGTAAACATTCACCACACTTCTGGACCTCCTCCCTCCCCGACCTCATGAAGCGTGGTTAGGTTCACCCCAGCCCCTGTTTGACTGTGGTGAACATCTGGTTGCAAGCCAACAGACGTGCACAGCTCTGTCACCACCACCTGCGTTTGTCTGAGGTTGACTGTGGTGACTGCCAAAAACGTAACGTCTGAAATCACCCTATGTACGGAAGCTGTTCTATACCCTTTATCATTCTTAACACCCTTTTCCAGATCATTAATGAATACATTAAACAGCACCAGTCCCAATACAGATCCCTGGGGCACACCATTTTTACATCTCTCCATTGTGGAAACTGACCATTTAGTCCTACTCTTTGCTTCCTATCCTTTAACCAGTTACCGATTCACAGTAAGACACTACCTCCTATCCAATGACTTTTTAAACATTTTCTCAAGAGTCTTTTATGTGGGACCTTATCAAATGCTTTCTGGAAATCCGAGTATACTATATCTACCTGGTCTCCCTTATCCACATGTTTATTTACACCCTCAAAGAATTCCAACAGATTAGTGAGGCATGACATACCTTGATCTATCTTCTGCTAGCCCATTTAATAAATCCAGATCATGACGTGACATTATAATTTACTGTGTGCTTCTTCAAAAACAGTTTTTCCATATCTTCTTTAACTACTACTCGTTCAAAAGTTGATATGACTGCATCAATGTTAACTGGAGGGATAAATATGGAAATGGCGTAAAAACAAGGCTTCATTACATTACATTGGTATTAATGCTGCGAAAAAACTTTTTCAACCAAGTTGATCTGAAAAAATTATAAATATCTATTCTAACGTGGAAAAGTTTATTTTTCTGTGTGGACAAAAAATCTGAGTCCTAAGTTAAATAATTCAACTTCTCTAGGGGTCAATAGTCTTGAGGATAAATTAACCACTAGGTTCCATTTCCATTTTAATTTCTACCCCACACTCTCTCCAACGGACTCGAGGCAGCTTACAACAAAAGCAAAAATACAATACAATACTGGGTACTTTCCACACAGGGAACCCAGAAACACAATAATCTAACATAATATACAATTCAACTTTTCAAAAATACAGGAAAATTTCAAACAATCTCAATAAAAATTCTCCCCCCCCCTCACTTAGCTAATATCCCAATCTGTCACCTCCTCCATAATAACAGGATAAGTCCTACAAACTGTCACTCCTTCCCCTGCTGCCACCAGGGAAAACCTTACCACCTCCACCCTTCTCTCACCAGGGGGAGGTGATTCCACCAACTTTAAATCAGAAATCATACGAAGGTGACAAACTTCCCCAAAATCCCCAGCCTCCACTCCAGCCCCCAACCATACAGGACTACCGGAAAACAATTTGTCCTTTCCTTGGCATAACTCCGTGTTCTGATTCATGATTGAAAATCTGAATTCTTTTGTCTGCTTCGTTGAAATCTGTGTGTTCTTTGACCTCCTTAAAAATATCTTCTATCACAAGATGAAGAATCTTCGGAAAATTCTTCAGCTGAAGAACTATCTTTGGCACAGTCGGAGTCTAAATTAAAACAAACCCTTTTCTTAAAAGATTTCCTCTCCATCCAATTTGTCAACCAAGGGTATACTCTATTATTGTCATAATCAGTTGTTTGAATTATTGTTTAGAACTAAACTGTTTTTTATAGAGTATAAGCCTTCCATCATCAACCTCCAGGACATAATACCCCATATTTATCCATTCTACTTAAACTGATATTTGAAAGTTTCAAATGATTACCACCTTCAGTGACAACAGGGGGTTAATTCAACAGATGTACGTATACCCATCATGAGAGATTAGTGGGTTTGACTTCCTTTTTCATAAAACCTCTGGTTTACTGGTTTAGGTTTATTATTATAGCATTTAGCTTCTGCCATTGCCAAGACACACATAATACAAATATGATACAAGCCAATAGACGTATATAAAAACACCCAAGTTAAAAATAAAGTCCAACATCATTCCAAAACCTTCTAAATAATTATTGTTCAATTTAAGATCTAACTTTCATCTTTACCATTTATAAATCCAAACAAAGGAGAACCCTCATTCAATACAGTAATCCCACTTGGTGACAACAAAATCGCCAGACTGCATCCTAACAATGTAACTCCCTCATCTCAGGGGAAAAATAGAACAGGCAGCAACTGATCGATAACCTGGAGTTATTATTATAATTATTATAACAGCCTTAATGCATAATATCCCAGTTTGCATTTGGTTTACTGTTTGACTCTTGGTTTACTGTTGACTCTTTATGCAACTCGAGATTTTTAGCAGGTAATTTTCTTTCCTTTTTCTCTTCTTTCCCCCTTTTTTCTCTCCCTCTCTCTCCCTTTTTTCTTCTTCTTTTCCTTTTTCCCTCTCCTCTCTTTTCTTCCCTTCTCTTTCTTCCCTCCCTTTTTCCTTTTTGTCTTTCTTGCCTTCTCTCCTATTTCCCCTTTCCTTCTTCCCCCTTTTCTTTTTTGTTTCCCTTTCTATTTCCTCCTCTTCTTCCCCTTTCCCCTTTTTCTGTACTTCCCTTCCCCATCCTCCTCCTTCTTTTTCTTTCATTTCTCTCGATTTTTCCCTCCCCCTTTCCTCACCCCCTTTTTCTTTCCCACTTTTTCCTTTTTCCCCCCTTCCCCCTTCCCTTTCCCCCTTCTTTCCTGTCTCCCTTCCTCCCCCTTTTTTGGTTTTTCTCTCTCCTTTTTTCCTCTTTTGTTTGTACTTTTTTGGCATACTAGTTATTTCTTTTTCTTCTTTTTTTTTTTCTTTTTCCACAAATCCTTGATTGTAGGATGGTCTGGTATATAGTTTTTTTAGATGCTGTTTCGTGTTTTGACACTGTTCTGCCTGGCTTTTTGTGAGGGAGATGAAGTGTAGGGTGGGCTGGGAAGGAGGTTGGTTCTGTGCCTTCTCTTTTTATTGTATTGCTTTTACTGATTTTATGTTTTAACATTGTAACCTGGCTCGGGCTGCTTGGAGTAGGAGGGGTGGAGTAGCAAATGATTTTATAAATATATAAATATATAAATATAAATATAATACAGGATAAGATGTTTCTTGGATAGGAGGAAGATGGAAGGTGTAGCTTTAGAACTATTTTCTCTATATAAGATTATGCGCTCCATTTGAGTTTAAGTGATATAGGGATTTTTTTAAAAGAATTATGCAAAATGTATTTGTATTTTAATATATTTGTACACTGAATCGAAACATGTTGGACTACAGAACCATCTAAAGAACCATCTAAAGAAATGTACCCTGTTCACCTTGTACCCCCGTTTTAACTAAAGCATGTCAAAGGTGCCCAAGGCAAGGGCTTTGGGGGATCTTGGTCTATAGAAAACATGAACAATCAGATTTTAGTTTCTTTAAGAAAATTAATCATCCCACCTTAGCTGCTGACTGTTACTAGGTCCTGTGCCTTCCATTCATGACCAAGCAGGAATCATATGTTATAGATAATGGCTATAATCTAGGTTCCAACTGAAAGAATCTTTTCAGCATAGATAAACCACTTATTTAAACCCAACATTTTTTGCTCATATTTTTTCTTGTTGTTTGTCATCAGGGTACGGCACAAACAAAACAATTGTCTGCTGACACCTACCCACTCCTGTCTATCTGCAAATTGGCATCATCATAGTGGCAGAGATCACAATCTGTTACCCTAGCAACAACTGTGATGGCACAGATCCAAGATGAATGGTAATTTAATTGCACAGCAGAGGAAATTGTGGTGGGGGGAAAGTTCCTGTTTAGATACCAAAGTGGTCTTGTTCCCAGCAAGCACAAATTGAGGGAAGTATGGGGGCAGGAATATGTATGGATTGGATAGTAAATCAAATTTGTATTCCAAATATCTTTAACACATTAATTCTAAAGCTGCAATGGCCAGTTACCACCTCCTGTTTTAAGTGATTTATTCAGAACATATATTTCAATTTATTTATTTATTCCTATCAGTGTTTACAGTAACACACTATGGCACTGGTTCCCAAACTTTTTGTCTGTGCGACCCCTTCTTGTGACTTATCCTGGGACCCCATACAGTAGCAATTTCATGCAACATACTTCAAATATCAACTGGAATGGTGACCCCAGCCATGGATGGTGTGACCCCAGTTGGGTCATGACTCATATCTTGAGAACCTCTGAACTAAAACATCCTATAAGGATGGTAGTGATGTAATTATGGTTTATTTCTTGAATTGTGGTAATAATTAGGAAGCCTAATTTTGACTGGCTATAATGCAATCAAAGGAGTGAAAACTTAGGCAGATGCCTGAACACAACTGTGTAGATTAGTGAACCAGAATTCAGGAAGAGGCATGAATATAAGAGTCAGTCCAATAGGGTGTTAAAAAACAAGATGACAGGCCCCTGGAGTCCGGGTTCAGTCCATGCATCCGCCACTCACATATTTATGCTGTAGAGCCTAATAAATGGGCAGCTCCCTGTGTGTGTTTCTTGTGCATTCAGGAAGACCCCTTTCTGGGTCTTTTAACAACAACAAAATGTTTCCTTCTGTATTTTTAATGTTTGTATTTAGATTTGTCATTACGAAGTTTTGAGCTCTGGATTATTTTGATAGGGTTTTTTCCTTTTCTTGTAAAGGTCAATTGCCAGACTACAATAAGATACTTAACTATCCCACTCAGCCCCCATTCAAAACTTTAGCATGACCCAGGGACCCATTAAACTGGAGCAGAAAGATAAGGATTTTGAGACAACGTATTTGATTCCACTCTGCTGTTGAGGAGGAGGGGTGGGGGTCCCCGGTGCTGCTGTTGCTCTTTTCTGCGACTGATATTTGTGGGGAACATAAGAGGATTTTTATGAGTGTTGGGGGTGTGGGTTGTGTGAGGGCCGGTTTGTCCCCTGTACCCTCCCCCACCGCGAGCCATAGGCTGTATCGTGGGGGGTGGGTGGGGGATATTTGGAGGGTTTTTTTCTTGTTCAGGGCTAGGGAGAAGGGGTGGGGGGTGTAGGAGGGGTGGTTAGAGGG